>AP027104.1:22279446-22879446 GCA_028142955.1 Pinctada fucata
GCAGGGCCTCGCAGCTTGACACAATTTACGACCCGTCCGGGTATTCAGAGAGGAAGGCAGGCTACATTGTATTTTATTTGCTTTACTGTTGTTCATTTTTCACTGATAATCATAATCATCGTCAGAAACAATAATTAGTTTACCATATTGAACAAAATGAAGATATCCAGAGAGACAAGCAAACAGTTACAATTATTTATATATACCGAACTATTTTCTGCTGCAATGACCCCCCCCCCCCCCCCTTTTTTTTTCTCCTTTCCGCGAATGAAATGGTCGTCACATCTGCTTGTTTTGTTAATTCATAACAATTAAGAAAAAAAAATTATTTCAGTTATCAGTTTTAGCCTGATACATGTAAGCATCAAAACATTGATATCGTAGACCTCCCCTCTACTGGAATGGACTCTTTCGCATATATACTCCTATCCCGCTAGGACTGTGTTATGTAAGATTACGCAATGGTCAGAGAGAAGCTACGTACATTACTAGTATATAGTTTGGTGTCATAATTATGTACTATGGGCAATTTTGATCAATTACCATATTCATTAGGACTACTAATGAATAAATTGCCGAAATTACATACGACATTGGCTTTATTCTTTGATTAATATTTTTGGGTTCTTTTTCTTTCTTTCTTTTTTAGACCCTCTCTCTCTCTCTCTCTCTCTCCTGGAATGATCGTCAATTTCAACACGTTACGAATACCAGCTGCGATGCGTGAAAACTGTGTAAGATTACGCAATTTGGTCACAAGTTTGTTTTCGTTCCTTTTTTTGTTTTTGCTACATGTATGTTTGTTTTTAACTTTTTTCTCAATTTAGTTATTGTTAAACTATTAATTGTGAACAAAATAATGATACCCAGAATAACAACTAAACATAATTACAAAATCAGATTTATTTACATCAAGGATTTTATTACGATTTATAAATAAGTCCTTCGATCTTTACATCTTGATCGAGTTATTTTCTTGACATGTCCGACTCTAAAATGTTTGATTCTGCAGTCCAAACTCGAATTAAAGAAATTGTCGTCACTATTCGAGAAGGCTTCATTTTGCAGTTAAGGTATTTTTGTTCTTCTGCCTTTTTTTTTTTGTTTGTTTGTTTGTTTGTTTGTTTTTTTATTTGTCTTGTTTGTTTGTTTGTTTTAATTAATATGACTTTACAATAACGAGCAGCAATAAAAGATAGCTACAAATAGTCTTGATATATAAATCTTGTTAATCTTCTTTTGGCCCGGGGGGGGGGGGGGTGGTTGGGGGATTGGTTAGGTTATTTTGCCGGCTTATTGTATGAATTATTATTATTATTTTTTTTTTGCTGATTGTTTTTTTTTTCCAAGGGGAAGGTACGTGTTGGTTGATTTTTTTTAAGTTTTATTTTTACTCAATTATAAGCGTACGTGACAACATATAACCACAAAACAGTTTATATTATTTACATTCATCAAGTTATTTTAAATTATTTTGCTGCTAATTATTTTGCTGCTAATGTATCACCCCTACCCCTTTCCATTTTCCTCTCTTCAAATGGTATGGTCGTCACTGTCATGAAGCACCGGCCCTCTCCTCCTTATGCAAGATTATGCAATAGCCATAGCTTAGCATATTGTCATTCCATGCATGGTTGAATTCACAAACCGAAGGTACATGTACGCTCCTGTGTACTTGTCAAAACAATAGTCTGATATACTTTACAATAGAAATTGCTTTGTTCGATTTTTGGGTTCACGATCTATCAGGTCATCTGCGATTTGCAGTTGTCCGTTTGTAGTCGAAATGGTATCACGCAAGGTTCCTTTACTTATTTAAATCAACTGATATGGTTATATCATAAGCAGAGGGTCTCGACTCGAGGCGCGAAAGTGCGGGAGATGTTTATCCCACGCATAAAGGGGTTCCATGAGCCTCCCCTGTAAAAAATATTGCAGAGGTGCAATCGGAGCAGGGGCGGATCTAGACCGAGAACAGGCCATAATTTTATTCTTGAGTTGGTATTTTGGTAGTTACTAGTAAATACAAACATAAGAATAAAATTTTGGCCTATTCTCGAGCTCGATCTAGGGCGGATCCAGAGGTTGAAAAAAAAAGGGGGGGGGGGAGGGGCCGACCCAGAACCCCAATTGCCGGGGGGGAGGGGGAGTACATACAAATTTTTATGGGGTTGTATCGACCCAAAGGGTCGATTCAAGGCACGATCGAAGTGCCGAGCTTGGGAGGGTACGAGACAATGAGATTTCATAACTTCTGACTATCCTTTAAGATTTCTTGTTGTTTGAAATTCTCATCAAGACACTACCGAGAGTAGCAATCCAAGGAGGGATATAACTATATCAAATTGAGGAAATATCATTATGTCTATGTGGGAACACACTATATATATAATGTTTGAGGTACATTTTCCAACAATAAAATTTACTGCGCAGTATCCACAAAAAATATAAAAAATCACTGCGCACATGATTAATTATATATAAATATAGTGCAGTAGTCATTAAGCAAAATCAAATATTTTCAATATATTTCGAATTTGTCATAGGACAATATGATAATAAAACTGAGCCTGATAAAAAAAAAAACCGCACACTGCCGGGGGGGGGGGGGTATGACCGTCCGCTTAGATCCGCACCATTGATAAGATACAATAAGCAATGCATAAACCAAGAAGTTGTATACATTGACACGCCTTGTGAAAAGGGCGAAGTATTAGAACTAGTATGTACGAGGGCTGATTGATACGTTTTGAGTCTCGGTTTTCTGGGATGCAGAATTTGAATTTGATTGAATATCCACCTTATTCACCTGATCTTGCTCCATCAGACATTCATGTATTCCAAAAACTGAAAGCAGCTATTTCTGGCAACCACTTTCAGTCCGATGATGACTTCATACTTGTGGTGAATGACTTTCTGACCAGTCAAGATAAAGGTTCTTTAAAGGTCCTTAAACATCGATGGCAAAAGAGTATAGATACTGTTGGGGAATAATTACGTAGAAAAAGAATGAAAAATGTCTGATAAAATTCATATTCTTCAGTGAGAGGCTTACAACTTATCAATCAGCCCTCGTAGCTCTACTGATTGAAGACCGAGCTTATGACCCTTCGTCCATCAGTCCAGGGATTTTTCCACTTGTTTTGGGGACGAATTTCGGCCCCTTCTCAATGCCAAATTTCCTCTATTTTTCCCCCAAAATCACCCTGAAATTCCCAAAGAGGCATTATGAAAAAATCACCTGAGAAAATAAGACTCAAAACCTGGAAGTCAGCACAAAATGTCCTATTTCTAAGCGCATTTTTAAATGTTTTTGATTCATCCCTTGTTCAGTTCAAGCAAATCAATAGATTATCAGTGTTAATTAATAATACTTTAGGGTTATAATTTGGTGAGAATTTGTACAAAATTCTCTCAATTTCAGGAAAAATGTCGCAAATTTTCCCAAATTGGACAGGCACAGGCACCTTCCCCAAAATTAAAAAAAAAATAAAAACAAAAACAAAAACAAAAACCCGTTCTCTGACTGTCCATCCGCCCGTTAGTCCTGCGCCTTTTATCTTGCTTTCACAACTGCTCTGAAATCCATGAATGACTTTAATTAATTCTTGTGAATCAATACTTTCTGGGTCTTAGAAAAATTGGGAGAGGTCATTTTCTCTTACGAAAGTCTATATATGTATATTATTTTGTGTGTACTATCCGAAACTATATGCATTACAGAAAACTTATTCTTTTTGCATTATGATTGGATTATATGACCTAGTAATGCACCATTTATGATCAAGAAGGGAGCTAGGGCATCTCCAACCAGACCCTGTTGCAGTACCAACAGCAAAACACCAAAACATCCGATGCGAAAATACAAAGACGAGCACAGCAAGAGACAAAAAAGAGACATTCGACACAAAAACATCAAACACAAAAGACCAATAGATACATAAACCAACGAGACCAATGGGTAACCGGTGCTGACATATAGGATGGCAATGGTGTGTTATCCGGAATACGTGTTAATTAAGTTATACAATATAGGTTGAGCATTAAATCTGTGATGACTATGTGGAAGGTTGTTTAGTGTCTAGTACAAAGAGGGGAAAGAGGGGGGGTCCTTGGGAGTCCTTATCTTGTCCTTAGGCATGTTAAACTAAAAAAACAAACAAATAAATAAATAAATAAATAGCCGGAATTAGCGTCTTGAAAAGTATTGGATCGATCATTTCTACGAAATCTTGTTTAAAATGCATCTATTCTGAAACTCAAAAAGGACTTTTAGAAAAGCGATTGTGTTCGCCTGTCGATGCGCAGTAATACTGCATACTATGATCCTAGCAATCTAGTATTTCGCAGGGGAAAAAATCGAATCTATCTCAAAAAAAAAAAAAAAAAAAAAAAAACTTGTCTTCTTTTACTGAAGATGTATGAATGAAATCTGTGCTCACATCCGCGCGGTAAAATTAGCTGTGACAACGAAATCGAAAGTAGATCTCAAAATGTGACATGTCTATGAAATATTACCTTTTGTCGGTTGCAAACGTTTATTTTAGCACAGGTAATATGTCGTAGTCATTAAGCATCTCAATATGAGAAAGTCAACCTTGTAAGTATAACTCCTAGACGATGCATGTTACAAATGCAAAACTTCAAAATTTTAGCGAATTTCCTCTGACAATGCACATGCACATCAGGTCCTGGTTTGTAGAAGTATTATGTAATTTGGCACATTATTATATGCCCATTTCACAGTTATTCATAACTTCAAACAAGAAAAATGTATGAATATTCTACAATAAATTTGACCAGGTTTTCTATTTCTAATTTATTATTTAAATTTTTTTCTGAATATATCAGTATAAGAAGAAAACTGCAGGAATTTTTCAGATTTTTCTATTGACAAATCTGACAACATATTTCCAATTAAAGCAAAACACAGTGACTTTCTGCAAGTTAATTTGACATTACTATTAACAAGTTGCACATACAATGCAATATGTGTCTTTGACGAGCACCCACCTACATGTACATTGCACTTTCACATTTGTAAAAGTGTATCCATATTTATATACATGTACATTTTCCGAACTCTTTAGGAAAAGCAAATGTGCATACAGAAGATAACTGCAAATAAAATTCAAAAACATGAATTCTAACATTTGGCAGGTAACATTTGGTTTTCAATAATGCAGGCTAGGCTTATATTTCTATTTATCCTGCAATAAACTTTTTATACACTTTTTAATATAAATCATACATGTATTTTGTTAATACGTTATAATTCATTTACTATGAGAATCTTAATTTACAGTATTATTGTTAACATTTTTAATAATTGACAGGAAAAAACGACAGGAAAATTTTTCCTGTCATTTCATAAGACGGGAAAATTTTTCCTGTCGTTTAAAAAGACGGGAAAAATTTTCCCACAGGATTTTTTTTCCCGTCATGATATATTGACGGGAAATTTTTTCCTGTCAATTTTTATGACGGGAAAATTTTTCCCGTATTTTACTTGAAATGAAAGTCAGGAAAATTTTTCCCACGGGAATCCAATTTTTCCCACAGGATTTTGACAGGAAAATGACGGGAAAATTTTTCCCACGGGAATTCCCGTGGGAATTTTTTTTAAAATTACCTCTGGTGGCCTTACCTGGAGGCACAGGTGAAAAATTTTTTGTGGAATAAGTTTCTCTTGGTAAGTACTACCACACCTGATAATCAAAACCTACCTACCTACAGTGCTTCTGGGGGCTGAACTCCGGACAAATGTCCAGTCCGGAGTTATTTGTCTAACTGTTTCATGCAAATGCAGCAAACGAATCTTTAAATGTACATGATACTTTTCATGACTTTCTATGTAGCCTTCTTTTAGAATATCCAATCTATGTTCTATACATTTTTACAAAATCGTATTTCGTATGATAGAAATTCCTTTTTAATTTCCAATACATTTAAGATTTCAGTGCAAGTACAAATGCATCAATGTGAACGAGATCCTCTTTTGTCCTTGAAAGCACCGATGAAGCTGACTAAAGAGCATTACACAGCATAACTGTTGTAACCATCATGCACAGCATCCACTAGAAAAGAACCTTTCTACCCAAGAACCATCAGGGATTGGAATATCTTACCAACCGAAACTGTCCAGGTCCCGAATTTTGATGCCTTCAAGGCTCGTCTCAAAATCTAAATCAGCGATGACGCTGTTTTAATTTATGTATAAATTTCTTTTTTTAAATTCTTTGTACACAACCTTAAGTGGCAGAATATGACGGCGGTCACAAAGTGGTAGAAGTCGTGACTGTAAAAGAAAGGAGGGGATTTCCGAAATTACTCGGTTGCAGCACCCACGTCAAAATCCCAAAACACCCAATACACAGCAAACACGCACTGAAAGAGACGTAAAATGGACAAGAAACACCAACTCACATAAAAGAAGCATGAAACACAAAAGACCACACATGTAAGTGACACATTATTGTTAAGATGGAAGGTTTCAGGGCAGATGAAGCGAGTAACCACTGATTATATTATATTTTAATACAACACTGTCTTCTTCATCCGTGGCAGATGGCCGTCATAAGTAGGCACCGGTTGCTCATCGGTCTCGTTAGTTTATATTTGGTCTTTTGTGTTTCATGTTTCTATGATATGAGTTGGTGCTCCTTGTCCCTTTTGGGTCTCGTTCTGTGCGTGTCTGCTGTGTTTTCCATTGGATGTTTTGGGGTTTTCTGAAGGTGCTGCAGCAGAGTGTTGTTGGAGATCCCGTCCTTTCATTCATTGTGAATTATTCCATCTATTTTCAATATGTATCCTTCATGATACATACTAGTTACTCTCGTTTTCCGTTTGTTTTTACTATTCCTGAATTTTATTATGGAAATCCCATCCTCCTTGTGCAATGAGTTGTTATATATGCATGCTAGGTAAATGGTTCCTGCTTTATTCCAAAACGTGCAATATACTAAAGTTATTATATGTGTTAAAAATCATTAGTAGAATAAAGTGAATATTGATCTGCTCAAAGCATAAAACCACCATAGCCATAACAATATGCCATAACTTTTTTCTCCAAACACAAATTTATACAAGATACCTTATCTACTTTTCTTTTGCCTGTGCTAATTTCCAATGATGACGCAAGAAGAGGTTGCAAAGTTTCGTCATCGTCTGAAAGGTAAAGAATACAAATAAATTCACTGTACCTTCTCTGCTGGTTCATCTGCTTCATTTATCCCAAAATCTTCTAGATCTTTTTTATATCCGCTTCTCTCTGTACATATAAAGTATCATATACGTTATATCTTTTCTTTAACTTTGCTTTCAAGTTTAAATCAACGAAATGCACATTAATTTTTCGTTTTGGCTAAAGATATCAAGCTTGCAACAATTTGGTTTCTCACTACATATTCTGAAATGTTTTAGACAAGTATAGTCTTAGTAATACTATATAGAAAACAAGGCATATGGACATTATTAGTTATACAGTGTTTTACAGGGGGGGGGATACAGAAATATATTGGGTCAATGAAAAAAGTTGTATTGGGCGAGGCGAATTTATACCACTGATGGCTTTTGGCTTGTGTATGTAACGTCAACATATTTTAAAGCATTTCGGTGACGTCAATATCGTAAAGCGTCTTAGTGGAAGCAGGATATTAAAATGATATCATGTCAGTAAAATAATACAACATAATATTCGGTTCTTCTCGACCAATCAGATTGCAAGAAATTTGCCAGAGGTGGGATGATTTCCAATCTGTTTCTAAGACAAAAATTGACATGCTCCAACTCTTGAAGAAAAATTCAATCGAATTAAATGCACCAGACAGTGCAGTGTTTCGGATAGTTAATCCTCATCAGTTGTATTTAAGGAAATGCCGAAGAGAGTTTCTGACGCAGCCAAATGTATTTCAGTCGCACCCTCTGGTTTAATTTTTTTACCATTTACTTTGCAAAGAGTGCGCGACTCAGAATTTTAGAGTCGATTCAGTAGCATAGTTAGATAAAATGTGGGACCAAATAGCAGTATTAGAGAGATGGGATGTTAACCTCTTTTAATTTCGATATTTTTGGATGAAATGACAAATTTTCGAGATATCAAAATAATATATGATGTCAATTTGATAAAAGGTCAAAACAAACCTTCTTTCAGGCGACAGTGCTGGAGAGGAGTATTTAGTAAAACATTTAAACATTCAATCACGGGGATTGAGTTCTCTGAGGATTAAGCAAAAAAAAAAAAAATTCCTATCATGCAATGTTATACATTGTATTTATTAAACATGCATTTCAAAAATACAAGCACGATGTCCCACCGGCAGCCATAATTTAAAACCAATCCAAAATTAATCGGATTTCATCCATATTCGCACTTGATATACATCCCCCTCTAATACATCTTTGTTAATATGGATTCTCTGTAAAACCCTAAAACAGCTGGCCATGGCATGTCATGGATTTTGATGAAACTTTCTGTAATTATCATACTTAATGTAAAAACAATGAAAACAAACCATATTGTTATATTTGAGCAACGGTTGCCATGGTAACGGGGTCAGTCTATTTGACACCCCCATAAATATGTGAGATAAGACATATTGTGGCATTCTGTTGCCATGAAAACCATGGTCAAAATTTACTTTATGAACACAAAAACTTTTCTTTGTAAGTTCAACTCTAACAAGAATAACTTTTTCGGGGGAGGGGGTTATCAGGTAGTTGTTGATATTCAGTCAAATTATGTGAAAATTTAGCAAAAATAAGGTCTAAATTTAGGGTCATTTTTGGCCTGTTTTTGATTATTTTGAAGGTTGAAAACCATTATTTGGTGAATGTTATGGGTATTTAACATCACCTTGCCAAAATAAATGTCTATAGCTGGAAAAAATCGAGAAATACAATTTATGGTGAAACTCACCATTTTGTCATGAATGCCAATCAAAATCCGTTGCTATAGCAACTTGGAATCCATATTACAATATACCGCATATTTAAAAACATTGTTTTTCCTCATGTTTGAGTCCTATGATTATGAAAAAGCATACCTGTATACAAATTATATTTATCATTATCAATTAACCTTCAAATCATTTCAAGGTCATCTATCCAAATCTCAAGGTCATTTCTAACTTTAGACTAAAATTAAGACAAAAATCAGGATTTCCAATTAATTTAAATTGATTTCTCTAACCATGCTAACATATTTCATTAGATATTTTGATTTTAAATATTTACAGTTGAACAACCGATCAAAAGAAGTAGAGTTCATCACAATTTTGTTAAATTGCATTTCACTTCTATGTATGACATACTTTCAAAAGAGCATAAAATTGAGATTTTCTAAAATTTTCTTGTAAAATCTGTGACATTTTTTGGGGTTTTCATTGGACTTTGATAAATGTGATACTCATCCCAACAAATAATACATTTTTCATACTTTTACCGATATTTAATTGTTTTGCCAAGGTTCCATACTGTTAAATGTTATTCATGTCTCTTTTTAGTGAAAAACCACAAAATTTGGCCTGAAAATAGCAAGTATTTTTCAATGACCTTGAAAATTGAGCAAATGACCTTGACATTTTCTCAAGGTCATGATAGCATCAAATGGTCTTTAATACATCTACATACCAAGTTTTGTAAGGATAGCAGGCATACATCTGTAGAAATTAGCTTTTTACTTATGACAGATATTTACACCTTCGTGCCAAATGTTGCCATGGTAACCTATTTCAAAGGCATGTAAACAGAAAAATCTCACTTCTAGATAAATTTCCTTCGATTCCCATGAAGTCCTAGGATAATACTCTTCAGGAAATAGTCAATTGTATTTCAAATCTTGTGCAATTGCATTATTACTCTTGTCAAAAGTAAGTAAAATATAGGTGAAATAAGGCCTAAATTGGCCGAAAATGGCTCATTTTAAATAAGCAATTTTTCTTGAAATTGAAGCAAATTTACATGACACACGGAAAGAAGGAGGAACGAAAAATCAAATTGTATCAACTTAAGAGGATTTAAATAATCTTTTCGGAAAATAACATATACATTCAACATTTGTTTCCATGGTAACGGGATGCATAAAAATGCCTTGTTTAAAGGTGTTTTTATACAAAACCTTGGTTACCATGGCAACGGAACGTCGGAGAAAAAAATGGAAGGTCAATTCGTTCTGAGGACATTATATTTACCTTATACACAAAAAATATCTAAAATCTGAGACATGTCGTGGCCAAACATGTCTGATTTTTTAGGTTTTTACATAGAATCCATATTAAGTACACGAAACGTGCATGTCTGGTCCATGTTGCCAATTTATCTGTTCTGATAATGATGCTATTCAATTTGAAGACATTTAGATTTGTACCGAATATCCTCAAAAACTAAAAAACAAAAAAACCAGAAAACGCCTGGAAACTGCAATTTTCATTTTTTTCCTGGTTATATTTACTCCATCATTAGTTTGACCAAAAACGTGTTCAAATTTACCTGTTTTGTTTTGTTTTTTGTTTTTTGTTTTTGTTTTTGTTTTTGTTTTTGGTTTTTTTTTGGTTTTTGGTTTTGTTTATGTTACATAAAAACTGCTTTGATTTTGGTGGTGACATGCTTAGGAGTGTGCTATTCGAATTGTTGTGTAATATAAAGGTTTGAAGATGTCTTACTGAAAAGACATGTGACACAAGTAAATATCGGAAAGATTGTTAGGAATAGATACCTGTCATAAACGTCAACGACGAAAACTTATAGCCATGAAGACATATACATGTATCTTGAATGATATAAATCTTGAATGATATAAATCTTGAATGATATAAATCTTGAATGATATAAAAGTCCAAAACAAAACATGTTCCAATTGGCCAACTATACCTCATATAGCTGAAGTAAAATCGAACGACATACATACATTTGGCGAGCAAACTACCGAAAGTGAAAGGATTGATTTGAAAACACGGACAAAACCTAGTACATCGTTGGTTTTCTGCTAACAATAAACCGACGAGTTAACAAAACGAGACAAACATTGGGATTCCGTCTTTTCTTAATACAGAGATCTTCCCATTTGTGCAGGTTTGTGACGTCAACATTTTGTAACGTCATCAAATTTTATGGAAACCAACATAAAATTCAGGGAAATAGTATGACAAATGTTACGTTTTCAAAGAAATCTAATGACTTCACGATGCTCTTTGGTCAGATAACAGAACAAATCGAACATAAACCTGTAAAACCGAAAAGACGGAATAAGGCAAACAAAACGAAACGGTATATTGTTTGAACTTAAGTAAATTCGACAACAGGAAGTGAAATCAGGTGCACCTGAAGAATAAATATTTCCTTCTTGAGATAAAAATCTTAATTTTATTACCGACGAGCATATAAAAGTAAAAATAAGGCTAACAAACTTAACAGTATAATTTTGGAATTTAAATAAATTCGACAACAGGGAGTGAATGTTTAACGACTTCAAATTCAATAGCATCACTTAGGGACAGAGAATTTTACAGCATGGACCAGACATGCACAATCAGGAGCACAGGAAGAATAAATATCTCCTTTAAAGAAAATCTATTTTTACCTGCAGCTGACGTTGAACATGAGGAATGCAACCAGAATATAATTTCTATTAATACATAGGTCACAGCGTAACCAAGCATGACATAGGAGGCTGTTGTGGGAGTGTTTGACTTGGGTAAATTGAGTCCAAAGAAAACCGTCACAGCTGTAAAACAGAAAAATTAAGTTACCTCATTCGCAATTATTACAATTATTTCAAATTCAATGATATAGGTGAAATTATTAGTTTTCTAAAGATTACACTATTCATCGTTTCGTGAATGAAGAAAGGAAAATTACAGAGCTCTCTTCAGAGGTCTTCTCAACAGCTTGTATAAAGAATGAGCTTTTTAGAGGAAACAAATTACTTAGAATTAAAATTACTAACAAAATTAATTAAAATTAATTATATGTAGAATCAAAATTAATTAAAATTACTAAAAAAAAAATCTTAAAATTACCCGCGATGATATGCGCCGACGTTCCAACAATCCTATGAGCCCAGTTGAATATAGGTCTGTTCGGATGATTTGCATCAACTCTGAAGAAAGCCATAACAGGCTACAAGAAATATGTATTATTAGTATGATTAGGTAAACAAGATAAAAAAATTAATAGATTGGGTCCTGTAGCATCATATCCCACCCATCCTGCTACGTCTTTCGGTACACTTTTTCGACATAGTAACTTTCATACTTTTTTGTCATATTACATTGTTTAGATATAGGATCACTGATGAAGGTTAAGTACCCGAAACGTGTAATTCTGGTCCACGTTGCCAATTTATCTGTTCTTAAATGATGCTATTCAATTTGAAGACGTTTACATTCATTACCACAAATCAAGGAATTTTCTGAGCAAGAATGCACCACATTTGTCAAGATGGCTGCTCACTGGGATCAGAGTAGGATACCTCGTTTTTTCTTTTACGTCATTATCTCTGAAAAATGTTTTTCTTATAATTTGTACAAGCATAAAACCTTGATGTTGCCAAAAATGAAATTCATACATTTTGATCAGGTTTTTGAATGTTAAACGTCTTCAAATTCAATAACATCATTTATAAACGGATAAATTTGCAGCATGGACCAGACATGCATGCCTCGGGCACTCAACCCTCGTTAGTGATCCTCAATCCAAACAATGTAATATGACCAAAGAGTATTATTATGTCAAAATGTACCGAAAGATGTAGCAGGATGGGTGAGATATGATGCTACAGGACCCACGTTTTAGAAATTTCAAGAATTTTAGTATCAGAAAATTTTGAATGAGTTGAAGAGACAGACGATCAACCGAAGTTGATCGAACTTTGCTACATGTGCCCTCGGGGACTCCTGGTCCACCAGCAGTGACTCTCACAAAGTAGTTCAAATGTTAAACGTCTTCAAATTCAAAAAGCAGAACTTTATGGTCCCATATTTAGTTTGGTCTAATAAGAGATGATCCACAGCCTTTTAGGAACTGAACCATTTGCAAATCATAAATCTTTATTTAACGCAATGATCGACAATTTGCCTATTTCAGTATGTCTTCACTAAGACATCAAGATGGCGGTGCTGAGGTGACAAATTAAACAGTTTCAATTTAAAGTCGCTCAGATTCACTCATTTTAAGGCATTTTACTATGATCGCTTTTTTTTCTTTTTCTTTTCTTTTTTTTTTTTTTTTTTTTGATTTGCAGTACTTAACAATCATTTATGTAAGGTAGATTAATCATAATACCTAACAAAATCATGGATCTTCGATGAAAATTTTACATAATTAAATTCAAATGAATTTAATGCAATATAATAGAAAACATACTACAGTAGAAGTGATGTTTAAAAGAATAAAGAATATGATAAATGTAAATATTTAAAATGATAGAAAAATCACATTTTGAAAATTATGACTACGTTTTGTCTGTTGCGTCTGTATTTGACTCTTATAACGTTCTGTGTACTGAAAATTAAACAAAGAATAAGGTAGACGTATAATTACATTAATAACGGTTAGTGCCATCACAGTTATCCCCAAGATTGGATGTTTGGCTGAATAAGCTATATCTGAGGGAACATCTATCTGAAAGATAAGAAAGATGGTATCTCATATGAATCAATATTGAACAATAAAAAGGTATCAGGTAAAATATGAAAATGGTGGAAGAAGCCGTCTTTTTTTTTTCTTTAATGTTTTTGATTCTGCTTTCCGTCAATACGTGTGACGTTTTGATGACCGTACCGATATCAGAATTCATTTCAAAATCAATTTAAATGGGCCAAAGAATGATATGAGGTGACAGGGGATATACGTCCCCTTCCTGGCTAGAAACATCGTCATTTTTACAACTACAACATGTCCGTATAATTCAAGGTATTGATTTCCATCATTTAGACATTGTTTTCGTGTTGCAACGATACCTGCACTGTTTGTTGGACAGTTTAGTGAGATAATTTTCGTAGCTTCGGCGCTTTCTTTATGTGGTAGATTACCCCCCACCCCCATTTTTGTTGTTGTTTGGTTACATGCGTATGTATTCCGATGTGATCACTGCATCGTAGTTTTTTTCGAAAAACTTCTCTTAATCTGGCTGTGCAGAATGCTCTATCATAATTACGAGGGCCGTTCCAAAAGTTTGTGGACGCATGCCTTAAAAATCGCATTTGAAGTCGTATGCGAATGAAATTTTCTGAAAATGAAAGAAATGCATTCAGAAAGAGAAAACAAAAAGTTTCAGGTTAAAATAATTCTACAAAAAAGGCATAATTGTCACCTTTATACATGATGGGTTGAGGCTACGGAGCAGTGAAATTTGAGTTGTTGAAATGAACTCATCACTATTGTTACATTGCTAAATAAACTAAGAAAAAATACTCGACTATTTATTAAACTTTCTATATCATTGATACTATTATTTGTCTTGACCACTGAGAAGTTTTAATAAAATTGGACCAGATTTACGAATTTTATAAGGATTTATGCATGATATTGTTGATCAAATAAACCAAACATTTATGACGTCAGAGTTCTTAACGGAACACCAGACAGTCACTCAGTTTTGAATAAAACAGAGGAGACTTAACAGCTGATGGATACATCTTGATATTGACCAAGTACATCAAAACTAATGTTGTTAAGGTAGAAGAAAAGCGTTTTTATGATGAATGGATACATAAACACCAATTTTGGTTGGAATTGAACAAAAGAGTAAACAAAAATAAGTTAAGTGATGCCGTTTTCTCCCTTAATGGTGACATGACTTTGAATGATTCAAAGACGAAAGTGCGTTATGATATAGAGGTAGAAATGCGCATGGAAATAGAACGTGTCCTCCTCATCAAATACATGAAAAGATATTTAAATTGTGTGTACAGATGTGAGGTGTTTTATTTATTTTAAAATGTCAAATTTATGCTGGATATCTGACGACGTATTTACTTTTTGTTAGCTGCTCCGTGACCTAGAACCTAACGTTGTTCAAAAGGGGATTTGGAAATTTGGTATGGACCAATCGGAATGAAAATTCGTATATGCATTCGAAATTATCCGTATTATAAGGAAATCAACATGGTTTTTATCAAATTCTCTTGAGCTTCCCTTAAATTGCGTTGTCCATGAACTTTCGGAACAGCCCCCGTATCTCTCAATAAGATGCTATATAGTGTGTTATGATGATTTACTATCCGAAACACGTGTCTGGTGCATTAACATTGGTTTGAAAATTTCTTCAAGAAAGTTAAGAGTTGGAACACTTCAGTATTATGTTTCTCTTGTATCGTCAAGATCAGAACTACCGAAGTACATGTACCTGCTTGATTAAACTACCTTACCTGTAATTTTAGTCCATCTAATTCTACAAATATGAGTATGAAAGATGAAGCTGTAACCACGAAGACCGAGATCATTGATGTTCTATGTATCTGTTTTGAAAAAGGTATAAGGAAAATATACATGTTTATAAATGTATCAGGCATAACATTAGAGGCAAGTCCCGAGACATGTTATTTAATACATGTAAATCTTAATACAAACAATGTATTATAATTTGCCCATCACACCGGTTGCAAAAGAAATCTCTTATTCTCTGGACCATGAAAAGAATATCAACTTACATGGAACCACATTTTGATTCCCCAAGGTTTAGAGTTTGGCCATTCATCTTTACAATACCGAGCTACCACTATTCCTAGACTGGAGCAAAAGATCCAGGCCAAAACCATTAATGATCCTGTTGGAGAAAAATGGGCGATCAGAGGGTAAAAACCATTGATACGTCTTGAAATGTGGCATATCATTTCAAAATTGCGAAAGTCAGGCTTTGATCGAATAAATGGTGGAATGTAATGTGCGATATACATGTAATATCTTCTTGTTTATGACATTATAATTGAGGACATTTTGTTCATGTATTCATCGGATGAAACGAGCGAAACGTTTTGTGTTAATTCTTTGTTGTTTTGGGAGTGTTGATGATCGAGAATCATTTCTTGGTTTAAATAGCATTTATTAAAGAAAGATTACATGAAGTTTAGGGAGTACAATTTAATGAAATTTTATATTGATTATTCTTTGTAGTATATTATGTTTCATAAATGTAGATACCATGTATTTTGATGTTAATGGGCACGGAAACGTCGCCATTAATTTCTTCTGTTTTCAAAAAGTCCACTTGTGAACTGCTGACAAAAGGGGTGTCTTCATGCTGTGTTGGAAAACCTGTAAAATAACAAATCTGTTCAAAGGGGGCTATGGAATTTATCTGCTACATGTCTCATTGCTCTGCTACATGCTACATTGTTTTCATTTTCGAGCTCTGCTACATGCTTCATTGTTTCCATTTTCAAACTGTGCCACATACTACATTGTTTTCATTTGCTTGAACATCGACAGCGGGTGCGGCTAGCCAAACAGGAGATGCTTACTCCTCCCGGGAACCTTGTCCCACTTCTAGCTTGTTAGGGACCCGTCGATGCTCAGTTGTTTGTGCTGTTGAGATTATCGTCAGGATCTTTTTTTAACTCATGTACCGAAGTATAAAATAGTAAACACAGAAATACGAAAACACTTATCACTTTTAAAAGATTCATTGTTAAAGGATTAAGCTTTTAGTATTGGCAGCTTCAGCCTGGGAATGGCAACTTTTTACGATAAGTAGGAAAAGTTTTTTTCTCAAGAAAAACTTTGTGTAGGATCTTCACTTAATTCATGACCAGGAATTCGTAAATCAAACAAAAAACTTGTTTATATACAAACTCCGTCAGTGAGAGGCAGTACACAAACATGACAGATTCACATAAAGAAATAGAGACACTTATGAGTGTAAGAGAATGCTGTGCAAAACACTTCGTATCCTAATGATACCATTTGCTCACAAGTTCCTAAATAAAGATTTATAAAAAAATAAATCTTTAATTGCTTAGCGATATTAGTTCCCTATCGACATTAATCGATGTCCTGCAACTGTGCCTGGAACTCTTCAATTAAAAATAGATTTAAACTTGACCTGTACAAAATCAGCTCATTATCTGCAGTAACAGAAAATGTAAGTAAAAAGGAAATTTTCATAAAAAATTGCCAAGTCCGACGGCCAAGCCTCTTGTAAAAACAGGTATATCAAATCCCAACTTAAACTTGATCAGTATCACAGTACATGTATAATGTATTCACATACCAAAAATCAGTTCAATATCTACAACAGCCAAGAGAAGTCCGGAGAACTGAAAATTTCATATTTTCTTAGTCAAAGGGGCATAACTTTTGTAAAAATAGGTCAACCAAAATCAACCTCAAACTTAATCTATATTTTACTAAGATGTATTCAATCGCTAAAAATCAGTTCATTATTGCAATAACATCCAAGAAAAGTCCGGAAAACTGAAATTTCCATGATATTTGCTAAGTCCAAGTGCCGTAACTCTTGTAATAATATGTCAATGGGACTCAAACTCGGACTTGGACTGTATCACACTAAGATGTATTCATTAACTAAAATTCAGTACATTGTCTGCAATAAATGCCTAAGAAAAGTTTGGAAAACTTAAATTTCATGAAATTTACTGAGTCAAAGGGCCATAACTCATGTAAAAATAGATCGATCGAAACCAAACTCAAACTTGATCTGTGTCACATTGAGATATATCCAAATACCAAACATGAGTTCAATATATGCAACAACAGCGAAAAAAGGTTCGGAAAACTTAAATGTGATAGACATACGGGCAGACAGACAGACAAACGGGGTGGAAACTATAAGTCCGAGCCGGTAGGGGACTAAAAATAGAATGCTCACCACTTTATAATCAATGGCAGGAAGATACCACAACATAAATATCTAAAACAGTTTAAGTTATCATTTCTACCAACCAAAGTTTTTATACATCGCGCTCAAAAACATTTTTTAAGGAAAATTAACCATCTACTTTTAAGAGTACCATCAATAAAAATCAAATAATAGCACTTCAACTTGAAAAATAAAAAAAAGTGTTTGTAAAACACGAATGCCCCGTCGGCATCTTCTTTGTCAGCGGAAACAGCTGTAATGTGAAAAGCAGGTCAAACGTCATAAGGTACACATGGTATCCATGGAAAGGCCTTATCATAATGAATACACATGAGAAATATGAAAGCCCTATCACTTACCATTCAAAAGTTCTATCCAAGGTTAAAGTTTTATGCCCCCAGTTATCATTATATATATTTTGGGTTTTTAGAAAATTTCTAACGTTTTCGAAACTAATAAGTTTAAAACTTGACTATATCTCTTGAACTATATGGTAGGCTTTAATATTTCACATTTGGATTACTTATATTATGACAAAGATCATCCATCTTAGACAATGACTAATCTAAATGTGAAATGTTGACCTTGAAATTTGACCTCCTTTTCTTAAACTTTAAACTACGCTATATATCTTGAACAACAAGTGGTTGGGTTTCAATATTTCACATTTAGATAACATATGACAAGACCACTCATGTTTGACTCTGACCTTGATACTTGACATACTTTTCTAACTTATCAAAATTCACTGTATCTAATGAATTTATACTGGTAGGGCTTAAATATTTCAAATGAAGAGTATTTTTAGCAAGACAATTAATTTCAAACCATGGTCTTTGACAATTTGACCTTGAAGTTGATATTTGACCTACATTTCTAGAACTTTAACGATCGTAACTTTTGAATGGTTAGTGATAGGGCCTTAATATTTCATACATGTATTCCATTTGGAATTGCCTTGCCATAAGTATAAAAAAAATTGCACTCATGATTTTTACCCTCTGTTGGGATAACAGGTTTTATGTTCTATAAGCTGCCACCGGGGGCATCATAGAGCTTGTTCAAAAGTAGGTGAAACTCCAAGATCAAGGTCACAAGGTCAAAAATTTGGTACCCATGGAAATGACTTGTCACAATGAATACACATGTGAAATATGAAAGCTCTATCACAAACTATTTAAAAGTTATGACCAAGGTTAAAGTTTATGCAGACAAACAGTCAGTCTGAAGGACGGACCAAAAACTATATGCCCCGAATAAACAATAGAAATATTAGATTGGACAGAAATAGAATATTCATTTATGTATTTCATCAAAGACAATGGAGAATGCAATAAATTTTTCATTGTCTTTATTCAAAATCACTTACATATCAATTACCTTTTAAGAAAATTGTTAACAATAGCCATAAATGAATACTGAAAATACTCAATTAGAGCTTAAGTACGTAATGTTTCTTTTTACATAAAGGAATCCCTTTAATGAAGAATATCCATTTCCTATGAGCATTTTTGGTAAAGCGGAATTCAAAAAGGAAAGACGTAGTTGTTTAGATTAAGAATCATTGAAGATTGTTGAGTACCAGAAACGTACATGTCTGGTCCATGCTGCAAATTTATCTGTTCTTAAATGATGCTTTTAAATTTGAAAACGTTTTTAACATTTCAACATGAATTGGAGAAATGAATTCTGTGCAGCATTATCCAAAGAAAGAAAAATGTGTGATAAAAAAACTCACCGCCTTCTATTTTTCCTGTTCCTAGTAAAAGATAATATTTTTCGTATAAAGTGAAAATTTTGTCTGGAGATGTAGTGGAATTGATTCTTCGTCGAAAACTACAAGTCTCTAAACCATCCTCATTCCTCCCACTGATAGATGTTAAACAGTCACTATCCTATAAGTTGAAAAATAACCGATTTGCATCTTGTGTGAAAGTGTCTCCAGCACTCACTCGCAAGGATTGTAACGAACAACAAACATAAAAAAGACAACTTCAACGATGAACAGGGGACAGAAAGACAGTATCAACGAATGGAGGGGATCTCCAACAAGACTGGGTTGCAGTACCCACAGCAAAGCACCAAAACACCTGATGCGAAAACACATAGTAAATAAGCACAGCAAGAGACGTCAAAGAGACATACGACATAGTAACATGAAACACAAAAGACTACACATAAACCAACGAGACCAGTGGGTAACCGGTGCCGACTACCACCTCATTAGCAAATAGTGTAGTTATCCGGATTGCGTGCGCACAAAACTCCCACTTTTCTAGTTTACCAAAGGTCTCGAAGAATGCACAATTGTAGTGTAAAATAACCTCCTTACTTTTAGATGTCCACACAAACAACACAGCAAAGCACACGAGCACAAGTAACACAGATGAATATGTAAATGGATAATATGAATTATGGCAAAGCCATTGTGAGGACGCAGATTAATTATAACTTCAATGATTTTTCACCATACATCATTGAATATTTTTTACTTAGTTAATAATAAACAAAATATGTCATACAATTTGTGTTCTTGTTATTCTTTTCCAGTATCTTTTTTACTTTATCATTCTTACATTTTTCTCTTGAAATCCATAATTATCTACAGGAGAGGGGATATTTTCATAGAAAATTTCTGGATCGACGAATGCGGGGAAACAACTCTCAATGTCGGCCGGTTCGATGTCACGAAACAATCAGTAAACATGAAATCGCAATGCTTAATTTTGAAACATAAATGACAGACGAGAAGAGTTCAAGTGATGTAATCTTAATCTATGTATAAAATTATATTGTAAGTCCTTGGACCTTGACGAAAACCAAGGAAAAGAGAACTCGGACAAGAAAACTGGGGGCACAAACCATTAAAATTAAAAAAAAAAGAAAAAAAAAAGAATTTTACTTTTTTCTGAAGTATTTACATGTTGTAAGATTTACATGTATCTTGATTATTCAATTCAATCAAACTTTTAAATGTGTGTTTTTCAAATTTCATTGGGTGATGAAATGTCAGTTGTCGTATCAGGAATATGTATACCCCCCCCCCCCCCTCGCACTCCCTCAGTTTTACTTTCACCGCAAAAATTAACATTCAATATGTAGAAGAAAGAAAGCCTCCTTTTCGGCGCCGTCTATAGTGTTATCAGCAATATATCGTTTTATGGGATGGCCTGGGGAAGGGGTTATACTAAAAAAAAAAAAAAAAAATTCAGTATGATATTTGTATCACAGGATTTTCCCTTCTGAATAATGTTTACGAATGATTTTCCAATGTATTATAAATGTCTGAAGACAAAATTCATTCCTTTACCATAAATGAGGGTGAAAGGGAGAAAGAGGAAGGGGCGGGAGAGAGGGGGAGCGTATGGGGGAGGGAAAGGAAGGGTGCGGGAGGGGGTATGGGAGGGGGAGATAAGGGGGCGGAGAGAGTTACCCCCTGTCTGTTACCCAACCCCATAAAAGGCAAAGATGAAAAGGAGGGGAGGAAGGAGGAAGGGAGGGAGGGAGCCGGGAGATGTAAGGAGGTGGGAGAGAGGAGGAAGGGGCGGGACAGAAGAGAGAAGTATTCTGAGTAGAAATTCACCCGGCCCCCTGTCATCCCCTTCTCCCATAATTACAATCAACCCCTCCCCCTCTTTCTAAAAAAAATTGAAGCCTTTACCCCTCCTCCTTTTTTTTAATAACCCTGGATCCGCCAATGATTTACCTCCTAGGGGAAAAAATACCCAGCCTTATTTTATGCTTTGAACAGAGCCTCAGTTTGTGTTTACCTATTTGCACTAAGTACTGTTAATGATGACGTAAGTTTTGACGCGTTGTGTACAGTATCGAAGGCAGCAGACATTTAGAAGTTTTTGTTGGGATTTACACTGCATAGATTTCCTGTAGATTCTACGTGTAGATCCTATATATGTGGAGAGAAACCACATTATTCGATCTACATGTATCAAAATATCAGCTGCAAATCATCCTCGAAAGCAGAATGAAGTTTGGTCAGTCTCTGATCGCGCTGATTATATTTTTTGTTTGTATTTTCATCCCATCATTATGAGTTTATCCATCATGGATTTGTCTGAGGGAGCTGTCGATGAAAGAAACTGAGAAAGTCCGCGAAACAAAGTTTTATGCTGACGTCGCATGCTGACGTCACGTTGTAATTTTCAAAGAGGATATTCGGACTAAACATGATATATGTTGGAAATGATGGTGCAATGTCAGTATTACGTGAAGCAAAATACAAAACATACATTGGGACACTGGAGGAGTAAGCCAAACGGAGAATATTCAAAGGAGATTGAGAAATCATGGTCATCGATGGGTTTCATTCTGTCGTCAAGTGACATTGTAAAAAAAAATAAGCTTGCGCTTCACGCCGATCAAATGGGCAATGGGGAGAATGACGTCATTGACCACGGTTTTGGAACCTATAGATATAGCAGAGAATTCAATTGAAAAACACGATTTTTCCTATATATATACACGTGTTACCTTGATGAGGACTACGTCCGCGCCTGCGGCGCGGACGTAGTCCTCTATAAAAAGGTGCAGCACGAAATACAAGCGAGCTCATGCATATTATCACCCGAGATATCCGAACGACATTCAGAGAGGACAGGTGTTCCGGGCCTGTCTTTTCTAAAGAGGTTTGGACAGGGCCCGCCATGGAGTCCCCTCGTCTTAAGAATAGGCTTATTTGTCAAGTACCATGCCGAGTGTCTGGTGACATTAAGGTCATATTCCCGGTATAAAAGGAGTTTGATAATTCTGACGCAATTTTTAGGATATGCTGTTTACCTTTATCATTCCATTTTGTTTATTACGTCACCATAAAAGGCACATTGTGAAATACCCAAAGTAATACACTCTGTTGCCTGTATAGGTCCGAATTTTAAAAGAACACAGTAATTTTCGTAAAATTTCCAGAAAGTGTAAACTAGTTTATCAAAGCGGAAACCTTGACCTAAAAGTATCTTGGAATGATATATATTTTACAAAAAGTTAGATGAAAAATACTGTTAACAAAGAATACCGGCGTAGAAGAATCAATCATGGATCCGGGGAAACATGGAAAAAATATGTAAGTTTCCATTAGGAAGGCAATGGCGAACCCCCGAATGGAGGATGGATCAGGTGACCAGGAGGAGTGAGCGTCCTTTTGCTGCACGCAACATCCGCTGCGAAAAAGACGCAAACATCTCATTTGGTATATGATAAAGGGTTTGATGTTCAACATGATCTTCAATGGTAAAAAAAAGATAGGTGCCAATGATTACATTGCAAGATGCATATGTCTTTACATAAAGGATGACATAAAGGAAAGGAGAATATCCCAAACACGACAACTTTGTTGTTATTATTGAGGAACATATACGCATGAGAATCTTCTATCCTTCGACGAATGAGAAGAGGGAATCCCACGAAGCATTCCATAATGAATGTATGCATGAGAAAAGAGGGGATCTCCAACAAGACTAGCTTGCGTAACCACAGCAAAACACAGAAACACTCCTATTCCTAGCTCATCCCTTCCTTTCTTCTTTGGATTAAATTTTTTTTCAAGAAATTGAGGTCCCTTTTCTCTCCTCACTAATGAAAAGAATGATAAAATTTATGTTATATACCTCCTTCACAACTTCAAAGTTGTAATGGTCGTTGTATCCTATCTCTGCAGTGACTTGAGTTCCAAATAAGCACATAATAACACTTGTATCTGCCTGCAAATGGAATAAATGGATACGCTATCATAATGATTTATAATTTGTTGGTACATGTATGTTATGGTAGCAACATTCTGGTCGAACTATGTTGTATCCAATGCTGACAATTCACTAACTGCTGAAAAAAAATAAAACAGGAAGTATCAGCATTATGCATATAATTACTAAGTAATTGCACTAATTCAAATTTAATAAATTAAACCAGACGTCGGGACTGAAATGAATTTTAGCTGTCTCTGAAAATCACTTTGACTTGAAGCATCACTGATGCGGATTTACTTTCCGAAACACGTGTTTGGTGAATAAAATTCAGTTTGAAATTTTCTTCAAAAAGGTAAAGAGTTTGAACACTTCCGCATTATTACATTAATGTACGATAAACTAATAGATGTCATACATACTCTAAATAATCAAACTTGTGTATAATATTATCAAAAGATCATGATAAATGACAAAAGTACCATTTTCCCAGTTTTTGAGAATCCAATGGCTTTCCATCTGTTCTGCCCAACTTGATTCCTTGATATGATATCGAAAAAGACAAAGTCTCCTTTCCTGTTCCACATCACCACTGCATCACA
This sequence comes from Pinctada fucata, assembly GCA_028142955.1. Lineage (NCBI taxonomy): Eukaryota > Metazoa > Mollusca > Bivalvia > Pterioida > Pteriidae > Pinctada > Pinctada fucata. The sequence goes on from AP027104.1 coordinate 22,303,563, forward strand.
TACCCCGTCACTACATCCTGCCTTAAAGCAGCCCCTACCTTTTTGACATTGTGGACTAGTTGCAGGTGTCACACTGCTTGATGGAGGCAGACTGGTTGTAATAGGTTCCTTAAATATAAAATGTGAACTTAAGTAAAAAGAAATTTATAGATTCCTTGTTGTAAATATACTTGTTATTTTAGTGAATCACTTTAGAAATACAGAAACGGGGATTTATTACGCACCTCTGTAATGGTGTTTTCAGTTATGTAAAGCGAATTGATTAATTCGACAAGTCACATTTGCTGTCCTCGGGCAATTATTTTCAAGTATAATTAGATAGCTTAAGTTATTCATAAAATGTACCATTGATGAATTGTTGATTGATTCTGTCGTGATCAAATGGTCAGGAACTGTATAATTGACATCAACCATGTCTGAAGTGATGTTCATCCAGAACGTCGAAAACTCTTGAACAACTGTTGCTCTAGAACATTGCAAAGTATTTTAACACATGAATTCTGAAGGCCTTGCTACACGACGCAACTAATCGCTTTCAATTCATTGCAAGCGACAGATCGTGTAGTATAATATAGGTTATAACTAATCGCATGCAACTTTCAAAAGTCGCATGCAACTTTTTTTCAGATTAGAACACGGTCTAGTTATTGTGATTAATCATATGCAACCTTTAGCGTCAACAAATAAAAGAATACCGGGTATTCCTTTTAATTTCAACCCTTACTTGGCGAATTTTGTTCATATCAATTACATTGACAATCAGATGGATTTTTTTCGGAGGATAACAGTACGCTTACTGCAACAAATTTATTGTTTAAAATTGTGGAATCTGACCTCTCTTCTTCGAAAAAGTTATGTGAATTTAATTGTAAAGAAAATTGTAAATAAAAGCTGTATTGTCTGTTGATAACACATCTTATTCGCAAATCTTAGGAGGAAAAGGTATGAATTTCCGCAAAGACTCAATACCTAGTAGCACAAAAGTATATGCAATTAGTTGCAACGTGTAACAGTGCGAGTCGCTGCAAATCGTTCGGACCGTAAAATCTCTGCAGTAAGTTGCATGCAACTAATCGCGTCGTGTAACAAGGCCTATGATCACTCTAAGAACAAATCCGTTCATGCTTTCAATAGAAGAAATAGACAAATCCTCCACACGGAGGCTAATTGGAAATACGAGGGCTGATTGATATGTTGTGAGCTTCGTATTAAAGAATTTGAGTTTTATCAGACATTTTGCATTTAATTTACATTTCTACATTGAGTGCTGTTGAGATTATCGTCAGGATCTTCCTTAAATCATTTTAAACATAATCCCCTTCAGTATCTATACACTTTTGCCACCGGTGTTTAAGGGCCTCAATAACACTTTTAACGAATTCCTTATTTTGACTGGTCAGAAAGCCATCCACTGCAAGTATGGCGTAATCGTCGGACGGAAAGTGGGTGCCAGAAATAGCTGCTTTCAGTTTTAGGAATAGATGAAAGTCTCATGGAGAAAGATCAGGTGAATAAGGCGGATGTTCAAATAAAGCCACAATCACGAAGGGCAGCCATGACAGTGACAGACTTGTGAACATGAGCATTGTCCTAGTGAGCTTTCCGCGACGCTTAAGTTTGATATTTTCCCGTAGCTGCGTCAAAAGTGAAGCATAGTACAATGTATGTGCCATTGATTGTTTGTCCTTTATGAAAATAATCTATCGGTAGAATACAATCTGCATCCAAGAAAACCGAGGCTCACAACATATCAATCAGCCCTCGTATAAGTATATAAGTTACACAAATTAGATAATTGAACACAGGCCCCAAAGTTGCAAACAAATGAATATTTTTACTGATAACAAAAGCATAAGAGAATTTTCTGTTTGCTATTTGAGCCCCTGCGTTCAGATGCCTAGTTTGTGTCACCATCATACATTGAGGAGGCTGTTTTTATACATGACAATTTATGGTCTTCGAGACCGCTTTAAAAAAGTGAATTACATGTATAACTTTGTACTACAGGTATATCAGAATAATACTCACATAAACATTATTTTAACTTTTAAACTTGTCTTTGGTTTCCATCTAAACGAAACAGACTCTTTTTCTTCTGCACTTGTATGGGTTATCCCCTTTAAATAAATTTATGATAAAGAAACGAAATTACAGAATGTCACTGCTGAAACAAACGAAACACAGATGCGACCTACTGTTCTGTTCTCTAAAATGAAGAGTACCATGCTTTGGATATTTATTCGTACTGCGAATTTTCTTATTAATTGTTGCTTCCGTAGGTTGTCCTACTTTGGTTGTGACAAAAACAGATGGCATTTACTCGCCCTTTAAGATATTTCTAGCCTGTATTTCATTGCTCTTATTTGACTTTTAATACCGAGCAGCATTGCTTTGACTAGCACTACCTATGGTAGATTTCGTTCTAACACTGCATTCTACGGAGATTTGTCTTTAAGATCACGTTTGCCTTCGCGTTTTACGTTGTAGTACAAAATGTATATTATCTCCGTCTGTTTGCCCACTTCTTTTCTTTTCATGATGGTGCGTTCTGCTGTTTTCGCTGTCGGAGATCTCCTCCCTTTCTTTATTTTGTTTCACATTTTCCAAGAATTTGCATACCAATCGATTGTGATCTTTGGATAATGGATTCTGGTTAAGTGTTTGACTTTCACTGCATTACGCAAAAATAAAATGTTTTCGGGAAATTGGCATTAAATTTCAGACTGTAGTCGGTTTGTTCTCCGTGTCAGAAATAGTAAACCGTCATTGCATTTTACTATAGAAAATCCCTGATATTGTATACTAGTATTCCGTCCTAATTTACTTTAATCAAGCTACGCTTAACCGAAATGGTGACATTTTTACATGACTACGACAATTTCTTAGACTTGGTATCTTTTTGAATATAACATTAATATATTTTCGAAGAAAACAAGGTGTTATTGGTATTGTGAACTTTTTTTCAAAATTCCTTATACTCCGGCTAGAAAATGTTGTACTTGGCGTCAAAATAAGTGTCAATATAGCCGACACTTGTGTGTCAAATTTCCTCAAAGGAAAAAGATAATCATGGTAGAAAGTTAGTTCTTAGGCAAATACTTAAGAAAAGAGGGGATCTCCAACAACACCATGTTGCAGCACCCACAGCAAAACCCCAAAACACCCAATGCAAAACACAGAGCAAACACGCTTAAAAGGAGACGCAAAAGGTAAAAAGAACAACAAATCAAATAGAAACATCAAACACAAATGACCACACATAAACCTACGAGACCAATGGGCAATCGGTGCTAACTTAATTAGAACGGCAATCTGTCACGACAGTAGCAGATGGTGTGGTTCTAAGGATTACGGACGAACAACCCTCCCATTTTTCGATTACCCAGAGATCTCGAAGAACGCAAAATATTGGTGTAATATAACCTCCTTAGTTTAAGATAAACATACAAACAGACATCATGAAGCAGGGCCCAAGAAACACGCATATGGATATGTAAATGGATATACAAACAGAAGTCGTACGAAATACAGTCCATTCTCTGCCGGCTGTGGCGAGCTGATGTATGTTGTCTCCCGAGGAGTCCGACTGAGATTCAGAGAGAACAAGAATGTCCATAAAGGTTTGAGATATATATCTCTCCGTTGAGAGTTTCGAAAATCTCTACATTATTGAAACTCTCTAAAGTATTGAAACTCACTAAATTAATTAAAAGGATAGCTGCGAATGACGATGACACATCATCGTTGTAAATTATAGCTTAATTTGTGACTCAACTTCTTGAAATTGAATGTAGCTGTATTCAGTTGAAGTTATTCATAGATAAGCATTCGATCGTTTGAAATAACTCAAGATTTTATTTCTTTACTCAACTCACATCTTGGTTATCACAAGTTAGTTTGGAATCCGGAGATGAAGGCACGAACGATCCAACAACATAGTCAGGTCCTGTCAGCGACGCTTCTACAGCTCGTACAAGAAAACCTTTGAAGGTACCATTGACAGCTGACACATTGACTGAAAAGGTCAATGTAAAATATCCATTATCAATAACAATAATGTGATCGTTTTTCTAAATATTAATAGCATGACAAAATCTGTTCAGAATATTCTGTATAATAAAAGATATATATCTACTTATTTTAGATCTGCTGCTTACATTGATAAAAAATGGAGTGCATTTACTTTTCTTCCGAGTATACTTCATCATTTGATACATGGTTGAATCGCTTATTATTCATTACATAAAAAGGAGCCCAAAATAGGAATACAATTTGTAAACATAATTAAGTTTCGATATCGAATACTTGTCATCAAAAGACTCTTACAAATGCGGAAGTGTTCCAACTCTTTACCTTCTTGAAGAAAATTTCAAACCAATTTTCATACACCAGACACGTGTTTCGAATATTTTGAAAATTCTTATCAGTGATGCTTCTAGCCAAATAAGGCTTTTCATAAGCCGCCCAAATTTATTTCACTAGCGCCCTCTGGATTTATTTTTAGAATTCAAATTTGTGTGCTTACTTTATAAAGACACCTCAACTTAAGAAAAACATGGTGACATTTATTCGCTATTTTCGAAAACCAGAGTTACTTCCCATTTGAGACGGTATCTGACGTAGACTGATTGTGACGTTATCAAATTCTATGGAAACAGTCCTAAAAGTCTGGGAAATGTCGATGTAAAATCGACGTTACCAAACCATTTTCATGACGTCACAATGGTTTTACGTCAGATACCGTCTACAAGGGGAAATAACTCTGTATTCCGCAATTTCTCAATTTCCGTAATGTAGCATTGAATGAAAATAAACACAAAACCCAGAATCAGGATACATATGCAAACATCATGATCAATATACATACCAGATCATGGTAAATTGAAAACCAAACACAACAACTGAAATTATCTGTTAAGGTGTAGAAATAAAGCATCAATGAGATCATTTGCCCGGGGAGAGTAATCATATCCTGCTCGGTATCATCAAATAAGTACCCGAAATGTCTGGTCCATGCTGCCAATTTATTTGTTCTTAAATGATGCTATTCAATTTGAAGACGTTTAACATGTACCTCTATCTCTGAGGTTATATTCACTATCGCATGTCCTTAAGGTATCCGTTGTACAAAAGAGTAACTTTACATAGCAATTTAATTGTATCCTTTGTAAAGAACTGTAATTTTATAACTGTTAAGGTACTATGAAATATTTTTTTTTCTGAAGGGTAATGGTGCCCTGCCTACATATATCAGACTACCACACCTTAAAAATCAAAGGCAAAAACACTTGTACTACTTAGGTATTTATACAAGTTATATATAGAGAAAATATACAGTTTAAGGTAGAAGATCCTTCAGGTAAGATCGATAACTCCTATGACCCAAATTCCCAAAACGTCAGTGTCCGTGTTCGATTTTTCGATATTTTTTATTTCGCATCCTTCTTCAGTCTGAAGAAGGATATAAGAAAAAATGGTTGCTACAGGTTTCGGCCCTTTTCTTGTTCAGACCCGAGAGGTTTCGGCCCAGAGATTTTGACTTTTTCATGTTCAGTCTCCACTTTCTTTAAACCAATTAGGGTGAGTATTTTTATATACGTCCATAATTTTATGTACTGATAGATAATGAAAGATAGAAATAAGTTGACTTCTCAATTTGACTGAAATTATATTTTAATACTCTCATCTAAACAAGGACTCTTTACATGGAGAAGACCGAAGCATTATAAAGTTTGCAAGTTCTTGATTTAGATGTTACCCCCGAGCAATACTGTTAGATGCGAGGGGAGGGGGAGTTATAAAAAACAATCTTAGGCTGATTTCATCGTGTTATACGCTAAGTATTACTTGAAATACTAGTATTTGAGAAAAAATTATGAAAATGGACACTGAATTGTCATTTTTTCACATAGGACAACTCGAATGCAAAATTTGATTACCACAAGGTAAAGAGGTATTTTTTTGTACCTCTTGAATGTATTGTGATTTTTGTTTGATTTGAAAATGTAAGCAATGAAAGTTGATAATAGCTAGCAAGCCTGTGATTTTATTTACATACCTTCATTAAAATCAAGGATTTCCATTGCAATTCATATTCAGAAACGTTGATCGAAAAAGGAGGAAGGGGAAATATATATTATGCTTGTCCGAAACATTTCACCGTGGAGGAACTAGAAATGCCCCCTTTGTATACGGCTTTACACTTGACTCAATGATTACTGATAAATTTGATCAAAGACTGCACGAGTGCACATTTATGTCTTTATGAGGGTTAAGTACCCGAAACGTGCATGTCTGGTCCACGTTGCCAATTTATTTGTTCTTAAATGATGCTATTCAATTTGAAGACGTTTACATTTATAAGTATACGTATCTTAGTAAATTTACAGTTTTGGTCTCGGTGAGTTTTGTATTTTTTGTTTTGTTTTGTTATGTTTTGTTTTTTGTTTTGTATTGTTTTGTTTTTGTTTTTGTTTTTGTTTTGTTTTTTTTTTTTTTTTTTATTTTGGCTTTTTGAGTGTTTTGTTTTTTTGTTTTTTTTTTTTTGTTTTGTTTTGTTTTGTTTTGTTTTTTTTTTTTTGTTTTTAACTTTACGCCCATATTCGAAGGGTAAATCAGGTGAAAGAGAGGGAAGGGGTGTTACCCGGAAAAAATGAAACAGAAAATGTTACCCACAAAAAAAGAAACAGAAAATGAAAAAAGATGCATATTTTAAAAGATACATATTTTAGAAAAAATTTCCAATATTCTGAGGATTGAGAATATACTTCTACGATTTTTTACGTTTTTTACGTACAAGAGATGTTAAGTTACAAGTTTTAATGCGACGTGTAAGTATGATGTCATCACCTCCTGCGATCTTTGTTCAAATGGCGTCATGACGTGACGTAAAGCTACGCGTTATGGACATGTAAACGGCTCTATACACGAAACGACAGACCGGGTAACTTCTTTGAAAATTCCAGACTTATCATTGATTGAACTTCCAGTTTTCCGTGTTATAGGTCACGTTTAGGATTCTAACTTTCCTTGCGTTGAGGTGTTACGAATGTCGATGTATTTTTCTCGCAAATTAAACCGATTGAAAATAAGCTAGCTACACGTACACCTTACTAAATAGCTATACCTATACCTACTCCGATTCGTATGTGTAACCAAGCGACGTGTTCGGACTATGACGTCAAACAGTGACGTGAATATGTACGTCATACGTACTCGTTGAAAGAACTTGTAACTTAACCTCTCTAATGTCATCAATTAAGAACAGATAAAGCAGAAGGGACCAGACATAAACCAAACGACGAATTTCAAGACATTGCGGATACAGAAAAAAAAGTGTTTCAAATCTACGTGCAGAGATCGGCCTGATTGACAAAACCTTTGAAATAGAGTGCTCCAGATAAGCATATTTCGGACATTCAGTCCTTATAGAGAATACATTAAGAAAAGCTTATTCAGTGACTTACACATATTCATTGGTATCACCATATCGAACGTAAATGTGAGTATTCAGAAGCAAAACTAAAGTTAATCCTCTTCTTTCAACGTTTCTTAAGGTGGCTCAATAATCCAAGAATTCTTTGTCAGAGGAGAAAAAAATATTCTGTTTATTTAACATTGATATCTAATGATTTATATTTGTAACTAAGATTACATATCATCGACCATTTGACTGACCAGTGGTCCTCTGAATATACATATATAAACCAACCCCGAGATATGTCGCAAAACAATGAATTTTGATAGATAAAAACGTGTTATATTGATAATGATTCCAGATTGAAACCATTCTTGTGATCATTTTCACCATATTATCATCAAATATGTATATTTCTTTATAGATAATGCTTTCAAAGAGTGAAATAGCTAAAACTGTTCCAGAAAAGTACATTTTAGGTACCCCCACCCCATAATGAGAATCTAAAAAAAAAGTACTCAGTACCCTTATTTGACATCAAAGTGATAAGAAGTCTTTGTCAGAAGTTATTTACTTTTACATATTTCTCAACGACAAGCTCTGTCCTTCGAAAAGAAATATAAAAAAGTACATGTTATCGTTCATTCTGATTTAAAATATTTGGTTGTCATAGTAACGATTTTGTAACAATTTGCAACAAGTCAATTAAAATGCCCTGTTCCCTTTGTTGACATTATAACGATGAAAATATTTGTTAAAACTGTTATAATTGACATATTTTTCAAGATCAGACTCTAATCTTTTAACAAAAGTACAAGACATTCCGTTTTACCTCGTTTCCATATTGTAAAAATCTACTTGGTTTATGCCGGACGGACGACAGACGACGGACGGACGGCGCGCTATGACAATAGCTCAGGTGAGCTAAAAATCAGATACTCTGAGTCGAGATTATTCTTTCCCAACATTCAGTGAAAGTTTCAAATTCTGATACAAGGAAGAATACTTACACAATTATCATTTATCATCGAAATTAAATATAATAATAAACAAGTTTACAAATGATTTGTCGAAAAAATAAACAAGAAAGGGAAAGTAACATGTGTACTTCTAAATATCCTTGGCAAAGCGTTATTCGACCTTGTCTTTTATAAACTCACCTTTCATGTTTTGTTAGTGTCAGTTAAATGAGATTTGTCAAATAAAGTTCATGTTCAAGTCAAAGCTTAAAAGATGTTTTGCTCAAAATTTCATATCTGATTCCATCAATCTATTTAGAGATACGAAAATATATACATGTATAAGAGAAATAGAACTAAAGTAAACGGAAGCGTTTTAAACATTTTGACGTTCAAGGTCAATAAGTGGATGTCAATCCCCTCCCTCGTTCTCGATAATGCGTGCATTTATCTGTGAAATGGATATATCTTTGAACAAAGCTGGGTTGAAACTAAAATTCATTCGCTTACGTTTTTCAAATAGGGAAACTTTATTCCATAACATCTTGTTGCAAAGTACGAAAGTTGACAAAATTGAAGAAAATTTTTTTAAACCAAAGATTATTAGAGAAACCAAACTTGAAATATCTTATCTATGATATCGCTAAAATCTCCAAGAAATATCTTTTTTTATCATGAACTTAAGTTTACCTTCTTGAATTCGTTCATAGGCAACAGGCGATTGAATTTCCGCCGATGACGTTCTAAAAACGATACGTTTACGGCGTTAGCCACGGTGTCTTACTTACGGGATATTTTTGTATATATAAATTAAAAGATACATTTGACTAAACATTTATTACACTCAGATTGTAGATGATAATTTTCTGTTTCCATCGATACCAAACATGTCGAAATCCGTCAAGAAACAAGCGAATTACGGAGGAGTTTGAAGGCCAAAAAATAAAAAAGGCCATATATAAAAGTACTGCACTCGATATCTGATGACGTCAAACGATTATTGAGCCTCCTTAATTTCCTATAGATCTGCGTAACTATCAACATGCGTTTCTTCAACGCATTCTAAATTTCTGTTATCAAAATTTCTTGAAATTTCTAAAAAGTGGGTCTTGTAGCATCATATCCCAACCATCCTGCTACCTCTTTCGGTACACTTTTTCGACATAGTAACTTTCATACTTTTTTGGCATATTACATTGTTTAGATTTAGGATCACTGATGAGGGTTATGTACCCGAAACGTGCATGTCTGGTCCACGTTGCCAATTTATCTGTTCTTAAATGATGCTATTCAATTTGAAGACGTTTACATGTAACATTTTTATTTCTTTTTATACCTCAATCCATGTAGGCTGTTCTTAACACCAGGTGGGAAACAATATAAAAGGGAGGAATAAATGAGATGTCTGAGGATTCTACCCCTTATTCATTGCCAAAAGTATTATCGATATAAAAGGATGTTAACATCTTTGTTCCATCCCTCCAATGCTATTTTGATCATATCTTTCATTTAACTATGCTCCTGAATTGACACTTCAGGAATTTTGAAGCCACACACTCTCTGCAAAGTTAATGCACAAATTCAAAATTGAAAAAATAAAGCACTACCGATTTACATTTGGCTGTATCATAAATCACCTCGGCATGTAATACGTAACATGAGGATGAGGATATGTCTTGTATATTAATGTTGGTTTGAATTTTTTATTTTTGAAGGTAAAGAGTTGGAAAGCCCTCGTATTGTTATTCTTGTTCTTCGACATAACATCGCATTTTCAATGAACCCTTAGCTCAGTATCGACTCTGCCACTAAATTTTATGAGGTCGAATTATAAGGAACGTCTTTCTCCTCTTCTCTTGCCTTATAAATTGGCATATACATCTACGTTGTATATGAGTAAATTCTTTTGTATGCCTCACCTGTCAAATTATCATCAAAGGTAAGAGACTCCGATGATACTTGTATAGTATAGGGTGCTGGAGACGACTGAGGTTCAGCATCGTGTTGAGGTAACATGCCAGGACATGCTGTGCTGGGTGCACCGCTGGGATATTCTTCACTTGTGTGGAGCAATGTGAGGACTAAGATTATCCTGCTGAAAATCTCTGAAAAAGATTGTCTGTTGTTTCAAAATGATGCTTTTTAAATAACAAAGGTACATGAACTTAATATATTATCAAAATCCATCAAATATAAAAATATTTCGGTGAGGATGTACAAAATTACTTCTTCTGTACCTCATACATTTCTTTATGAACCCATCAGCTCCAAAGATTTAGCTCATATTTCCAATGTGTACCTCTGAAAAATTCAGTATTTGCAAATTTAGAATTAAAATAGTCGTATTCCTAATTAAGTGAAGTAAAGAATTATAGGACTTATGGTATTTCTTTCCACATCTTTATAAAATTCATGTAGTCTCCTGGATCCCCGGTCCCACACGCCTCCCTGGAAGGATATTGTGAATGATTTTCACTCATTCTAACAACGGAAATGTTGATTTAAAGTTTTTCAATTATTGTCACTATAAGAAACCTGTATTCAGGGGAATTTCGATTAGTCCTTGTCTCTCGCAACTGTGCATGTTTAGTGCATCAATCTCTGTAGGTGGTTCCGAAAGAAGTAAGTTCGTGACCCTCATGTTTATTAGGTTATGAGCAATTACTTGTACCAGACATTGGACATGTGATTTGTTCATGTACGTATACATTGTACTAGCTTAGCTCGGGGAGTCCCCAAAGGTACATGAAACTTCGGTTGGTCGTTTCTTCAACACATATGAAAATTTCTGTTATCAAACTTTCTTGAAATTTCTAAAACATGGGTCCTGTAGCATCCTATCCCACCAATCCTGCTACGCCTTTCGGTACATTTTTGGACATAATTACTTTCACACTCTTTGGCCATATTACATTGTTAAGATGAGGATCACTGACGAGGGTTAAGTACCCGAAACGTGCACGTCTGGTCCATGCTGCAAATTTATTTGCTCTTAAATGATGCTATTGAATTTGAAGAAGTTTAACATAAGAATGTTGTGCAGTACCTATGTTTTGATACAAAAGGCTAACTTGAAAGTGCAACAATGTATCACATGTTTTCAGATGATGCAAGTGTGCTACAAATATTTTTATATCCGACTTTCATCTTGTGTCAATGAGGGTGATTCCCAACGGACTACTACAACACCTGTAGCAACACATACATGCACATGTTCAAAAACTGTATACATATAGCATATCCACAACCAGAGTCACAGAAAAATGCTCAAACCAGACATAGAAATCCCACTGAAGTAAAACAAAAAAAAACCTGTGTTTGTGAAACCGAATGTCCCCGTTGGCATCTTTGTCAGTAAAACAGATGAAAAGAAGTTTCACGTTTGAGGTCAAGGTCACAAGGTCAAATTTAGTATCCATGGAAAAGTCTTGCCACATGGAATTCATATGTGAAATATGAAAGCCCTATCACTTACCATTCAAAAGTTATGGTCAATATTTAAATTTTTGAAATAAGGTCAAATTCCAAGGTCAACGTCACAAGCACAAAATTTTTGGTATCCATGGAAAGGTCTTGTCACAAGGAATGCACATGTGAAATATGAAAGCCATATCACTTACCATTCGAAAGTTATGCCCAAGGTTAAAGTTTTTCAAAAGTAGAAAAGTAGGTCACACTCCAAGGTCAAGGTCACAAGGTAAAAGCATTTGGTATCCATGGAGACGTCTTGTCAAAAGGAAAGCACATGTGAAATATTAAAGCCCTATAGCAAAATATATGGCCAAGGTTAAAGTTTTTGCGGACAGACAGACAAACAGACGGACGGACAGACCAAAAACTATATGCCCCCGAATCTTCGATAACGGGGGCACAAAAAGTACAAACGACCACATATAATGCGCTACATATATCAGTTCAAAATCAAACTCAGACATAAAGAAATAGTTCCCAAAAACATCATTTGCCACCCTGTGATAAATGCAATTTATGAGGGCAATATATCTTGCTTGTCCTTCATTTCTTTTAGGCTGTCATGATTAGCATATTTGCTTCATATTCTGTTAACCAATTCAATTTCTTATTATCGTTATAAAGGAAAAAGCGTTTCGAAACATGTAACTTTTTATAATTCGAGTAACCCATTAATATCTTCGAATATTGTTTCTCGCAGAGACAATGCCATTTCAATGTCTATGTATCAACATCAAGATTCACTAGGTTACCATAGATTATTTATAGAATCTTGAAGATGGCTAAATAACCCCCCCCCCCCCCCCATAAAAAAGGATTTAATTGAAGAAGCAATAGGTGACGAATTCCTGTATTTTATTATTTCCAAATAAACAGAAAGAATTAATTCCATACGTAGAAAGATTTATTCTAAAACATTCATCTCAAGAGCAAATATTAATGCCAGAAACCCGGAAAAATAAGGAAATATGTGTTTAACCCTCCCCCTCAACATCCCTTGAGAAATGTTCTGAACGTATATTAAATTGTGTTATATTATCTCAATGAATTAGTTGACCTACATAAAGTAAAGCTACTACTTTCGACAAGACACTTCAGCGAAAAATAAACCAGGTATTTGTCTTTGATTTGAGTATTTTTTCCGTGACATGAAGGGAGCAAAATGTACCTTATGCTATGTAAATTAAGTAGAGCAACAATGAGTGACGATATAATGTCCTACATGCATATTACACCTACCTGTATAATCGTTAGTAGCACAGAAATATGTCGTTCATACATATCGAAGCAGGTAAAACGATAACCAAAAGTTTATCTTAGGTCGTTTTATTACGATTGTTATTCTCACTCCCATATCGGGAGTCCGCTTCTTTTCATATGGTGGAGGTTTTTGTTTGTTTGGTTTTGTTCCTGTTTTATCCTGATTTTGTATGCCTTCGGTTTCTGATTTTCTGAATTATCGATTTTGTGCTGTATACAGGGATATGGTCATTATCCATATTTATCATTTTAAACTTTTTGAAATTCCTACTAGGGGATCAAATATACAAGCTAGTATGTCTTCAAATATCATTTTGCCTTGAAAATACATGATAAACCTTTATCAATTAGAACGATTATTAGTAGATTGACTACATGGCATTCATATCAATTAGAATTGAGCGCAGGGTAATTCGAGTAAAAAGTTAAGAAAGTTTTACTTTATAGATGTGTGATATCGAAATCCTTGACCTCAGGTATTATATTGTGCATGTATTTTGTCTATATTTTCTATGAATGTGGACAACACGAGAGGAAACGTTAAAATGCCTTAATTTAATATAAATATCGTATGATTGCAGTTTGGGAACATTAATAACTAGGTTTTTGTAATGTTTGAAATTTGAATTTTGAATATCTAAAAATCATAGAAATAAGTTTTCGATTATTTTCAACAGTTTTTCCTTAGATGGAAGTGTTGCAACTCGGTGCCTACTTGAGACCATTTCAAACTAATTTTAAGGCACCAGACAGTCTTTCGGCCAGTAAATCCTCATCAGGTCGTATTCAAAATTTCGCTCTTCATATGTCCAATGACAAATATGGATAATGACCATATCCCTGTTTACAGCACAAAACCGATAATTCAGAAACCGAAGGCATACAAAATCAGGATAAAACAGGAACCAAAGCAAACAAACAAAAACCTCCACCATATAAAAATAAGCGTACTCCCGATATGGGAGTGAGACCAGGTGCCCAGGAAGAGTAAGCATCTCCTGCTCGCATGCAACACCCGTCGCTTCAATTCGGTAGAACATTCCCTAAATTTTGGCCTCAAGCATCGCTGATGAGACATTAGCGCATATTGTGCACTGAAATCTTAACAAATTAGATAGAGCATACATTTCAATATTGATCATTCTGATGAATAAAAATAAAATAAAAAGTCCCCTTCCGGCGGCATAAATTTATGTCCTGCATCTTTGTTCATCAATTCATTATCTGCAACAACAGCCAAGAAAAGTCTGGGAAACTGAATTCACGAAATTATGTAAGTCCAAAAGCCATAACTCAATTAGTGAAAATTAGTCAATGTAAATTAAACTCGAACTTGATCTGCATCACACTAGAATGTATTCACATACACAAATCAGTTCATTATCTGCAATAACAGGCATGAAGAAGTCCGGAAAACTGAAAATTTCATGAAATTTGTGAAGCCCAAGGGCCATAACATTTATAAAAATAGGCCAATGGAAACCAAACTCATACTTGGTCTGTATCACACTGAGATGTATTCATATACCAAAAATCAGTGCATTATTTGCAATAGAACCGAAGGAAAGTCCGGAAAATTGAAATTTTCATAAAATTTGTTAAGTCCAAGGGCCATAAAGAAATAAAAATAAGTCAATCAAAAGCAAAATCAAACTTGATCTGAACCACATTCAGATATATCCACAAACCAAAAATGAATTCGATTTATTCAACAACAGCGAAAAAAGTCCGAAACTGAAATTTTCATAAAATTTGCTTAGGGCCATAACTCTTGTAAAATGATGTCAATCAAAAGCAAACTCAAATTTGATCTGTATCACATTGATATATATCCACATACCAAAAATGAGTTCCATTTATGCAACAACAGCGAAAAAAAGTCCGGAAAACAGAAAATGGGACAGACGGACGGACGGACAGACAGACCGAGAGGAAACTAAGAGTCCCCTTCGGCGTTGCCGGTATAACCCTTGTAAAATTATGTCAATCAAAAGCAAACTCAAACTTGATCTGTATCACATTGAGGTATATCCACATACCAAAAATGAGTTCAACATATGCAACAACAGCGAAAAAAAAAGTCCGGAAAACTGAAAATGGGACGGACAGACAGACAGACCGAGAGGAAACTAAGATTTCCCTTCGGCGTTGCCGGTAGGGGACTATTAACAATCTACAGCAAGAGGCAAACAGTTAGAAACTATAGAAATTCAAGCAACTTGCCTGTAGAGAGAGAAATCTAATCGTATAAAATGTTTTCTAAAAGGTAGGAGGACATAGTCATGCGTATATGTAATAAGAACGAGTCACTGATTTCATCAGCGCAAAAGTTCTATCGTAATGATGTAGTACATCTTTTTTAAAATTTTCTGATACCAAATTAGATAAATGATTCTGAAGCTAAGGAGTACCTCCCTCATGGCATAGCTCTGTCCTTTGCGAGTTTTACGGCATACAGTTAAGGTTATATTAGAATGTCGCTCTTCTTATATTCACTACTAGGATTTCCTCTCTTTCAGCTACGAGGATCACTGATGCGCATAATGCTTTTAAAATTCATTTAAACATATGCAAATTAGAATTTCCATCTTCAGTTTTCTTTTTATCGTTATATACCATTATTTTGAATGCTTCATACTAGCAAATCCATTTATCTAATATCTTAAGTATATCAAATCTGGAAGTACGAAAAGGTATACCTAGTTGTATTTGTCATTTGTAATTAAAACTAAGTATGTGTCATACATTATCTGAATACATTGAAATTTGATTATGAAACGACTTTTTATAACGTTTTTGTGTGACAACAATATTCTTGAAAAATTAATGGAAAGGTTGTCAATTTCAATTATACTAAGAGATACTTAGAAATGAAGATTATTTTATCAATAATGCCTAACGGTGATGGTCGGAAAATAATTTTTTTTTAAATGTATCTTATCCATTGCCTAAATAAATTAGTTTTTTACAACATCCAATGGAAAATTACAATTCAATTCACTAATTATATAACTTTTTCGAGAAGCCGGATATCATGCTTTGAAATAGCGGAATTCGTAATTACGAGATAACACTTTCCGTGTAACATGATGTTCAAAATCATGTTGTATTAACTTCAACTTTAATCGCGTTATAATTAAATATTTCAGTAATATAATTGATAATTCCACCGGCACTTTGGGGATTTGTTATATTTAACAATGTACTTACCGGCTTACTTTGATCTAACCGTATAAGGGTATTTATCTTTATTGCCTTTTCCACATGTACCATACAGAGAGTTATTACGTATTTATTACTTTTCTGGTTATTCAGTACAAGCGTATACAGGTTGTGCTACCGGGTAACAGTTCAAATCATTACCAAATCTACCATATAAAGAGCTATTGGATATTTATTACTTCTATTCGATCAGTTACTAGTAAAGACTATTTTGTCGTAATATACTCTTCATGCTAAATGTCCGACGTTCGGTTTCACTTTTGTATCTTCGTATGACGATTTTTCCCACCAGAAGAATCACATAACGTCCCCTTGACTTCGTACGCTACTATTTGGAGAGGAATGATGTCATTTGAGCCTATATTAATCACTCGCAAAAGTGACAAACGCGTATTCGTTGCACTTGTAATAAAACAGCAATCTAGGGTTTTCCTCGACAAAGAGGAGACATTGGGAAATGTGACCCTCGGCCTTCGATCTCTAATACAGTTTTCTGTACTTCCTCACTGCCTTGGGATGACGGTTTTCTCTGGGTTTTCTTTGCTTTTTTCGCAGAATGATATTATTTATCAATATTCATCGGAAACTTTTCTAATTTACATAAACGTATTAGGAAGAATCAGTATGTTTTATCAATGGGTATTGACATGAAAGAGCTCATTAAATGATCCGAGTTATGAGGAAATAAGATTAGGTTCACTGATGATATATTCGTTCGTTTGGGAAAAAATGAAACTTACATATGGAAATAACTTTCTCTCTTGCTGATTTAAATGAAAAAGATCCTGACGATAATCTCAACAGCACTCACAATAGAGCACACAATTGGGCATCGACGGACCCCTAACAAGCTAGAGGTGGGACCAGGTGCCCGGGAGGAGTAAGCTGGCCGCACCCGCGGTCGATGTTCACACAGGAAAATGAAAACAATATCTAAATTACATGCAATGTCTGAAGTGATGTCTATATAGAAAGTGCAAAGTAAATTGTGACTGATTATGAATGATTAATTATGGAAAAGTCAAACAGAAAAGGAATTTTTCATTATAAAGACAAGACATGCTTGTTTCATGCAACATTTATCAGTGGTACTTTCTTTCCAGCTCTGTCGCCTGAAAGTAGCTTTGGTTTTGAATATAATATTTTACTATTCCGAAACTTGTCAAAAATTTCATCGAATCAAAGGAGGTTAACATCGTAACACCATCTCTCCAATGCTATTTTGAACATAGATTTTAATTGGATCAACCCTACAGGAAATTTGGAGCCGCGCATTCTCTGCAAAGTAAATACGCAAATTTAATTTAAAAAAAAATATGAACAGATGATGTTACATTTTGTAATGAAATGAATTTTGGCTGCGTCTAGAAATCACTTTAGCTGGAAGCATCACTGATGAGGATTTAATATCCGAAACGCGTGTCTGGTGCATAATATATTGATTTAAAATTTTCTTCAAGAAGGTATAGAGTTGAAACACTACCGTATTATTTCAGTCATACTAAACAAATATGATTGTCAGCATGCGTTATGGAAAAATAACAACATATTATTTATATTCAACAATGTATTTCACAAACATCGTCCTTAATACAAAGCAGTCATGGCGTTACATAAACGAATTTATAGTGATGTTTGCTGCACAGGCGAAAAGATCGCCTGGATTTGGGTATGCACTTCTTCAAATATCTTTTTAGAAGCGCATAAGAATATCCAGGCGATCTTTCCGCTTACAGGTTGCTTCATAAAGGGTGAGCGTTTTCATTTTTATTGAGTCGAAAAACGAGCATAGTCAAAGAAACATGTAGTCAAAAAATATCGTGGTAATTGATGTCGGTGAAAAAAATGCTGGTCAGGTTTAAAAATTAATATTCTTAATAACACTGTTGTATCTTTCATAAAATTAGAAAGCTTCACCTCCACAGGAAAAGGAGGTTTATTTTTATAAGTAGGAAAATGATGCACTTTGCGACTGTTTTTGGTAATTGTTTCAATTCATCAATTCAGAAGAAAAAAAATATAAATAAAAAGGATATAGTATGTAAATTTTACCTCTTGTATGCATCTTCCTTGTGTCCTAGAATTCCTTACTTCATTAGGCTAAAGTATAGATATTCCATGATGTTAAAGAGTCAAATATTTGTCACATTGCTATCACATGAGCAGACTCTACGTGATATGGTATTCTATATGGCATACACCAGCTATCACGAGACTATTGACTTCTTACTATTTGTACAGGTGATTAGATTAAGGATGATAAAATAATTCATGTCTCTCATCGCGATATTAACGAAATCTCTGTTCTGATAAAACACTTAGGTAACTCAGTTAAATAAACCAGTCAATTGTAACAGAAGCGTTAACAAACGCGTTACGCAATCCGAATACATAGACAACGCTTATGTTTAAGATTAAACCAGTGCAAAAATCATTACGCTGCCAACTTATTCAAACTAATGTCATAACATTATAAGTTATTAACTATTAAGTGCGGAGTAAAGTAAAAGTAAAAATTTGGTACGAATTATTTTATACTTTAGAAATGAATTTCAATATGATAAAAAAAAGAGATTGCAACTAATTCATAATTCAAATTAATTCCATCTTTGGTGGATGTATGGATGGATGGATGGATTTTCTCTTTGTTTTGTTTTATTCTTTAAGAATTGCTCTCAGGACAAAGTTTGAACGTTTTATGTTTGCTTTTCTCTAGCAATGATACAAGGGAGCTCACAACTCTGAATAGACAAAAGGGGAATACAAAAACTTCTTTATGTCCTAGTTTGCACCTTACACGTATATCTGAAGATTTTTTAATGGTGACGGGCCAAGCGATGTTCGTTAACCCTTGGCACGTGGTCTCTATACTGTGGGAGGTTTGTTACATGTACCTTTAATGTCATAAACCGATTCGTTTCTGAATTGAAGTCTTATATATCCTGGATCTATGCCTTTATAATTAACTTACGACGAACGAAGAAGTTTTAAAAGAGCTCCTGGTTCAGTCTTACTATAAGGTACATGCATTAGGGGTATGATAGAGTATTTTCGTATCTTACATATTCTTAGATATTTTTTTCCAATGTTTCATTCCACTCATCAAGAAATGTATGGTCCTGAACATGACCGAAGTCGTGCGTCTTCGGCCAACTTCTTGTTATTACTTCTTCTGTTATAGAACAACCGGAAGTAGAGTATCATACCCATAATGACTTAAGATTGAACTCGATCGGTCGTATTTACATGTCCCTGAAAACTGAACGTTCACTTTTTTTTAACTGTGATTGATTTTTTTTTGTCCTTTAAAAACTGATATAGAAACGAATTTCAACAGGTAAAGTTACAAAGAGTACAATAGCCGCATTGATTACACCAAGAAAATGGTCATCAGATTAAAAAAATACAACAAATCATCAACAAACAAGAGGGGACAACGGAGCGCACAACTATGTCCATACATAATAATAATCAAAGCAGGCATGATGAAGTAGAAATATTACTGGCAACACATAAATTCAGTTAGGTTGATGAGTCGACTTTGGACAGTTATCAACTAATATATAAATCCATAAAAAGTGAGCTTAACCCTCCCACTTACCATGAACAGAATGGTCTTATCCTGGAGTTGCTGTTTGAATGTCCAGTAAAGAAAAATGTTCGTTCGTTAGAATGTTTATTTTGATATTTATCCATCTTGTGCTTCTTCTTCCTTTTCAGAAAGGAACTCAACATGAAATCAACCAACATTGAGGAGATATGAATAAGAGAAAGAGATATCCATTAGGACTTGATTGTGGTTACCACAACAAAACAACGAAACACTTCTATGTAAAACAACGAAACACCTCTATGTAAAAACAAAGAGTAGACAAACACAAAGAATGTTACAAAAGAGACAAAGGAAACATAAAAAACTAAACACAACAAACTACACACAAATCAATGGGCAATCGGTGCCGACTTAGGACGGTCATCTGCCACGTTAGCAGCAAATGGGATGGTTATCAGGATAACCTGCGCACGACTTTCCGACTTGTCCGGTTACCCAGTGGTAGAAGACTTTATCATTCGTACATGTCCAGAGTTGGAACACAAAATTTAAAACGATAGTATCTGATGCTATCAAATGAATGGATATTTCCACTACAATAAACAACAAAATATGTTGTTCGTGTCTTAATTCAAGATTTTCGGTATTTTACCAAACCTCTTTAGAGAAGACAAGGCCCCGGCCACCTGTCCTCTCTGAATGTCAGTCGGACTCCTCGGGTGATTACATAATTACATACATGATCTCGCTACAGCCGGCAGAGCACGGACTGTATTACGCATGCCCTCTTTTTATATCCATTTACATATTCATCTGTGTTGCTGGGGCCTCTACGTTTTGCGGTCTTGTGTGTGATGTCATCTTACAGTGAGGAGGTTGTTTTACACCACAATTGTATTATCTTCGAGACCTCTCGATAATTGGAGAAGTGAAAGGGTTGTGCGCACGTTATCCAGGATAACCACACCATTTGCTACTTGCGTGGCAAATGGCCGTCCAAAGTCGGCACCGGTTGCCCATTGGTCTCGTCGGTGTATGTGTAGTCTTTTGTGTTTGATGTTTACATTTCGTATGTCTCTTTTTCGTCTCATACTAAGCTCGTCTTTTGTGTTTTTGCATCGGGTGTTTTGGTGATTTGCTGATGGTGCTGGAACAGGGTCTTGTTGGAGATCCCCTCCCTTCTTTTACATTATCAAAACAAAGAGAAAGGAATGTAAAGCACATGTGCATATTATCAGATTGAAATATTAATTCGGGGTTCCCTGCTTCGTGATATTAATTTTTTGGGGGGGGGGGAGATAAAAGAAATATGTATAGATAAACTTCATTTATGAAAGATGTAGTCTTTAGCGATTTTCCTGAATAACATATTTTCGAAACTAGTTGCTTTGATCACGTAAGAATCCAAGTTATACAAATAGGACTTTCATCACGGATAGTATGGGTACACTATTGCGTAAACAAGGTTCATAACACGTGTGTTACTTTAGTAAAAAGTATCATAACGAGCAATAATCATTATTTCTTTTTACATGCGTTACATGTTTTGGTCCTTTATCAATTCTATATTATATATATTTTTTTGCTATTTCGGAAACTTGCCATTTCATCGAAAAATGTCATCGAAATTAAAATCTTAGCACCATCCCTCCAATGCTATTTTGAACAAAGATTTTATTTGGATATGCTACTGAATCAATGGCATGAAGCATCACTGATGAGAATTTTCAAAATATTCGAAACACGTGTCTGGTGTATGAAAATTGGTTTGAAATTTTCTTCAAGGCGGTATAGAGTTGGAACACTTCCATATTATTGGAAAGGAAGTACTGCTGATACACAATTGCAATGTCGATGGCATGAATAAATATAGAGTTTTCATATTGAAATGTATGTTCTATCGTTATAATTTAGTGCACCATATGCGCATTCAACAAACATTGTATCATCAATTGACGAAAATTGGTACTGACAAAAATAAAGCAATTTACAGTATATGAAGAGCGAAATCCTAAACGTGCGTTAAAAGCAAGATAAGGACAGGTCCATTCCATGAGGGAGATACTCCTTTGTTTCAGAATAATTTATTAAATTTAGTATTAGAAAATTTACAAGGACTAAACAATCCATCAGCAGAGATATCAACGTTAACCTAGTTGTTGAAATTATCATATTGAAATATGTATTCTATATGTAATAATTCAGTTATTACCTTTTCGGGATTTGTACATGTTGCTTAATACATTAAAGATTTTTCCTATGTTTTTTGTTTTTTGTTGTTTTTTTTTTTTTTTTTTTTTTTGATTTTTGTTTTTTTTTTTTTTTTTTTTTTTGTTTTTTTTTTTTTTTTGTTTTTTTTTTTTGTTTTTTTTTTTTTGTTTTTTTTTGGGGGGGGGGGGTTGGGGGGGGGGGTTTGGTTTTTTGTTTTTTGTTTTTGTTTTTGTTTTTGTTTTTTTTGTTTTTTTATTCATGTTGCACATCAAGGTAAAACGCTAAAGCCGAAACCAAATTCCATTATTTACGACGGCAATTTCAACTTCCTTTATTGCATTATTTCTTTAATGTTGGCTAAAGAAGAGAAATGACTAGAACGAAGTAACCAAATTTTCATACGTTGAAAACAGACAATCTTATCAAGTTTTGGGTCTTACCACACCAAAATAGAACATTGAAAACGAATAGAGAAAAACATAAATAAAGTAACACTTTTCAACATGACAAAGTGGAAATGTGAAACTCGAACTTTCATCCCATTAAGGTTTCTAGTATTTTTTCGTATGATAATTTCTTGTTTTATGTCTGGTAAGTTGAAGTATTACACAAAGAGGTATTTCGAAACAGCTTACATATGCGCATTGCATAACACCTTACCTGTAGGTACTAACGTGTAACGTGGTCATAACTATCTAAGGACTGTACTTTCTATTTTCAGTTTGCCAAGGTCGCAGAAGGTCTGAGCGTGTTCAATTAAAAATTTGCATATTATTAAGCAGAATGCATCTCGGAATTTGTATATCATTCCCAAACTAAGAAATGGCAACACAGACAAATCGTCGGTCCCTCCTCTGTATTCATCATGATAGTTTTGTTTTTGTTTGTTTTGTTTTGTTTTGTTTTTTTGTTTTTGTCTTTGTTTTTGTTTTGTTTTTTGGTTTTTTTTTTCTTTTTCTTTTTTTTTTTTTTTTTTTTTTTTTTTTTTTGGTTTTTTTTTGTTTTTTTGTTTTTTTGTTTTTTTGTTTTTGTTTTGTTTTGTCTTTGTTTTTGTTTTGCTTTTGGTCTTGATTTTGTCTTGATTGTTTCCGTTTGAAAGAAAATACTATCGTGCCGTTTTAAAGATGGTATATAACTTGCTTGTAAGCGGTGTACTACACTCCTTTATCAAGTAAGTTTTACGAAACAGTAACGTAAGCAAAATCAAGAACACTAGAAAATATACATATATATTCAAAACATATGAGGTAAATATGATATAAGTAAACATATTATATAAGCTTCATTGATGCTTCTAATGTGTTACAAAAATAAACTGTTCATAATTTTATACTGCAATTATGGCTTCATTAAATATATTTCTTGTTGATTACGTTTTTTTTTTCATCTTCAATATGAATTCAATTTGTGTTTCAGATTTGGTATAATAAAAGAAAATTCAAAGTGAATTATAAAATTTTTTTGAATTCAATTTTTGTTTCAGATTCGGTATAATAAAAGAAAATTCAAAGTGCATTATAACATTTTTTTTGTATGAATTCAATTTGTGTTTCAGATTTGGTATAATAAAAGAAAATTCAAAGTGCATTATCAAATTTTTTTGTATGAATTCAATTTTTGTGTCAGATTTGGTATAATAAAAGAAAATTCAAAGTGCATTATCAAATTTTTTTGTATGAATTCAATTTTTGTGTCAGATTTGGTATAATAAAAGAAAATTCAAAGTGCATTATAACATTTTTTTGTATGAATTCAATTTGTGTTTCAGATTTGGTATAATAAAAGAAAATTCAAAGTGCATTATCAAATTTTTTTGTATGAATTCAATTTGTGTGTCAGATTTGGTATAATAAAAGAAAATTCAAAGTGCATTATAACATTTTTTTGTATGAATTTAATTTTTGTTTCAGATTAGGAATAATAAAAGAAAATTCAAAGTGCATTATAACATTTTTTTGAATTCAATTTTTGTTTCAGATTCGGTATAATAAAAAAAAATCAAAATGCACTATAACATTTTTTTTTTCTCATACAATTTTAAACATTTGAAAAAGGTGTGTTTTTTCAAAGCACAAGAACAATGAAAACTGCTTTCATAAAGGCGATTCAAAAATGTATAAAACAGTCATGGTTTTAAAATTTTTTTGTCCTTTAAGAAAAATAAATTGTTAAAAAAAATATTTTTTTAAGAAATGAATTTTATATCATTTTGGTTGATACAGGTATAGCTACGAGCTCATCCGGTTTTTGGTCGGGGAAGTCCCTTTACCAAAAGAGATCTCGGGGAAAAAATAAAGTTGATTCATATATCAACATACTTTTTCAGCTAATCAGATGATTTCTTTGTTTAAAAATACAACTGCAATTTAATCATACAAATATTCGTCAAGGAAATTAAATTCTTGTGCCTGGGAAGAGAAGGCATTCCTTGCTCGCGATACACATTCATTTATTGGACATGCGTATAGAGTTATTATAATAATTATAGCATGTTTATATAACATAAATTACATGGCATATAATGCAAATGTCAAATAGACGTATATTGGTAAAGGGCGCAAATGCAAAGTAGTAAGTACAAACATTTATATTATAGATTGTTAATGAGAATGATATTTAGAGAAATTCATCAAAAAAACATAAGATAACATCAATATTAAACAAATGTTATAATTTGGTGAATTCTAAGTTTCTGAATTGTCCTGGAACACAAGAACTATCATTGTAATGGCATATACCATCATTGCCACTGTATGGAAATATAGCACCAAAGGTTTCCTGCTTTTTCTCTGAAAAAAAAAGATACACAAACCTAAGGTTTTCGTCAAGGAGAGTAACATATGGTGTAATATTACTTTGACAGTAAGTGTTTTGAATATTTTCCCTGACATGGTCGCCATAGCACTTTCTACATAGATATAACCTCAGACAGTGTAATGCATGTATTCTATATATTGTTTTTATTTTCATGCATGAACATTGACGGCGGGTGCGGCTAGCCAACAGGGGATGCTTACTCCTCCCGGGCACCTGGTCCCATCTCTAGCTTGCTAGGGGTCCGTCGATGTTCAATTTGGTGGTCTATTGTAAGTGCTGTTGATATTATCGTCAGGATCTTCTTTAACTCATTTGTGTCACACTTATGCCCTTTGCCGTGAGGAGCTCGTAAAAAAGTTCCCCGCGAGGGGTTTCACAGTAAGTGTTTTGAATATTTTCCCTGACATGGCCGCCATAGCACTTTCTACATAGATATAACCTCAGACAGTGTAATGCATGTATTCTATATATTGTTTTTATTTTCGTGCATGAACATTGATGACGGCGGGTGCGGCTAGCCAACAGGGGATGCTTACTCCTCCCGGGCACCTAGTCCCACCTCTGGCTTGCTAGGGGTCCGTCGATGTTCAATTTGGTGGTCTATTGTAAGTGCTGTTGAGATTATCGTCAGGATCTTCTTTAACTCATTTGTATTCATTCCAAATAAATATTGTCACTTCTGCACAATGTTTGTTATTTAAAAGAAGATTTTGGATTCAATATTGTAAATTTTAATTGGAGTTACAGGCTGATCGTGTTGTTCATGTAACTACTCAGCATCAAGTGTTATATATGGTCCCAAAAGGTTACATGCACTAAACAATCTTATGCGAAGATTGCCGTATAAAACAAGACATCAAATTACGTGACTTCACTCTTCAATTTCTGAAAAATTCCGGCATCAAAATAACTCTTCTAAGTGATCTTACCAAGGTCAAAACCCGTATAAGACAATAAAGACATTACGCGGTAATCTAATTATGCTAATGAGATATCAGTTTTAAGCTGTCTGTCACACATTCAGAAAGGTAAAATGGACGAATAATGTTACAACTAATAATGTTAATACTGTAGTACTCAAACAGAATATGACAGAAAGCTATATAAAGTGCATACCTTATATAATGATTTATTAGGAGTAGAATCTTGTGAAACAGAACTAATATCATTCATTTGTACTGAG
The DNA here is from genome assembly GCA_028142955.1 of Pinctada fucata. Taxonomy (NCBI): domain Eukaryota; kingdom Metazoa; phylum Mollusca; class Bivalvia; order Pterioida; family Pteriidae; genus Pinctada; species Pinctada fucata. Next base: position 22,329,656 of record AP027104.1, read on the forward strand.
TCATCTATATCTGAAATTGAATTTTAAAACATTAATAATACAAAATGTAGAACTATTTTGATATTTCTTGAATGCTATAATAGAATAACAACTCAATTTGATTAGATTTTATCAATCCATAATAAATGTTGCATGCAATCAGAAGACGCTGACTCTCCCCGGGCACCTGGTCTCACTTCGGAAAGTTGTTCATTCCGGGGTTCGCAACCGTTCCGATGGGAATTCTCACGATTTGGTCTTGTCTTCTTGACTTTGAGACTGAATAAGTCTTCGGTACTTCTTTGATGTTTATTGATGCATTTTGAAAGCTTAATATTATACATATATTGACTTGACGAGGTCATTATATCATGATATACATTTTGTATATAATATCGTTCGGCCTCGGTCGATTTGTTATATTACATAACGACATTTTCGTTACTCTTATATTCTAACTTAATAGAATGACCCGTTCTATCATTTTTTTAATCGTTAATACCACACCGAGTTACTAGCTTCAATCAGCGGTCATTATCGGAAAATAACGACTCGCGCACCGGCCAATCAGAATCGCCGTTACGTCCTGGTTATATGATATCAAAAATTATCAGCTGGAAGAGAATTTTAACAGAAGCACACATAAATAACGAAGAATAAATGATGCTGCATGCAATACTGCTGATACACATTTGCCCATATATAACTCCAGATTGTTAGGATAATTGTATCTCATTCATGCAGGCATATTGTTATGATGTGATAATTCTGTAACTATGCAATTGTTATTGAGACAGTTGCCTATTTTTCGATCGGATATTACAATGTAATATAAGAAAATATAAACGCCAATGAATTCTACATAAATGCATTCAAGAATCAATAAAATGTATTAAGACGACAGTGATGTACAAAAAGAAGAAAATTACATGTAAGAGGGACCTGCAATACACAAATTTTGTCTCAGTGGCGTAGATGAGAAAAATGAAGTGGTTCATTTCATGATAAAGGGGGTCATTTACGCATGCAGATTCAGAACAGTGCCCTGATTTTGCATTGAAGTCAGGTCAAGACATAGCTGCAAGATATATTCTTACAACGTGAAATTATTTAAAGTTAGTGTTTTTCTAAAATAATTCCCTGAAAAAATGTGGACGGTCAAGCATTCAAGTATATATGGTATCTACGCCACTGTTCGACAACGATACATAAAGCGTTTGAAATCTTACCTGCAACTTTATCTACAAATTTGAAATCTTTCTCTTACTGTTTGGCCATATTAGAATTTAGATGTACATTGTTTAGATTGGGGATCACTGGTAGGGGTTTAGTATCCGAAACGTGCATGTCTGGTCCATGCTGCAAATTTATCTGTTCTTAAGGATCCCGCACCCTAGCTCAAAGCTAAGACATTCTTACACTGCATCACATTCCCCTTTTAGTTATAAATGATCCATTTTGCACAAAAATATAGAAAAAGGGATTGTTCTGCGTTGCGAGATTACCCACCGTGATATTGTCTCTACAAAGTGAAAGCTGCATATACAGTATGAAAAATCGAGGATGGACATGATGGAACTAGAATTTATTTGTAGTTGTTGCAGAACTCAGTCCGAGATTAAGTATACATGTAACATTTCTTTTTACAGGCCACATGTTATCAACGTTATGTAGTTCTCTAATTCCTATAATTTCTCTACTCTTCAATTAGCTGAGAGTCTTCACTAGTTGCTACATTAACCACAACATCATGATATTGTTCAATACCTTTTTGCTTTGCACCGGCTATTCTCCAAACTTCCAGTATGATTTCTATGAGGATGAATGTGGCAACATAACCATACATGACGTACGTAGCTTCTTCAGGAACTCCAGCGTGTTCCAAATTCATTCCAAAAGTAATCGTAATAGCTGAGAAATAAAAAATCGAATCTAATAAGTATCAACATGAATAATTTATTTTAATATATTTTTTTCTAACGAAACTTTTTGTTATTTGACATACTCTAGTAATATTTACCAGACAAAATATGTGCTGTAGATCCCACGATGAAATGAGCAACGTTGAAAATGGGCCGTTTTTTGTCATCAGGTGCACAACGAAAGAGAGACATGATTGGCTGAAAAGGTTTAAAACACGGTAAAACTTTTCGCCCATTTAATTCTTTATACAGCAACATCGGCAAAGTTTATATATAACATAAAGATCTTGTGGACTGCAATTTAAAGTCCATTTCTTCTGCCTATTGTGTTATTTGATTGACCATTAATTGACCTCTGCATTGTTTAAAGGCTATATTAACAAATGAGCTATCTTTTATAACCATTATTTAATATACAAGTACATGTAGAAATGTATGTTTTTTACCTCAGACATCTAATCTTAGAGTTCTATATCAGATTTTGTAAATTGACAAGTTAACTTACGTTAATACATGTCAGACACGTGACAACAATTCCTAATATAGGATGAGATTCAAGGTATTTTCGGCCATCCGTAACCACTATCTTTAAAGAAGGGAAAAACAATAAAATTAATACATTTAATTTAATTGAATGATGATCTCACAATAATGAATTTAATTAGTTGAAAGAATTTATTACCATGATAAGTTTATATAATATTTTAAAGATGTTTGAAAGGATATTTTAGTTCAAAAGGTAAAGGTTACGGGTTTAATGTCTCGTTCGCTTGAACCTCACGCGACTTCTGGTGAGATCTGTGTAATCCAGAGCACAATCACTTGGAAGTATACAAGCAGTCTCGAGCTGTCATTTAGGCGCTAATGTTTTTCATTCACATGTGCCGGGTACCCGGTTTACTCTTGGGTGGTGAGAGTACAACGTAATTTAAAGTAATGTAACTTGTCCAAGGTTACAATGGTTTTGCAATGACTGGCGGCGGTGAGATTCGAACCCACGACCTATGGGTCCGAAGTCCACCGGGCTAATTACAAAACCACCAGCACTACAGTTTCAGTGTTGGAAGCATTGTTTTAAGGGGTAACTATGAGTGATCTCCTTTTCTGGAATAGCCAGTAGTACATTATTATTTCAGACAAGTATTGGAATGAGTTGTTTTCTGTTGTTTCATATTAACAAAGAAGGGAGCGATATATGTATTTTCTTACCTCTCGGTAACCCTCTACTTCTAGAAATATGACAACGAAAGATGCGGCCGTACACAGAAATACGAGTATCATGCATCCTCTATGTACCTGAAAATATTTCCATCTGTATCAATCTGCCATGAATTATACATGACATTCACACTCTGACTAAATATGACGAAAAGGCCAATCCTTATTCAATTACTTTGTTCTTTGTTCTCATCTGAAAGACCTATGGTTATGAATACTGCACAAGGATGTTTTGCTCTGTCTGATATGAGGCAGATTAATTGCAGCTTTTATTTCCTATTATTCCTTTCATAGCCTTTGGTAATGCATACTTTTAACTTTTAATTTTGCTCTTCATTTCAGTTTCAGTTCCGTAGTAGATTTTCTTCAATGGCGTCAGTCCAGACAGAGGGAGGACGTGCCAGACCGTGTTCAAACGTCTATCCTTTATATAATTTGGCTAAAATTCCTATCACATGACCAATTAAAGAACGGGGATAGGATCGAAAGACCTTATAATGTTTTTTTTTAACTTGCAATATATATTTTGACAAACGCTATGAACGAAATAATCGTTGCCATGTCGGCTAACTGGTAATTTATTAAAATTCTTCAAACAGAAATTTGAAAATTTTAGTACAATGTGAATCTTACACGTACCAAATGATGAGTCGAGTACTTGGACATCACAAAATTTGCTTAAAAAAAGACTTTGAGGAATTGAAGTATAACATTTCAACTTACCTGGAACCACACTTTCTGCTTGTTTATAGAGTCGTCTGGCCACTCAGCCTTGTAGTGACGTGCTGTTACAATACCAATACTAGAGAAGAATATCCAGGCTATAATCATCAAGCTACCTATAAATAAATGATAATCGGATGGAGAACACAAACTAGATGAAAACCCTAAGAAATTGTTTCCCGTAATGCTTTGTGGATTTCTATTGGTTGAAGAGGAAATATCGTAATGTTTCTAGCCCCCCCTCCCCCTTAAACACTCTCTCCTTTCCAAGAAGGCAACGTAGGTTACATAATAAAACATTTGTACTTAAAAGGACCACATGGCTTAATTAGGTGTTGGATTTTTATTGAGAGACGGAAATATCCCTTATAATAGAATTATCGAAACTATGTTCAAATGGAGATTCTTTAAAAAACATACAGAGTATTCTGTAACGTTGGCTTTAACTTTGCATACAATTGGACAAAACGTCTTCTAATTAAAGACTACAGATTTCGAAAAATAGAATTTTTATAAATATTCATCTTCGCACAAAAATAATTTTAAGGCTATATTCTGATATTGAATAAACAAATAAACAACGAAATATATTTGTAACTATCTCACCATGTACTTTAATCATAGTTTTATCAGTGTCCTCAGCAGTTATTAGGGAAGCAGTCAGGAAGTCCACCTGAGATGGACTGGCTCTCCTGAAACTGTGATGCTGTGGACTGCCACCTATATTCAATGAATAGCCAAGGTTAGCTTCAATGTATGAACTATAGTACACATGTACAACCATAATGACTTTGACTTACTTTTTGAGACTAGTGCAGATGTTTGAAGTAGGGGTACTTTGTCTCGTTGCTGTTTCTATGTGATTTGGCGTTCCTTTATCCCTTTTGCGTCTCTTTCTGTGCATGTCTGCTTTTATTGTGTTTTTGCAGTGGGTATTTTGGGGTATTGTTATTGGTACTGCAACCGTGTGTTGTTGGAGATCCCCTCTTTTCTTTTATTTATTATTTTTTTCTATGTCCCTCTGAAATGACTCCAATTAATGTGTTTTCTCTGTGTTTTCTTTCGGGTGTTGTGGTGTTTTGCTGTGATAACTGCATCCGTGTTTTGTTTGAGATCCCTTTCTTTCCAATTAATAATCATATTTTGCTTTACTGTTTGAGCTGAAAACATCGTTGCCTTCAGACGAGTGTTTCATGCAAACAAGAGACGCTAACTCTCCCTGGGCTACTGGTATCATTTCGGAATATTATGGTTTCTTCTGCGATTCGCAACTGTTCCTTCCAGATTTAGAGACTGAATAACCGATTGGTACTTCTTCGATGTTTATGTAAAATATTCAATGATGTTGTTAAAAATCAGGAGTAGCTTACGATCTTGTGATACCTGATCATACGATCCTTACGGGAATTCACTTTCACGACATTTGAAGTAATTTTAAACTTCTTAAAACTTTTTAGAAAGGGGTTAAAAATTCTGAATAAATAATTTCATTTATTTCATTAGAGATCTAGTTACCTCTGACGAGGGTTAAGTACCCGAAACGTGCATGTCTGGTCCATGCTGTAAATTTATCTGTTCTTAAATGATGCTATTGAATTTGAAGATGTTTAATTAACATTTGAACCACTTTGTGAGTGTCACTGCTGGTGGACCAGGAGTCCTCGAGGGCACATGTAGCCAACCTCGATCAACTTCGGTTGATCGTCTGTCTCTTCAACGCATTCGAAATTTCTGTTATCAAAAAATCTTGAAATTTCTAAAACGCGGGTCCTGTAGCATCATATCCAACCCATCCTGCTACGTTTTTCGGTACATTTTTGGAAATAGTATTTTTCACACTCTTTGGCCATATTACATTGTTTAGATTAAGGATAACTGACGAGGTTTAAATACCCGAAAAGTGCATGTCTGGTCCATGCTGTAAATTTATCTGGTCTTATAAGAAGCTATTGAATTTGAAGAAGTTTAACTCTTAGCTGTGAAACGCCAGTTATCGGATTCGGTTGTATGAATCAACAAAAAGACAATTTTGTTTACCTGCCACTATTCCTCTGGCATACAATAAATTCCACGATCTCTCTAAGCTGAATATTTCAGGGTCTGTAGAGTTGATGTCTCTATTAAAGGAACATCTGAATATTGTTCCATTAGTGGAGATTGAAATCTGACTCAGACTCTTCGTTCTCTAAAAAATTATAAAGGTTATTGGCAAGGATTGTATGACAAGAATGCTTCCTCGTATTAATGCTATGATGAAACAATAACTATTCTAACATGAGATTTTCTCCCCATTTGTACTATAGAACTCGCCTGGTGTAAAATCTCCAACAAACTTCCAGTTCGCTAAGCTCCGCCCCTTCACGTGCTACAACGCTCGCGCAGAACAATATTAGAATAGAAAGAACAACTAGCTAGCTGTGATTTGTTGTTCGCGAAGCGGCGAGGAGATAATTTGATTGGTTCATACTAAGCTTCCACATAATTAATTTCCCTTTCATGAGTAGCAACATTCTTTCTTCTCCTGCTTATGGCGTTTTTGTTTACGGTACGCCAGGGCATGTTCCAAAAATGAAGATTTCATCGTTAGAGCCAGACGGCTAGCAAGTAAGCTACGGGGTTATATTACACAACGACTGAAGTCATCATGAGGAAGTTCTTCGGTAGCTACTGGGATATGATAAAAGCATAATTATCAGATCCCCCTTTCTAGAATGATCAGTGACATTCTGGATTGTGCTTGAATGACTGTCATCATCACCAAACAAAAATTACTTGCCTGATAAGTATATCAATATGTACATCGAGAAAATCACCGAATTTGACAAGTTTCCATGGAGTTTTTGCGAAGGATGTTGCATGCATTCAGGAGACGCTGAATCTCCCCGCGCATCTGGTCTCACTTCGGAATGTCAGTCATACATATGTTCGCAACCGTTTCAATGGGAATTCTAATGATTTTTCCTTGCCTTCTTGACTTTGAGACTGAATACTGACAGGTACTTCTTTGATGTTACCAAAGTCGTGATTTATAAAATCGTTTTTCATAGAGTAAAAAAACTATTTAGGTATGAAAAGTTCAGCAAACAAAAATACACTAATTAAAGAAAATAAAAAAAATTATTCAAAATCTATTTTTAAAGTAATATAATACATGTAATATATAATTATGAAGCTATATGTGAACTCCTGAAAAGGTTTGTCAGACAAGGTGCCCAAAGGGATTCAATTTCGCAAATTCTAATACTTTTATGTGCACATACATGTAGCTAACAATAGTATATGATTTATAATTTACTTTTACAGTGAGTGATATTACATCAAATAATAACTCACGTCAGAGAGAGGCTGATACACTTTCCCCGTGTTACTTCCAACTTCGACACTTGAAACGCCACTCGCATATTTACACATGATGACACTATCACCACCCTTAAAATCAAAATCAAACTTTTATAAAGAATGTATATGATGTCTGGAGAAATGAGTAAGAAATTTGAAAGAATTCAATCAATACATAAGACTTTAATTGTCATATTTCTATAATATTATAATTATCATATTTCTACAATATTTAAACTTTTAGGCTTTATTACAATAATGAGACTTTGCTTTGTTTGCATATTTTTCCTTGAATTGTATTCTTTGATGCCTGTGTGACAGTACAAGTATTATGAATAATTAAATCACAATTCTTAACTTGATACATTAGGTGAAATACCATCAACGTTTTGCATAACTTTTCGTTTTCGAAATACCCTCACATCAACCCCTTAACATATGCTCAGAGGGAATTTTTTGCATACTTGGATGGCGAAAAAATTATAAGGGAACTAAATCAGGTTGAATTATTCACAGAAACTTTCACTTTGTCCGACGTCCGTCTGTCTGTCTGTTCGACTCTCTGGCAGTCTTACATTCACCTATTTGGCTATAACTTTCTTGATATACGTAAAACATGTTTCAAACTTGCAGGAATGGTAAAACATGATGAAACTCAGCACCTAATATAGGTCAAGGTCACTTTCAAGGTAAAGGTTCCATACTTCGGATCAAACAATATTTTTCTAGTGAAAAAAATATAAAAATTTATTCAGAATCTATTTTTTCATAAAATGTTTAGAAAATTCATAAATAAACATGTTCTTTCGAATATATTACGGGTTTGTAGATCATGTGTCGCATAGTTGTAAAATTTAATTAAAGGGGGAGGGTTGCATTGATCATATAATTGCTTATATGGCTATAGCTTAATCCATATGCATCGTACTTCTACCTTGTTGGTTTATGTGTAGTCCTTTGTATTTGACGTTTCTATGTAAAAGAAAGGAGGGGATCTCCAACAACACTAGGTTGCAGCACCCACAGAAAAATCCCAAAACACCCATGCAAAAACACAAAACAGATACCCACAGAAAGGGACGCAAAAGGGACAAGGAACACCAACTCACAACATAGAAACATGAAACATAAAAGACTACACATAAACCAACGAGACCAATGGGCAACCGATGCCGACTTAGGACGGCCATGTGCCACGTAAATAGCAGACGGTGTGGTTATCCTGGATTACGTGCGCACAACCCTCCCACTATTCCGATTTCCCAGAGGTCTCGAAGAACGCACAATTATGGTTTAAAACAACCTCCTTACTGTTAGATGACCACACACAAACAAGACCGTAAAACACAGGGGTCCAAGCAACACAGATGAATATGTAAATGGATATATTAAGAGGACGTGCGTAATACAGTCCGTGCTCTGCCGGCTGTAGCGAGCTCATATATGTTATCACCCGAGGTAATGTGTGTTGGTGTTCCTTCTTCTTTAACTCATTTGTCTCCTTTGCGTCTCTTACTGTGCTTGTCTGCTCTGTGTTTTTGTATTGAGTGATTTGGGGTTTTGTTGTGGGTGCTGCAACCTGGTGTTGTTGGAGATCCCTTCTTTGTTCTACAGAAATAAGATACCCAACGTAGCTCAAGGTCATTTTCAGGGGCAAGGTAATGTATTTAGGATCAAACATGAGACAGGCCACATTCTTGTTCATAATCAGCAATCTTAAATTATGATGTGAATATATCACTTCACCATAGCTACCTTAAGAAATGAATTGCATATGTTGATTCACGAATACCACATAAATGTCTCAAAACAGAAATAAAAAGTTTTGCCAAAAAGGTTGATGTATCATCCCTACCTGATTCTGTTATATCATTAATTGATATTTATTATATTGTTGTTCAATGTAGTGTGAAAGACGATGTATTGTTTTTCAATGTAGTGTGAAAGAAGATGCTGTATATTGTAGTGTTGTTTAATGTAGTGTGATGTTAAAGACGATGCCGTATATTGTATTGTTGTTTAATGTAGTGTGATGTTAAAGACGATGCTGTATATTGTATTGTTGTTTAATGTAGTGTGATGTTAAAGACGATGCTGTATATTGTATTGTTGTTTAATGTAGTGTGATGTTAAAGACGAAGCTGTATATTGTATTGTTGTTTAATGTAGTGTGATGTTAAAGACGATGCTGTATATTGTATTGTTGTTTAATGTAGTGTGATGTGAAAGACGATGCTGTATATTGTATTGTTGTTTAATGTAGTGTGATGTTAAAGACGATGCTGTATATTGTATTGTTGTTTAATGTAGTGTGATGTTAAAGACGATGCTGTATATTGTATTGTTGTTCAGTGTATATGTGATGTGAAAGACGATGCTGTATATTGTATTGTTGTTTAATGTAGTGTGATGTTAAAGACGATGCTGTATATTGTATTTTTGTTTAATGTAGTGTGATGTTAAAGACGATGCTGTATATTGTATTGTTGTTCAGTGTATATGTAATGTGAAAGACGATGCTGTATATTGTATTGTTGTTTAATGTAGTGTGATGTTAAAGACGATGCTGTATATTGTATTGTTGTTTAATGTAGTGTGATGTTAAAGACGATGCTGTATATTGTATTGTTGTTCAGTGTATATGTAATGTGAAAGACGATGCTGTATATTGTATTGTTGTTTAATGTAGTGTGATGTGAAAGACGATGCTGTATATTGTATTGTTATTCAGTGTACACGTAATGTGAAAGACGATGCTGTATATTGTATTGTTATTCAGTGTACACGTAATGTGAAAAACGATGCTGTATATTGTATTGTTGTTCAGTGTACATGTAATGTTAAAGACGATGCTGTATATTGTATTGTTGTTCAGTGTATATGTAATGTGAAAGACGATGCTGTATATTGTATTGTTGTTCAGTGTACACGTAATGTGAAAAACGATGCTGTACATTGTATTGTTGAACAGTGTACATGTAATGTGAAAGAAGATGCTGTATATTGTAGTGTTGTTTAATGTAGTGTGATGTTAAAGACGATGCTGTATATTGTATTGTTATTCAGTGTACACGTAATGTGAAAGACGATGCTGTATATTGTATTGTTGTTTAATGTAGTGTGATGTTAAAGACGATGTTGTATATTGTATTGTTGTTTAATGTAGTGTGATGTTAAAGACGATGCTGTATATTGTATTGTTGTTTAATGTAGTGTGATGTTAAAGACGATGCTGTATATTGTATTGTTGTTTAATGTAGTGGGATGTTAAAGACGATGCTGTATATTGTATTGTTGTTTAATGTAGTGTGATGTTAAAGACGATGCTGTATATTGTATTGTTGTTTAATGTAGTGGGATGTTAAAGACGATGCTGTATATTGTATTGTTGTTTAATGTAGTGTGATGTTAAAGACGATGCTGTATATTGTATTGTTGTTTAATGTAGTGTGATGTTAAAGACGATGCTGTATATTGTATTGTTGTTTAATGTAGTGTGATGTTAAAGACGATGCTGTATATTGTATTGTTGTTTAATGTAGTGTGATGTTAAAGACGATGCTGTATATTGTATTGTTGTTTAATGTAGTGTGATGTTAAAGACGATGCTGTATATTGTATTGTTGTTTAATGTAGTGTGATGTTAAAGACGATGCTGTATATTGTATTGTTGTTTAATGTAGTGTGATGTTAAAGACGATGCTGTATATTGTATTGTTGTTTAATGTAGTGTGATGTTAAAGACGATGCTGTATATTGTATTGTTGGTTAATGTAGTGTGATGTTAAAGACGATGCTGTATATTGTATTGTTGTTCAGTGTATATGTGATGTGAAAGACGATGCTGTATATTGTATTGTTGTTTAATGTAGTGTGATGTTAAAGACGATGCTGTATATTGTATTGTTGTTTAATGTAGTGTGATGTTAAAGACGATGCTGTATATTGTATTGTTGTTCAGTGTATATGTAATGTGAAAGACGATGCTGTATATTGTATTGTTGTTTAATGTAATGTGATGTGAAAGACGATGCTGTATATTGTATTGTTATTCAGTGTACACGTAATGTGAAAGACGATGCTGTATATTGTATTGTTATTCAGTGTACACGTAATGTGAAAGACGATGCTGTATATTGTATTGTAGTTCAGTGTACATGTAATGTTAAAGACGATGCTGTATATTGTATTGTTGTTCAGTGTATATGTAATGTGAAAGACGATGCTGTATATTGTATTGTTGTTCAGTGTACACGTATTGTGAAAAACGATGCTGTACATTGTATTGTTGAACAGTGTACATGTAATGTGAAAGACGATGCTGTATATTGTATTGTTGTTCAGTGTACACGTAATGTGAAAGACGATGCTGTATATTGTATTGTTATTCAGTGTACATGTAATGTGAAAGACGATGCTGTATATTGTATTGTTGTTTAATGTAGTGTGATGTGAAAGACGATGCTGTATATTGTATTGTTATTCAGTGTACACGTAATGTGAAAGACGATGCTGTATATTGTATTGTTATTCAGTGTACACGTAATGTGAAAGACGATGCTGTATATTGTATTGTTATTCAGTGTACATGTAATGTGAAAGACGATGCTGTATATTGTATTGTTATTCAGTGTACACGTAATGTGAAAGACGATGCTGTATATTGTATTGTTATTCAGTGTACATGTAATGTGAAAGACGATGCTGTATATTGTATTGTTATTCAGTGTACACGTTATGTGAAAGACGATGCTGTATATTGTATTGTTGTTCAGTGTACATGTAATGTGAAAGACGATGCTGTATATTGTATTGTTATTCAGTGTACATGTAGTGTGAAAGATGATGCTATGTATTGTATTGTTGTTTAATGTAGTGTGATGTGAAAGACGATGCTGTATATTGTATTGTTGTTCAATGTACATGTAATGTGAAAGACGATGCTGTATATTGTATTGTTGTTTTATGTAGTGTGATTTGAAAGACAATGCTGTATATTGTATTGTTGTTCAGTGTACATGTAATGTGAAAGATGATGCTGTATATTGTATTGTTGTTCAGTGTACATGTAATGTGAAAGCCGATGCTGTACATTGTATTGTTGTACAGTGTACATGTAATGTGAAAGACGATGCTGTATATTGTATTGTTGTTCAGTGTACATGTAATGTGAAAGACGATGCTGTATATTGTATTGTTGTTCAGTGTACATGTAGCGTGAAAGACGATGCTGTATATTGTATTGTTGTTTAATGTAGTGTGATGTGAAAGACGATGCTGTATATTGTATTGTTGTTCAGTGTACATGTTATGTGAAAGACGATGCTGTATATTGTATTGCTGTTCAGTGTACATGTAATGTGAAAGACGATGCTGTATATTGTATTGTTGTTCAGTGTACACGTAATGTGAAAGCCGATGCTGTACATTGTATTGTTGTACAGTGTACATGTAATGTGAAAGACGATGCTGTATATTGTATTGTTGTTCAGTGTACATGTAATATGAAAGACGATGCTGTATATTGTATTGTTGTTCAGTGTACATGTAGTGTGATAGACGTTGCTTCACAGTGCAGATAAGAAATGAAATTACCATTTTATCGTCATCCGAGAAACCAATAGCTTGATAAATATCGCCAACTGTTCTTACTACTGTCGTTTCTAACATCATTTCAAACGTCACGTGACTTCCTTGGTTTTGCCACATGATAAGATAAGAACATGCGCCATTACACGAACTTGGAAAACATCCTTTTAGAGTGCCGCATTGTGGATCAAATACAATGGTTCCAGTAGGCTCGGTCTGAAATATCATTGTAGACTATTATAATTGATATCATTTCAATCATGATGAAATATACAAAGACAAAAATCAAACTAACGTTAAATAAAATGGAACACGTTTCATTATATGTAACCTTGTTCATGAAAGTAATCTTCTCACTACTGAATTGAAACCATCAAAATAAACAGATACTTACAGTGGATGCAGTCACACTTTGACTTGCTGTAGATGATGGCGATCCTACGGTAGAAGATGAGCCAACTCCCGTGTTTTCAAATGACGACGCAATCTTATAGTTTACAGTATTACTAATTACAATGGTGGATCTAAAATACAATTAAAGCTCATGTTTATTTCATTTAGTTTTATTCTTGAAAGATGTGGGAAAGAAGGGTAATACTCACTCGATCGATTTCCGAAATAGGACGAAAACATAAAATTTGTTTTCCATGTCTACACTTATTCCTTAGAATCGTACAAGTACTAGTAATTTCTTGTGTTTTCATACAAATTTATGTCTTGAAGATTGTGTTTTGTAAAGGATGTCATTCCCTTTCGCCGATTCTTGTCAAATCTGTCGTTTTCTTTTTTTAATTTGCAAAGTTATACCATCACTTCCAGGCGATTCTCAGTTTTTCAAGTATCCATGAAATATTGTTTAATGTTGAAATGAATAAGTAAACAAATACGAAATAAACATACCTGAAAAACACATCTCCCATATAGGACGGATCAGCCGTGTAAGTAAATGCTAGATCAGTCTTATTGTCGGCGTTAACATGAGTAACTCCCTGTGAAAAGAAATAAACATTATAGAGATGGACTGTGGACAAAATATCTAGTGGTAACTGCTACGAGAGCTGATTGTTACTATTGGGGAAAATTTTCGTCGAACACATCGCATTTATTTTCAATTCACTCCCCTTCAGTTTCTGTACTCTATTTTATCATCTGTATATTGTCAAAATGAAACAAAAGAAAGGAGGGGATCTCCAACTCTAGGTTGCAGCACCCACAGCAAAACCCCAAAACACCCAATTCAAAAAACAGAACAGACACCCACAAAAAGAGACACAAAAGGGACAAGGAGCACCAATTCACATATTAGAATCATTGAACATAAAAGACCACACATAAACCAACGAGACCAATGGGCAACCGGTGCCGACTTAGGACGGATATCTACCACGTAAATAGCAGACGGTGTGGTTATCCTGGATTACATGCGCACAATCCTCCCACTATTCCAATTTCCCAGAGGTCTCGAAGAACGCACAATTACGGTGTAAAACAACCTCCTTACTGTTAGATAACCACACACAAACAAGACCGTAAAACACAGGGTCCAAGCAACAGTGAATATGTAAATTGATATAAAAAGAGGACGTGTGTAATACAGCCCGTGCTCTGCCGGCTGTAGTGAGCTCATATATGTTATCACACGAGGAGTCCGACTGACATTCAGAGAGGACAGGTTGTCGGTGCCCTGTCTTCTCTAAAGAGGTTTGGACAGGGCCCGTCATGGAGTCCCGTCGTCATAGTCAGTCAGAGTACAAGTCTTAAAAATGCGCTCGTACAAGATTGTAGATTGGTGAAGTACCAACACGCGTTGAGCTTTCGGTTGTGTTTAAGTTTACTATATTTAGTATGCGTCATTAATTGCCATCGGAGAAAATCTATCAGCAGAACACCATCATTAGGCCTAACAGGGCAGACTGAATTCGGGAGTGAAACAAATGGATTAACGAACAAAGAAAATAATCATGTTGAATTTGGAATCATTTAATTTCCATTGTTATTATTAAGAAACGACGATTCTGATTGGCCGAGAAATTTTGTTGATACCTGTATCATTTAATTTCCATTGTCGTACTCAAGAAACGAAGATTCTGATTGGCTGAGAAATTTTGTTGATACATCGATCAACACAATTTTTCACGGAAGTCTAGTTATAGCACTATTTTTAGAACCAGGGGTTCCCTCAAACACGAATGAACTCGTTGCTGAAAATACAATTTGTTGATGTTTGCTTATCATTTCTAGGGTTCCATTTCTTTTCTACTTACTCAAAAATTAACAGTGCAGGTAGAATTTGTTCAAACTGGTCCTTATTCCAAAGATATAGAGGTACGATCGTTCGCTGTTTGAATCATGGCGGCTGCCATAACTTGTTTTGGCAGACGTATCACTGCAAAACCTTCCGACATACGAAATATAGTGCGGTGATTGGTTGTTTTTAGATCAAAGAAAACAGTCTGTTTTCCATAATTAAATGATAAGAAATGAATCTTATATATTTTCTGTTGATGCAGGTATCACCCGAAAAATTGTACAGAAAACTTTTGCATCAACGCGCTACGCGCATTGATGCAGTTTTCTATCCAATTTTTCGGGTGATACCTGCATCAACAGAAAAAATATAAGGTTCATTTCTTAAATCAACACAAAACGGAAGTACAGGCTTAGCAACGTCATAAGCAATGTCGTTAGCAACACGATTTCAAAGCTGCAAATAAACGTTGAAAAGCGACGAAATGAAATGATATGTAATCAATGTAATATTTTTTTGGTTGATCGAGGTATCAACACCAAAAATTGAGGGAAAACTTATGCATCTTGCGCTACGCGCACGATGCAGTTTTCCCTCAATTTTTTGTGTTGATACCTCGATCAACCAAAAAAATATTACAATGATTCCTTAAATGTACTCCACCTTCTGATAAATTCTAGTACAAGTTTGACAGTAAAATTGAATGAAATTTGAATATAATTCTTCGACAATCTCGGTCAGACTATTAAGGTGACAAACCTGTTCATTGCATATCCTTTTAGATCCTGCAGGGATAGTCGAAAAGTTTCCCGATAATGTATCACTTGAATTTACTGGCAATGCTCGAAGCAGAAATCCCCTGTAAACTCCACCTTGAGCCCATAGCCTGACTGAAATAAAACCATGGGTAAACTATATAGATCATAATTTGTTTCTCAATGTTTGTAAGTACTTTTTTTCAATTTGTGGTGGATATATAACATCAGTATACACCCTCAAACATCTTCTCCAGAAATATCTTTCTCTAACAAAGATATGATAAAAGAAACGTTAAATTGGAATTTTGTATAAATTCATCGCCATCTTCAGTTAACATCAGTAAAATCTGAAAATAATAAACTATGCACAAGTCACTGTATTATGGGTGTTGAAAGGAAGCATCTTCATTTCAAATAAGTCTTCTTTTTTTTTTTTTTTTAATATATCGTATTTTGTAATTTTCTTCATAAAGATTGTTTGTTCAATGGTATTCTTTATAGCGTCTGATTAAAGGTAATATTGAATAAAATATTTGCCATTCTAGCGTAGATATATCAACATGCTGTTTCAAGTGAATCAATTTTGTGCAGGTATTTATTTATGAAAACGACAACATTTCCCATTTTTGATAACTGGTCTTTGTCTGATGTCTTCTTAGTTTCTTTGATTCAAACTTTGTCTTGTTTGTTTTGATGTGGTCATGTAGTTGTTATAATTTAACAAAAATCATTTGTAAGGTACAGCGTCCGTCTTCCACCGCAACGTCATAGGTTCCTTCCATTACTTTCCACTCTCAATATGACCTTGCCTTTACCCCTTAGGTCCCATGCATTTTTCAAATTAATTAAAAAGGAAATGACATAAATTCAGATTGAAGATAGGGATAAATTTAGAATAACTGTTCTAAATTATGGCGCCAAAAATTAAAAGTAATCGCATTTGTTGTTTTCCGACGTCATTAAAGTACAATGACGTGACGTCATAATAGGGCTGCCGACAGAAATCCTGTCGAAACTGGGGACCCCTGAATCCAAGGGTACTTTGCGATGAAGCGTCTGGCGGAATGCGATGAAACCCTTGGTGCACCAAGATGGTACAGCGTCCTATATCGGCTGTGTTTTCGAGGCACTTTGTGCTAGTCCATTTTACATCTTATCTTGATGTACACGTAGGGGAAATAACTCTGTACAACGATAAATCCCGAATAACTTGAAGATACTTATATTGGTTCGGTTATGCATTTTTGTGTGTATATTAATTGTGATTTTTTATTCTGATTTGGGTTTTGAGACTTGGGTTTTGATCCTGGTTCTGATTTGGGTTTTGTGACTTGGGTTTTGATCTTGGTTCTGATTTGGGGTTTTACGACTTTGGTTTTGATCCTGGTTCTGATTTGGGTTTTGTGACTTGGGTTCTGATCTTGGTTCTTATTTGGGTTTTGTAATTTGGGTTCTGATCTTGGTTCTGATTTGGGTTATATGACTTTGTTTTTGATCCTGGTTCTGATTTGGGTTTTGTAACTTGGGTTTTGATCTTGGTTCTGATTTGGGGTTTTACGACTTTGGTTTTGATCCTGGTTCTGATTTGGGTTTTGTGACTTGGGTTCTGATCTTGGTTCTTATTTGGGTTTTGTAATTTGGGTTCTGATCTTAGTTCTGATTTGGGTTTTATGACTTGGGTTATTTATCTTGGTTCTGATTTGGGTTTTGATCTTGGTTCTGATTTGGGATTTGTAACTTGGGTTATTTATCTTGGTTTTGATTTGGGTTTTGATCTTGGTTCTGATTTTGGATTTGTAACTTGGGTTATTTATCTTGGTTCTGATTTGGATTTTGTGACTTGGGTTTTGTGACTTGGGTTTTGTGACTTGGGTTTTGATCTGGGTTCTGATTTGGGTTTTGTGAAATGAGTTTTGATCTTGGTTCTGCTTTTGGTTTGTGACTTTTATTACATATTTACCTTGGTATTCATTTATCCCATTACTTTTCGTTGAAGATACGTAGAGTGGCAAGGTAGAGTCCTCAACAGTTGAACCGTGGAAAGGAGTCATTGTTTCACATACAAACTCCGGGGCCCCGGTGTGATAGGCTGTGGTATCCAGTATTAATATCCACAGTAACCACAAAGGTCGTACGGTCATCTAAAATTCAAATAGATCGTAATTACGGGTCCCTGTAAAGTGCGAAACGAAACAAAAACGAAACGAAACGAAACGAAACGAAACAGATCGAAACAAAACGAAACGAAACGTTAACAGATCGAAGCAAAACGAAACGTTAACAGATCGAAACAAAACGAAACGAAACGTTAACAGATCGAAACGAAACGAAACAAAACATAAATCTTAAAGAACTTGAGAAAAATTGATGCAAATGCAGAGAACTAGCACGGATGTCAGTATCTGCATGTATCATTGCCTTCAGCCATTAATAAGTTCTTATGGTTGGCGGGTTTTTTAAAGGGTCAAATTTGACGATTAAAACATAATATATACAGTATATATAGCACAATTGCATTTTAAAGGATTAAAGGAGAGTGAACAGGATGGATAACCTTGAAATACATGTTATATTTAGCAGGGAGGAGTCTAGTACAGAGGGAACGGAACTGTTCCGTTATGTGTATTTGAAAACTTTATCAGAAATATGAGAATACTGGGGGGGGAGGATAAGATTTTTTTCCCCTGAAATGTGCCCCCCCCCCCCCCCCAGCTTTATGATCTCATAACGGTGTCATAGCGTGGTTCCTATCACCTCCCCTTTATTCTTCTTAAATACATGAATGGCATTTGACATTTACTATTTTTAATTGTCAACTTTGACTCTTTCAAGAAACCCTCTTGGCACTAGATACAAATGTAGATTAAGTGGATCAAGGCAATATTACATGCTGATCTTGTCTACAAATATTCGTTCTCGGTGATTTTTCCTCTTTTTCTCATATTCTTTTAATAAGCTTTATGTTTTGTTTCGTTTCGTTTCGATCTGTTTTGTTTCGTTTTGTTTCGTTTCGTTTCGATCTGTTTCGTTTCGTTTCGATTTGTTTCGTTTCGTTTCGATTTGTTTCGTCTCGTTTCGTCTCGTTTTTAGCTCACCTGAGCGAAGCTCAAGTGAGCTATTGTCATAGCGTGCCGTCCGTCGTCCGTCCGTCCGTCGTCGTCGTCGTCGTCCGTCCGTCCGGCGTAAATTTTTTAGCATTTTCGACATCTCCTCTGCAACCGCTGCACAGAATTTCATGAAACTTTACAGGAAGGAAGTACTCAAGGTCCTCTACCAAGTTTGTGTTTTTTGTGCCGATCGGTCAACAAATATGGCCGCCAAGGGCTCTGATTGGCTGACACATTTTCGACATCTCCTCTGCAACCGCTGCACAGAATTTCATGAAACTTGACAGGAAGGAAGTACTTAAGGTCCTCTACCAAGTTTGTGTTTTTCGTGCCGATCGGTCAACAAATATGGCCGCCAAGGGCTCTGATTGGCTGACACATTTTCGACATCTCCTCTGCAACCGCAGCACAGAATTTCATGAAACTTGACAGGAAGGAAGTACTTAAGGTCCTCTGCCAAGTTTGTGTTTTTCGTGCCGATCGGTCAACAAATATGGCCGCCGAGGGCTCTGATTGGCCGACACATTTTCGACATCTCCTCTGCAACCGCTGCACAGAATTTCATGAAACTTGACAGGAAGGAAGTACTCAAGGTCCTCTACTAAATTTGTTTGTTTTTTTTTTTTTGTGCCGATTGGTCAACAAATATGGCTGCCGAGGACTCTGATAGGCCGACACATTTTCGACATCTCCTCTGCAACCTCTGCACAGAATTTCATGAAACTTTACAGGAAGGAAGTACTCAAGGTCTTCTACCAAGTTTGTGTTTTTCGTGCCGATCGGTCAACAAATATGGCCGCCGAGGGCTCTGATTGGCTGACACATTTTGGACATCTCCTCTGCAACCGCTGCACAGATTTCATGAAACTTGACAGGAAGGAAGTACTTAAGGTCCTCTACCAAGTTTGTGTTTCATGTGCCGATCGGTCAACAAATATGGCCGCCGAGGGCTCTGATCGGCTGACACATTTTCGACATCTCCTGTGCAACCCACTGCACAGAATTTTATGAAACTTGACAGGAAGGAAGTTCTCAAGGTCCTCTACCAAGTTTGTGTTTTTCGTGCCGATCGGTCAACAAATATGGCCGCCGAGGGCTCTGATTGGCTGACACATTTTCGACATCTCCTCTGCAACCGCTGCACAGAATTTCATGAAACTTTACAGGAAGGAAGTACTCAAGGTCCCCTACCAAGTTTGGGTTTTTTGTGCCGATCGGTCAACAAATATGGCTGCCAAGGGCTCTGATTGGCTGACACATTTTGGACATCTCCTCTGCAACTGCTGCACAGAATTTTATGAAACTTGACAGGAAGGAAGTTCTCAAGGTCCTCTACCAAGTTTGGGTTTTTTTGTGCCGATCGGTCAACAAGTATGGCCGCCGAGGGCTCTGTTTGGCTAACACATTTTCAACATCTCTGCAACTGCTGCTCAGAATTTCATGAAACTTTACAGGAAGAAAGTACTCAAGGTCCTCTACCAAGATTGTGTATTTTGTGCTGATCGGTCAACAAATATGGCTGCCGAGGACTCTGACTGGCTGACACATTTTCGAAATCTCCTCTGCAACCATTGCACAGAATTTCACGAAAGCAAGCAAGTACTCAAGGTCCTCTGCCAAGTTTATGTTTTTCTTGTCGATAGGTCAACAAATATGGCTGTCAAGGGCTTTGATCTGTAGTAGTATTTTTGTGACTTTTAACCCTTTGTCTGCAACTCAGGTGAGCGATGTGGCCCCCTTGGGCCTCTTGTTGTTTCGTTTCGCACTTTACAGGGACCCCGTAATTACTGAGGAACACGCAGATCTAAGTTTCTAGAAAAATGGAAAATGAAACAAAGAAAAACGTGTTGAAATTGATAGCGGAATCCATACTTAATGGGAAAGAAAACATATTTTAAAAATGCTGGTATTTTAGAAACTTAAAAAATAGGAACATATTTCTGACATGTGAACGTTGCTTCTTTGGGTCCACAGGGTGCAGGTATCGTTGCTTAACCCTTTCATCTGCAATTCTATATTAAAAGCCCAAGGGTGAACACTTTTCAATATTTCACTATTGTACACCGTTTTGAAATGCGTTTTTTTATATTATTTCTCTTTTTTTTTTTTATTGTAACTCAGAACTACTGTAAACGTGGTTATTTTCGCGGAGGGGGGGGTTTCGCGATTATAACATCAAGACGTTTCGCGTGGGGGAAATATTCGCGATAAAAATGCCTTTCCCATTGTAAGAATGCAGCGGGGATATTTTCGCGTGGGGGAAATTTTCGCAACGTCAGTTGATTCGCAAAAAACGCGAAAATTATCCCCACGCGAAATTTTCCACGTTTACAGTATGACATCCTTGCACTGCATCACATTTTACATCAACTGCTTACTCTCCCAAGAGAAATGCTTACTCTCCCAAGTCCCCCGATCTGACGCTTCTTTTCTCTATTTTCTAGCAACATGTAACAAAAAAAGGAATGTGATGCAGAATAAGGATGTCTTAGCTCTGTGTTACAATAAAGATAATAGAAATAATATCTTTCTATAAAGCACAAAAACGCTGTTCAAAAACGGTGTACAAAAGTGAAATATTAGAAATGACTTGACCTCAAATGTCTGCCAAAAACCCTTGCTTAGAACAGAAAATGACAGAAAATGTTCCTCAATTTTATGTGACGGAGAATTTACAAATATATTTTAAGTCAAGTGCCGAACCACTGTGGAACTATGCGAGGGATATCCTCGGGACTAAACAATTAGCCTGCAAGGATACGGTAACCAACCTATAAGTTGAAATTTTTAATATTGAAATATATGATCTATTATAAAATTTCCGTGCACCATATGTGCATTTCAACCAGTTATGTCTCATCAGTGATATTCGCGGCCAAAAGAGGCGAAACCCAAATAAATATCAAATTATGAAGAGCAAACGTCTAAATTTGACCCAAAATGTCTGTCAGAGAACCTGCTAAGGACAGATACGATATCCAAACAATAGCTGCCTTGTTATAAACAAATTTCATATAAAGGCCCGGTCACACTGCGCTTTACGGCTTGATCACGGCCAAAACACGTTCAAAAAAGGTCACCCGTGAAGCAAACGTTGTTGTGCGCTTTTAAGACGCGCTACAGACGATTTGTAGACGTGCTAGGACGCGGTAAAAAAATCTGAACGGCGTTGGACGCGGAAAGAAGTTTTGAACTGCTCAGTGTACGTGGTAAAGACGTGCAACGCACGCGAAATACACGTGATAATCCGTGTTCCGGCAGTGATTAAGACTTGGAGAAGACGCGGTAAGACGCGAAACCTTAAGCGGTCTATCACAGTCAGAGCACGGCCATTGCACGGGTATTCCGCGTTGGTATCACGGGTAAAAGCGTGTGTATAACGTCTTGTCACGAACGCGTTTAGTTTTAGACGTCGTTGGACGTTGTTAGCCGTGCTTAGGCAGTGTTTCAGCAGTAGAACAGCCGCCGGCGGTCATACCCCGTACAAATTACCACGTACGGACCACGTCCAGCAGATTTTTAAACGTGATCTGGACGTGGAGTGCAGTGTGACCGGGGCTTAAGGCACGATGTAACCTTGCATGATATAATACATTATCCCACCTCTGGCAAATTTCTTGTAATCTGATTGGTCGAGAAGAACCGAATATTATGTTGTATCATTTTACTGACAGGATATTATTTCAATATCCTGCTTCTACTAAGACGCTTTACGATATTGACGTCACCGAGATGCTTTAAAATATGGTGACGTTACATACACAAGTCAAAAGCCATCGGTGGGATAAATTCGTTATACAGTGTTTTACAGGGGAGATACAAAAATATATTGGGTCGATGAAAAAAGTTGTATTGGGCTCGGCTTCGCCTCGCCCAATACAACTTTTTTCATCGACCCAATATATTTATGTATCCCCCCTGTAAAACACTGTATAACTAATAATATACTAATATAAATAGTTTTAAATACCAATAATTTACTTCTATTGATGAAATACATACATTCTTGTACACTACTTGCTTGTTAGAAAAAAAATTACTCCGGTCCGTGCGAAAAAAATAATTTTGCCCTGGTGCGGGGAGAAAAAAAGATGAACGTAAGCCCCCCCCCCCCCCCCCCCCCCCCCCCCCCCCCCCCAAGTATCTTGCCTGGACTTTGCCTATGGAACTTGGGGCTCTTGAACACAGCTCTTTTCTATAGTTATCCTTTTTTCACACAAAGATTACTCGATCCTGTTCCTGAGATGTCATGTGTATGTCACCGTTAGTTTTCTAGCAACGTAGACCATTCGGGGTTTTTCCTTCTTTTTCCCGCAATATTTTACAGAAAGGCGGTATTTAATGCTTCGCTAAGAGCTACAATTGAAATAAGAGAAATAATATCTTTCTTGGAAGCGCAAAAACATCATCAACGTGATCCTTATGCCTTAATATAAAATGGAACGTCGATTATTTTTGTTACAACTTACTAATAACCATTAAACATACGTATACTTTGCATCAAATTCCCGCTTTACCCATAGTAAATGTCCTCGTGGGTAAAAGTACTTGAAATGTATGAGATCTTCGTCTTCTAACCTATCCAAATCCCCCTTCTAACTTTCCCGTCCCCTAAAAACATCAATACTTTTCGTCGTAGGCAAATTCTATATTGTTTCAAATAAAGCCAAATTTGTACTGGATGTTCGTTAGATAAAGGTCAATTTTTAGAACAATTGTAAATCTGCAACATCATGTTATGATCAGGTAAGAGTACGCGTACCCAAAACATGTACTTTAATTTTATCAGGATATGAATGTTGGACCGAATTTGCACGATGGAAAGTCTAATTTTAGAAATCATCGTTTTTAATCAATATTCTGAAACAAAGGAGGGGATCTCCAACAAGACTCGGTTGCAGGACCCACAGCAAAACACCCCCATTCAAAAACACAGAGTAGACATGCGAAAGAAACACGAAAAAGGGGCAAGGAACACCAAATCACATAATAGAAACACCAAACACAAAAAACTACAGTAACACATAAACCAACGAGACCAATGGACCGACCTATGACGGCCATCTGCCACGCCAGTAACAGATGGTGTCACTGGTTATCCGGATTACGTGTGCACAACCCTCCCACTTTTCTGATTACCCAGAGGTCACGCAGAACACACAATTGTGGTGTAAAATAACTCCTCACTATAAGATGATCGTGCAAACAGACCTGTGTCAGCATAAGGCAGGGGCAAAAGCAACATACAGTTGGATAAATGCTCTGTTGAGCTAATACATTTTATCACCCGAAGAGTTCGACACACAGGAGCTCGATGCCAACGATCCACAAGAATATCCGCCTCTACTTTCCTTATACAGGAGCTCGATGCCAACGATCAACAAGAATATCCGCCTCTACTTTCCTTATACAGGAGCTCGATGCCAACGATCCACAAGAATATCCGCCCCTACTTTCCTTATACATGTATATAAAGGACATTCACTATCCATATTGAATTAAATCTAACAGTCTCGCTTGAACATAGAATTTCTCTTAATAAATCTATTTTGCAAATAAATTTGTGCTTGTCGTGTTTCTTATTATGTTAATTAAAACTACCCGAAAAGTTACAAAACTTTTGAATATATACAATGTAAACGCAATACACCCTAAAACTCTGTAAAACAGGCCGTTCGAGCCATTTTCTTTTCTGTAACCAAAGGTAGACCGGAAGACTAGAAATAGATACAGAGAGGAGATTTCCTTATCTTGAATCGAATATCTTTTTGTTATATATTCTTCTCTATGATAAGGTCCATATTCTTTGTTTAGAAATTGTAAAAAAATCGAACTACAAATGCATTTCTTACCAAAGAATATGCCGTTAATAGACATGTCTCATTTATTGACATTTTATATTCTAAATTTACCGCTTCACTTGACCAATCAGAGAAAAGCTTTCTTAGTTACATGACGTATTTCCGGTCCACTTCGACGTTTGCACATGCAAGAAAAAGATGAGTCCATTCCATCAATCGATCACATTTAATGGCTTGTTTACGATGGTTTGCGATTTGATATTTTGAAGTTTATACAGTTTTGGAAAGTTTAAAGATAAGAGAGGATACAGCAAATACCATTTCTTTTGCTAAGTTTATTTATTTTGTGTAATCATATCGATCAAGTTGGCCACTTTATTTCCAAAATGAATCATGATATTCCTTGAACTTTGACTAGAGAGAGATGGAAAGGAGCGGATGTCATTGAGAGTTGTTGGCATCGAGCTCCTGCGGTTCGACCGACATTCAGAGAGGACAGGTGGTCGGGGTCCTGTCTTCTCTAAGTGAGGGAGTGTGTGTGTGACTGTGTTTTTTTCAGTTGGATTGTTTCAGAATATTCAAAGGCGAACCAGGGAAGTGTTCCGTCTTAACAGCCCCCCCCCCCTCCCACACACACACTTTTGGGGTAATTTTCAGTACACATAGGAGTATGGATTCTCTTTTCTAGACCAAAAACTCGATATTAATTGACATCAACTTGATCAACGCGAATGCAAAAAAGAAATAATTTTTGCACAGCAGGCCTATGACATCTTCGATTGGAAAACACATGCAACGGAAAGGCAAGAAAATGATAATATTAATTGCTTTTGACAATGCATCAGAGATTTAAAAGTTTACAGAGTCAGGAAAAGAAACGATTCTTCTTTGAATGACGTAAAGTCCTTCGTAGGGAAGTTATCAAGTGGAAAAGAATCCTACGTAATATCCATAACTGCTGGTAAACAAAGCCCAGTGTTAAATGAAGCTTAAGCTTGATTCAAAGCATTTAACGCTGGGCTGTGTTTACCAGCAGTTATGGATATTACGTAGAATTTGTTTAAATTCATGCTTTTCCGCTTGATAAAGGCCGAGTGGCCGAAAATTTGTGGATATAGAGTGTTCATTGTAAATTCTTCATTTCAAAAACCCATCATGCAATTCGTACAGCTTTAAAGCGAACCCCAATTCCTTCCTCAGAAGAGAAGATACATGTATGTCCGTCGACAAAGTTAACAATCGTCGCATATACATGTAAGTGTATTCCACATTCATTTACATACATTTTTCTCTCTCTTTAATTGTATACATGTACTTATTCCAGATCTGATCTTTACATCACTAAGAATTTGAATATATCTTAGCTGAATTACCTTTACGGAAACGTTCATGAATCTACGGAAATGTTAAAAATGTCTACAGGATGTCTTACATAGACTGAAACATTGTTTTCACTGTAAACGTTCTAATTTAATTTTATAGGTTCAAGTCAAACCACCACCAAAAAAATGCAAACTGTATTATATCGAATGTATAAAAAACTTTGGCATAAATTATACATTTTTTATCCCATAGTTAAAAATGAAGGATTTTATCGTTTATGTACATTAGAAGGATGCTTGTGACAAAACTAATCAAGCTTAACGTGATTAATGAACGGTTTAATTAATCGTTACTGTAACAGCAAACAAATATCTCTTTGTATTTTTTATTCTTCCTACACGAAGAAACTAAATAAATTTTCGCAAACTTTTAATTTTTATTTCAGATTTTTAATATTCATGTTTTTTTTTTTCACTTGACCTCTATAAGATGGAGGGGTGTCACTCATATATAACTTATTTAGAGCAAATTGCAATATATATCCTAAAAATAGTTATCCTTAAATAGCTACACAAGAAAAAGAACACTTATAGGTATCATACCAAAATACGAAACTGAATAATTCTGCACTTTATGAAATATCTAACTACACATGAATTTCTACATATTATATAATTGTTGAATTTTATCTTACCTTTGATTTCATGTACCGTACCATTGCCCAGTCAGTCCTCGGTACTGTATGTCCCACCTTAATAATACCCACTAGTCTTTTATTATGGAAACTCAGGAATGACAGTTTTATCACGCACTTCGGTTATCATCGTCCATATTACTGACCCATGCATTAGGAAATAGAACAAGGGGACAGTATTTCACTTCCAGATGGGTGGAAGTGCGTTTATCTCTGATTATATATAGAAATATTTATTGCATCTCTTAAGCTTATATCCAAATATAGATACGGATTATATCTTAAAGCTAACGTGCACTGATTGACAGACAAATATGTACATTGTTGATCCATGCAACACGAGGTCCAAGTTAGCCACCAGTGCTCACCTAGCGGATCAAAAAGAAAGGAGGGGATCCCCAACAACACTCGGCTGCAGCACCCACAGCAAAATCCAAAAACACCCAATGCAAAAATGAAAACACAGGGCAGACACACACAGAAAGAGAAGCAAAAGGGACAAGGATCAATTCACGTGCTATAGAACATTAGAATTGAAATAACAACTAGCTAGATGTGATTTGTTGTCCAGTAATTCCCCTCGTCGCATGAACCAATCAAATTATCACCTCGCCGCTTCGCGCTTCGGTGATTGATTGGTTCATGCGACTCGGGGAATTACTGGACAACAAACCACGGTTAGCTAGTTGTTATTTCTTAAACCAACGAGAACAATAGGCAATCGGTGCCGACTTATTACAGCCGTCTTTCATTCAAGTAGCAGACGTTTTCAGGTTTAGTGTGAATAAGTTATTGATAAATGGAGGATGTGTTTATCGCAGGCTACAACTATAATCTTTTAAAATCGTGTCATAGATGATAATCTGTGGCTACAGAAAAGCAGAAAAAGTGAAAACTTTAATTTAAAAAGTTAATTAAACCAAGTTGAGCACATCATATTCGATTTATCCGGTCATGCAGTTTCTTTAAAAATTGTAGAAGACATTTATTGTTGCATAGTTGTTTCCTGTGAGGTTTCATGAAGTTTATTTCCGAGGAAGAACAGAAAATATGTCACCAAATAAAATCTTACTAATATTTGACGGATAAGATCGAAAAGAGCTTTTGTGGAATATGACTTTGAACAATTACTCCTGGCGAAGTATACATGTACGTGGCGAAAAAGCCCATCAGATTAGTCATTGAGAGTAAATGCGTATTCAAGGTTTCGGGAACTTCATATTCTTTGCATCGGACGAACTTTGTGTAATCGACCGACGACGGGCAATAAAAGACTGTTTGTGTGTCCAGTTCTAAAACTCGTTGAGAAATCTCAGAAAGCAACGAAAATGGTAGAATAAAAATGTATTCTCTTAGATTTTTTTAACTCTTATGACTTAATTCATAAAATTCAACATTGTTGTTCATGTTGGCGACTGGAATCACGGGTTTTCCTTGTTAATTATGTTGACAATTATCTCCGAGGTAAAAACATCAGGAGGACGATGATCTTGTTTATCTTGCAATACAGTGAGAAGCTGGGCATTCTTTTTGGAGTGGTCGATCAATTACCATTTATGCCTAAATGGATTCATCTGATAACACTAAAATAATAATTATCCCATTAAGCATTTCAAGAGATTTTTTTCGAAGTAGGTTAGAGATTAAGAATAATTTTTATATTAATAGCGATTGCAACTGCATTTTATGCATGTATATATATATGTATTGCAAGTCATTATTTCAACATGTATCTTTGGTACACAAACGTAGTAACATTTGAAAGAACACCACCATTTGAATCAGATGTCCTTTAATCTGTTTCATCTTATCTGACTTCCAAATACAATGTATACGCTATCAGTAATAACAGTCTTATTGTATGAAATGAAAAAATAGCACTAACATTTCTGAATATTATTGTCATAAATGGCTTCTGTTCTAGACGAACTCCTTTCGTAACTTCCGGGTGTCCTTTGCGCATGCGTATTCACTTCACGCAAGTCGTGTGACTTGGTTCGTTCCATTTCTACATCGCCTACGGTTTGGTAATCGTCATCATCGTCATCTTCATTTTCGGTTTTTCGTATTTCAAAGTTTTCCATAGAAACTGACAGCTGTGAGGCATCACCTATGGATTCAGCATCACTCTCTTCATAGGCAGAGTTAACTCGGGCTACGCAAGACCTTGCAGACGGATGGGCGTATTCAAAGGCAGACGGCAGCGTATATACCGGATCATCATCAGTTTCTACGGTTCTGTTGGATTGGCTTGATTCTTTAGATTTCTTATTTCGTCTTCTGTAATATTTACAAATGTATTGGGAAATTTATTAAAATATCAGACAAATGAATCTTGTTACTTGTGTTATCATATCATTATGTCGAAGTATTAATTTTCATGGTGTTGAAAACAATCTCGAATTATTTGAATTGCAAAGATTTTTTTTTTTCGAAAACAAGCATTATTATACATTTATAAAATCAAATTAAAGTTACCTCCTTGAGCAGTATAAGGATATGAACAGGCCACACCCGGCAGTCAAGACAGCTCCCGTAATACCAACTATGTAAGCTACATTTTTACCTGAAAATGAGAGAAAAAAAATCTGTATATCTATGTACTAGTCCAAGTACATGTGTACATGATATACATATATACTAGAGCATGCATTAGACTGTTCTTGATCATATTTGCTTTGAGATGATTATTCAATTCTAGTATCATTTCTATTCTTATCATGCCCTAGTGTCAAAGAGCGGGTGATATTCTGGAGTCTCTTTTTCATCTATCTGTTCTACGAAGCTTATTAGTGCTATTTTGGGGAAGGGAAAACGTAAGAAGTCGTACAAACAAAACACTTTTGAATAACTTTTAAGTAGTGACTAGGGTTCTATATTCCTTGTGAAGAGACCTTTCTTTGGTACCTATTTTTGACCCCATGACCTGGGTTGAACTTGAACATAGCTACCGTCGGGGGGGGGGTATATTGTTTCACAGATACAGTCTAGTTTCGCCACGTCTTTTCTTCCGTCATTTGATTTATAATACAATTCATACATGTTTTAATGTTTTGTTATAACTCACCAACATTATCACCATGGTTATAATTCTCGGACGCCGTGGCATCCTGTCTGTTTCCAACCACTGGCGCCACACCACCTGGATCTACTGGTGGCGGTGGGGGAGCCGCATTTCCCTGTGACTGGGGACTTGGAGTCTGACCTCCTCCTCCTCCTCCTCCTTGACCCCCGCCACCTCCTGGGGGCGCACCTCCATTGCCTCCTTGATTCTTCCGGGCTATTTTACCGATAAACTCGACTCCTTTTGGTGAGTTAGAGTTCCCCGGATTAGAAGACTGTGGACCATTATTTGGACTGCCTTGTTGACTGTTAGTGTTAGGACCTTGGCCTTGGCCTGGGCCACCTCCTCCCCAGTTGCCATTATTTTGACCTCTGTTGCCTTGCCATTGACCTTGGTTGTTTTGCCAATTATTTAGTCCCTGTAAATTTGGAACCCAACTTTTCGGAGGAGGGCCATTCATAGCAAATGGATTAAAAGGTGGCCCAGGAATTGGTAGGGAGGGAGGGCCCTGAGAAAACTTGTCAAGATTTCTAATTGGACCAACATTTCGAAGCATACCTTTTGGCATGTAAGGATTTTGTGGTCCAAATTGCCTATTCTGATTTCCAGGTCTGTTCATTCTAGGATCAAGACCTCCGTTAAAGTTCTGATTTGGTCCATTACCACCGCCATTCCAGTTGCCCGGTCCATTACTCATAGGATTGGTTCCGTTGGAAGAGGATGTGTTTGACATTTGGTTGTTCATATTGTTTCCCATTCTGTTCATAGGATTCATCGGATTATTGGGTCCACCTTGACCACCAAATTGTGGCGGTGGGGGAATTCTGGGGGACTTTTGGTAAGGACCGGGATACGGACCTTGAGGGGGATACATTCCAGGGCCATGAGGGGGATACATACCGTGGGGAGGGTAATAATTGGACTGTGGTCCTTGATTTGGACCGCCGTGACCTTGCTGTGGACCTTGGTTGTTTTGTGGGGGTCCTTGTGGCGGATTCTGATTTTGTGGTGGTCCACTATTTGGTCCTGATCTAACGGCCCCACACTCCACGGCTATCTCATTTGTCCCACCCGGACCTGCTGGTGGCACTAAAGAAATGGAAAATTATACTTTAATACGCCACATAGTTTGCTATTTATTCTATAAATGGTCAAGAATTGTGTTCTAGACTATTCATTTGTTGCTGCTTTAATATTATGTTCTTATCTTGCCTCTGTTTTAATAGCAGCTTTGAAATATATGAATTATCATCTTCTCTCTCTCTCTCTCTCTCTCTCTCTCTCTCTCTCTCTCTGATCTCTCTTTTTTCGATTCCCATGTACACATGTACATGTGTACAAGAATAGTATGTTGTGTTGAAAGCTATCGTGTATTTTTCATTAAAATATTAAGAATAATTATAATACCCATGAATTTGGCCAAAAATCCATCCGTTTTACGTGCCGTAGACGAAATGGTGTAAGTAACTCTAACAGTCCCACGATACAGCTGATTATTGGTCGTGCGCTTCCCACAGACCTGCGTGGTCTTGGCCACGCTGCTCTGATTGGCCATCTTACTCTCCACCAGAAAGTAGTTCCCCTTACACTGTCCATTCCCATCGTCCAGAATGTCCGTGTGGGCGTACTGCATCATGATCTGATCGTCGTGTCTTCCCTGGACGATACACTCGCATGTTCGTGAGGGAGGGACAGCGTTGTTGAAGAAGTTGGGCGAGGCGATGTAGATTTCAGTCCCCTTCACTGTGCTACTGATGTCTTTACATATGTTGTACAGGGACCATGCTGCAAAAATTGATTTTAATTTTGTCAAATATTTCTAGAATTTTATGCATATTACTTTTAGGTTCCGAGAATGCTTTATACAAATGTAGATGTTATAAATTCAAATGAATATCTTATTGAGACTGGACTTTCAAAGCAATCAAATTGCAATGAGACTGAACTGTCAAAGTGACTGAAAAGGGTATATTAAAAATAAATTTCACATTAACCTGATTATCATAATTATGAACCAGTAGGCAAAAAAATATAGACTATTTAAAAGTGCAATTATACAAGTTATTTTCCTTTTACTCAAAAATACATGACATGTTCGTGTATGCGTGTATGTAAAATTGAGATTGAAATTATACCATCCCAATCTTCATTTCACTCACAATATACGCATTCATACTCCACGTGAACAAAATTACTAAGAGTTCCACATTTTGGAAGATTTCTGGCGGGAACTTTCACGAGGCAGAGAGGTCGACCGTCACATTGCGGCGTGATCAAAGGGTCACTGAAGTCTTCTTCATCACAAGCGGCGTCAGGAGCGGCGCATTTCGAAAATCCCCCAAACCCGTAAATAAACTTTGTGACGAGAATGAGGGATTGTGGGCGGTCGATGCAGGTCAGGTGACCCACGAGGACATCTCCCAGGAAGTTACCGAGAGGCGAGGAGACTGAATCGAACACTTCATCAGACGACGATTGCGAAGAATCGTACTCACCGCTGTTACCAAGACCTGACGACGTTACGCATGCGTACTTCGTCTGCGCTTCTGAAAAGAAAACACTCTAAAGAAAATTAACAAAATCATAATACATGTATATACAAACGTCACAAGATCTCGATGTCAACGACCCTCAATGAAATCCATCCCTTTCCATATCATAGAGCTCATATACATGACAAACGTATATTGACCGGCAAACATATTGTCAACTGTATTCTAAAACACGATGATGGCTAACGTTTTTTGTCCTAGATTATCATTCTGGGTGACTTGTAATCTAAAATTCTTATATCAAGAAAGGAGGGGATCTCCAACAACACTCTGTTGCAGCACCAACAGCAAAACCCCAAAACATCCAATGCAAATCAGACACGCACAGAATGAGACGCAAATGGTACAATGAACGCCAAATCACACAGAAACATCAAACATAAATGACAGCACAAAAACCAACGAGACCAATGGGCAATCGGTGCCGACTTAGGACGGCCATCTGCCATGTTAGTAGACGGTGTCGTTATCTTGGATTACGTGCGCACTTGTCAACCTTCCCACTTTTCCGATTACTCAGAGGTCTCGAAGAACGCACAATTGCGGTGTAAAACAACCTCCTCAAAGTTAGATGACCACATATAAACAAGACCGCAAAACGCAGGGGCCCAAACAACACAGATGAATAAATGTAAATAGATATAAAAAGAGGGCGTGCGTAATACAGTCCGTGCTCTGCCGGCTGTAGCAAGCTCTTACATGTTATCACCCAAAGAGTCCGACTGACATTCAGAGAGGACAGATGGTCGGGGCCCTTTTTTCTCTAAAGAGGTTTGTACAGGGCCCGTCGTGGAGTCCCGTCGTCACAGTCAGACAGATTACAAGTCTTAAGAATGTGCTGGTACAAGATTACTCAAGTACCAAGCCTAGTGTCCGTTTGGTGACATTAGGATCATATCCACGGTATAAAAGGCGTTTAATTATTCTGACGCATTTTCGATGGTTATGATGTCTACCTTTGATCCTTCTTATTTTGTTAATTATGTTACCATAAAATAGAGCTTGTGAAATACCAAAAGGTATATACTCTGTTGCTTGTATAGGTCCGAATTTCAAAAGAAGTTGCCAATATCTTTTGTAAAAGCGAAAACCTTGACCTAAACGTTTCTTCGTAATTTGTAAATTTCTACTATGAAAATCCAAAACATCAGTAGTACATGCAAACACATTAGTACCAAAAATCATATTACATGTCATATATTACAAAGATAAGGAGGAGATGACATGACAACGTTACCGTGATCAAAATGGAACACACAGGAAGAAAAAAGATAACAAACAGACGGAGATTCACAACATGACAACGTTATCGTGATATAAATGGAACACACAGGATAAAAAAGGAAAACACACAGACGGACACTCACAGCATGATAACAGTACCTTGATCAAAATGGAACACACAGGAAGAAAAAAGATAACAAACAGACGGAAATTCACAACATGACAACGTTACCGTGATCAAAATGGAACACACAGGAAGAAAAATGATAACAAACAGACGGAGATTCACAACATGATAACGTTACCGTGATCAAAATGGAACACACAGGAATAAAAAAAATAACAAACAGACGGAGATTCACAATATGACAACGTTACCGTGATCAAAATGGAACACACAGGAAGGAAAAAGATAACAAACAGACGGAGATTCACAACATGACAACCTGACCGTGATCAAAATGGAACACACAGAAAGAAAAAGATAACATTAATAGACGGAGATTCACCACATGACAACGTTACCGTGATCAAAATGGAACACACAGGGAAAAAAGGACAACACACAGACGGACACTCACAACATGATAACGTTACCGTGATCAAAATGGAACACACAGGAAGAAAAAAGATAACAAACAGACGGAGATGCACAACATGACAACCTGACCGTGATCAAAATGGAACACACAGAAAGAAAAAGATAACATTAACAGACGGAGATTCACAACATGACAGCGTTACCGTGATCAAAATGGAGCACACAGGAAGAAAAAAAGATAACAAACAGACGGGGACTCACAACAAGACAACCTTACCGTGATCAAAATGGAACACACAGAAAGAAAAAGATAACATTAACAGACGGAGATTCACAACATGACAACCTGACCGTTATCAAAATGGAGTACACATGAAGAAAAAGATAACAAACAGACGAAAATTCACAACATGACGACGTTACCGTGATCAAAATGGAACACACAGGAAGAAAAAAGATAACAAACAGACGAAAATTCACAACATGATAGCCAACTTGCACTCAAGGATATAAGCCGTATCAATATATCCTTGCATTCAGCAGTCAATTTTTCCTACGCAAAATTTTAGAGGGAAATGTCATTGTTGTTACTTTTACGTCAAGACAATGGAAACATTCCGACGTCATAATGACACTGTTTACGTTTCGAAATATTCAGCGAGTTTTCCCGCAAAAACAACGTCTTCCTTGGTAACAAGATTTGAACAGCAATGCTAGAGCATTATTTTAAACGCAAATTGAAGATCATATTGATTTCAGATTTAAATCTAATTTTCTGAAATAACAATTGTGATGTATACATAAAGAAATAGCCTGCAAATAACGAAGTTAGACTCGAAATTTGCATAGCAACCACCCAAGCCAAATAACAAAGACAGATCAGGATGACATCTCGCGAGGCGCAAAGAGTTCGGCGTTATGATGAAAGTAACAGATGGTATCTGCCGTTGTTTTGTTGGTAACTCTTTTTATTTCGGGTCCCTGTAAAGTGCGAAACGAAACAAAAACGAAACGAAACGAAACGAAACAAATCGAAACGAAACGAAACAAATCGAAACGAAACGAAACAAATCGAAACGAAACGAAACAGATCGAAACGAAACGAAACAAATCGAAACGAAACGAAACGAAACAGATCGAAACGAAACGAAACAACACATAAAACTTAAAGAAAATGAGAAAAAGAGGAAAAATCGCCGAAAACGAATATTCTAAGACAAGATCAGCATGTAATATTGCCTTAATCCAAGAGTTCTACATTTGTAACTAGTGCAGAGAGGGTTTCTTGAAAGAGCCAAAGTTGACAATTAAAAAAAAGTAAATTTCAAATGCCATTCATGTATTTAAGAGGAATAAAAGGGAGGGGATAGAAAACCCCGCTATGACACCGTAATGAGATCATAAAACGGGGTGGGGGCACATTTCAGAAAAAAAATCTTATCCTTTTTCAAACGAAATGCCCCCCCCCCCCCCCCCCCACTTTTTAATTGTTCTCATTTTTCTGATAAAATTTTCAAATACACATAACGGAACAGTTCCGTTTCCTCTGCGCTAGACTCCTCCCTGCTAAATAATATTTTTCCGTCTATGACAGGGTTATTCATCCTATTCATTCTCCTTTTAAAAAATGCAAGTGTGCTATATACCGTATATATTTTTAATCGTCAACATTGATTCTTTAAAAAACCCTCCAGCCACAAGAACTAAGGCACGGTCCATTTGATATTCTGGGGGGGGCTTGGGTTTTTTGTCGGAGCAAGATTATTTTTTTCGCCCCGGACCAGGGCAAAATTATTTTTTTCTTGCATAGTTGGAGCAAGGAAATTTTTTTTTTTAACAAAGTGATGCGCATATTAAGAATGTTTGCGTTTGATTGTTAGAAATTATTTATATTTTTACTCAAAACTTTAAATATTAATATATTTGTTTATTGTTATGCAAGAATTCAATTCCCTTTTAAACAGAGAGATAAAAGATTTTTACAATACAATTCTCAATATTTTATATAAGGTACATGTATATAACATGAACATGTATTAGAGGATCTGAGGGGAAGGTCTCCTAGACAAAATTTTACATGAAAATGTAGAAATAACTGAAGTTATATGAAGGGATACATGCAACATGTATTAATAGCAACACATAAATATTCACAATATACATGTATGTAAGCTTTTAAGGAAGCCCTTTTTCGTTTCACACATGTATAACTTTTGCTATCTTCATATATATATGAACTTTGCCATTAGTAAATAATGTTTTGATGGAAAATTGATAATGGCGAGCGAAGCGAGCCAAAAAATTTTTGATACAAATTGAAAACTGTGGCGAGCGAAGCGAGCCGGAAATTTTTCAAGAATTCTAGTGAAATTCTATGGTAATTCTTCAAATTCAGATTATTTGTAAGAGCAAGATTATTTTTTTCTGTCACTCCATAAGCAAATTTATTTTTTTCATCAAAATTGAGAGCAAAATTATTTTTTTCGAAAAAAACCCAAGCCCCCCCCCCCCCCCCCCCAGAATATCAAATGGACCGTGCCTAACGGTTGAAGGCAATAATGAGGGGGTGGCAGGGCTCACACTGGCTCAAAATTTTGTGTCGCAAGTTTGCGCGATGACACAAAATTGTGCTGTAGCACAATATTGCGCGACGATAGAGTTGCTGAAAAAACTATGATTTTTCTCAATAATAGAGATAGTGTATGTGTTGATCTATGTGTTTTATTTAACATACAAAGTCATATTGTATTAGATTCAACAAAGTCAGAGACTAATACCAACACTACTTCTATGATAACTTAGTGCATCACATGATAAATCCTCGGAATTTCATTGGTTAAGCACTCGGGGACTATGAGAGAATAGTGCCCGGCACCCGGGCACTATTGCTTTTTGCTTAACAGAGTTACGTCCCTCAGGAAGTATTATGACGTAATGAACAATGCATGAAAGCGAAGTAGGGGAAATAAAGAACACTTTCTTTGATATCTCGAGTAAATTGCAATTGATTAAAATTAATTGATTCTACAGTCCCGTGATGCACTAAACCCATTAATGCCCGTTTGTGTGGGTACTATTCTCTCATAGTGTTACTTTTAGAAGGTAAATAGTGCCCTCGCTGACGCTCGGGCACTATTCCTTCCAAAAGCATCACTATGAGAGAATAGTACCCACACAAACGGGCATTAATAGGTAAATAGTAAATGCAAAATATTCAGTAAGTTTGAATTGAATGACAGTACTGAGTAAGTGATGAGTTCAATTAGACCAACTCAAAAAGTCACAGAATTCTTCCTAGAAGCCCTCCCTTCTAATTAAAAATTATCCATATGAGGGCCTTCTATGCTTATCATCATCAATTTGCAGTTTAGGGATTACTGTATTGACAAGGCAGGTGGTAGCTGCAAACA
This sequence comes from Pinctada fucata, assembly GCA_028142955.1. Taxonomy (NCBI): domain Eukaryota; kingdom Metazoa; phylum Mollusca; class Bivalvia; order Pterioida; family Pteriidae; genus Pinctada; species Pinctada fucata. The sequence goes on from AP027104.1 coordinate 22,367,148, forward strand.
TGGTGTAGGCTGAAAGAACTGCAGCTTTGCTTTTAGACCAAGCTATAGTATTGAACTCCCCCCCCCCTCCCCGTGACTTGAACTCCTTGATAGCAAGGACAGCGTGGAATTGGCTATTGTAGCCAAAGAAGGATGGACAGACCTTGAATTTTTCCTGGGATGGGGAGGGGTCCAAGTATATGATTGTGAAAAACATTAGACATAAAAACGGGAAAAATAGCAATTTAGGAAATTTCCAAGGTGACTCGATCCTAACCCCCTCTAGATATACTCTTGATCGTTTGTTCAATGTATCTTGAAAACGGTCCCCTTAAATAATCTTTGCATGTTGTGAAAAAATAATTTTGACCTGATTAAATAAGGTCGGTGTAGCGGAACCCCCCCCCCCCCCCCCCCCCCCCCAACAAAAATAAAAGGTCTCAACGTCTCAACGCACATATTACTTATCTAGATGAATATTTCTCGTATAGATACATAAGCTGTTTGTGCTTTGTTTTCGTACTCACAATGGCCTAGAAATAAAATAAGTAATTTTTTCTTGTTAAATTCTTCGTCGCCGACTCTTTGTTTCACAGGAGATTGACGCCTATGACGCAAAATTAAAAGAAAGTAGAGGGGGTGCTTATTGTGGGTCCACGACGTCGAGCTCGTATGCTTTTATCCTGAATACATTTTTTTTTGTACAAAGATCTCAAAACCTTGATTTAGATGCTATTGAAGGCTTATATTTGATAGTTTTATCGTCAGAACTGCAGGCGTTTTAAAAACGAACGGCGTCAATTTTGCTACATGTATTTTGTTTTCCCATACGGAATCGGACATTTCTAATTTACGTTTCCTAATTTTAAAATCTAAATTATATAATACAGTGGTGTTTCTTTTGGGGGAGAAACAAAGAATTGAAAAATAAAATAATTATGACATACTCGTGATGATCTAAACTTTTCAGTGACATCGAAAGATATAAAGTTTGCCATCCGCCGTAAAAAAAGTTAAAATAGATTTTCATAATTGGGAATACTAACGTTGGACAGCTTATCTTCATAATCCAATTATCTAATTAGCGGTGGCTCTCGTGCTGCTGGGGCTACCTAATTACCAGTGTATTTCACACCTTTACGGTCACCCGCTTACCTACGTTATACCTGGACGCTTCAACTGCACTTAGGATGACTTAGAATCGATTTGTCAATGCCGAATTCGCGTGTTTGTCGGTACTTGAAAACTCATTTTTAGAAAATTCCCTTTGTCGCAAATCGCGATTTTCTGTCGCAAATTTCAAATTTTTGTCGCAAAATGCGACATTTGCGAAGCCCAGCGCGAGCCCTGGGTGGATAGGGACAAAGGGAGGGGAGAGAAAGGGGCGGGAGGAGGGAAGAAGGGGGTGGGAGGAGAGGAAAGGGGGCGCAATTTTCAATTCATTTTTCAAATACTTCAGGCTCGCTTCGCTCACCTTAGTTTTTCATCTAAACAGATCTATTTCTTTTGTCAAGGTTTAAAAAAAGAAATAACCCAAATAACTTCACTACTGCACCAATTTACACTTTAAAGTTTAAACATTTGTCTCGACCGCCCAAGACCCCCTCCCTCCACCGGGAGTGGGGAAGCGGCAGGAGGAGAGTGGTACCCCCCTGATCCTTCAATAAGATCTTGTCTTGAAATATTCGTTTTCGGCGATTTTTCCTCTTTTTCTCATTTTCTTTCAGTTTTATGTTTTGTTTCGTTACGTTTCGATCTGTTTCGTTTCGTTTTGTTTCGTTTCGTTTCGATTTGTTTCGTTTCGTTTCGATTTGTTTCGTTTCGTTTCGATTTGTTTCGTTTCGTTTCGTTTTTGTTTCGTTTCGCACTTTACAGGTACCCTTTTATTTCAGCAATCATTATTTTCATAAAACTTTTTCCAATATTGTCCGTTTTTCTAATTCGTTATTTACCGGAGACCAGAAATCTTGGTATGCAAATGTACCCCTGATGTCTAGGGTTGTTTCTCGCATGTATTCAACCCGGAAGTAGTTCTAGATGCATGATAGCGTTACCGTGATCAAAATGGAACACACTAGAGAAAAAAGATAACAAACAGACGAAAATTCACAACATGATAACGTAACCTTGATCAAAATGGAACACACTAAAGAAAAAAGATAACAAACAGACGAAAATTCACAACATGATAACGTTACCGTGATCAAAATGGAACACACACGTGAAAAAAAGATAACAAACAGACGAAAATTCACAGCATGATAACGTTACCGTGATGAAAATGGAACACACACGTGAAAAAAAGATAACAAACAGACGAAAATTCACAACATGATAACGTTACCGTGATCAAAATGGAACACACAGGAAGAAAAAAGATAACAAAAAGACGAAAATTCACAACATGATAACGTTACCTTGATCAAAATGGAGTTCAACACACAGGAAGAAAAAAGATTAACAAACTGACGAAAATTCACAGCATGATAACGTTACCGTGATCAAAATGGAACACACAGGAAGAAAAAAAGATAAACAGACGAAAATTCACAACATGATAGCGTTACCGTGATCAAAATGGAACACACACGTGAAAAAAAGATTTATTATTATTATTAACTAACAAACGGAGGTCTTTAAGCAAATTTTACGTTGTAAATGGAATTATGTTTAATTTCTGTTGAATATCTTATCATCATTTTACTTGTTTTGGTTTCTTTTCATCTAACAATGAGAGAAAAGTTTTTTTTTTTAAGCAATAGCCCATTTTAAATGAAACGAACAATATATGTTACTGTACCAGTTATTGCATACATACTGTGTATTGTATCAGGATCAGCTGACGGTCAACACAGAATCGAACATGTATACATATCTACATTATATTTACATGTCGAGTGTTAGATTTATTGCCTTAAGGGGCGAAGAAATAAACAAACTGTAAATTATACACCTTAATACAACGGCTGTATAACAATCACTTTCTAAGTACAATAAGACATAAAGGGTGTCATAAATAAAAACTCCTGTCAATAGTGAGAAATGTTTCCTATTTCCAGTACAGAAGAAATTCGAAAAAATTAAGAGGACTTTGTCATTTTTTTTACCTCTGAATTCTTGCAAATACTACATAAATGTAACATAATGTATCTATTATATTGATTTCTAAGACGGACTGGACCACAGGGATTTATCACGCTAATACCGTTTGCTGTATTTACTATATATATGTGTTAAAGGGATCTAACTCGACGTTTAACGAAAAATCGACAAGTCATCTTTAAGTCTTCAGAAATAGATAATCAATGTCAAAACCTATTTTCTGTGGTATATTTCGATAGATTAATTCATACTGAATCTTCATACGAAATTTGAAATCAGTACCTCCCTTACGAGCCGAGATATGCCCAATACCGCTCTCTTATGAGCGCCGCATTTCTAGGTCGGACAAAAAGGTGTCCGGTGATAATCAAGCAGTATAGACAAAATTTGGTTACTGCTTGATCGTTTAAAGGTCCGAACACTTCAAAGACATACAACTGCATGATTATCTACTCTTCATATGCTTTTTACCATCTCAAACATCGCTGGTATATGAAAATCCCTCATATAGCTACCTCTTTGCATGCACGTATATGTCTTTCATAACTCTGCACATGCATGTTGAATTTAATCTCACTTAAATCCGACGCTTTTCTTATTTCAAAGTCGTCAAAAAAGACTTTATTTTAAATTGTACTAAGCATATATGGGACTACTTCATGCAATGTTATGTATTTGAGATGTTCGCATCATTAAATGGTCAAGCGGTGCCTCAAGTTGATCACTGATGCCTGATTATCATCGGACACCTTTTTGTCCGACCTAAAAATACGGCGCTTATAAGAGAGCGGTATTGGGCATATCTCGGCTCGTAAGGGAGGTACTGATTTCAAATTTCGTATGAAGATTCAGTATGAATTAATCTATCGATATATACCACAAAAAATAGGTTTTGACATTGATTAGCCTATTTCTGAAGACTTAAAGATGACTTGTCGATTTTTCGTTAAACGTCGAGTTAGATCCCTTTAACACATATATATAGTAAATACAGCAAACGGTATTAGCGTGATAAATCCCTGTGGACTGGACTAGCTCTTTATTTGCCAAGGTTTAACAAAACTTTCAAGAAAACAAAACTGCATGTACATGCATGTAGACTACGCAATTATTTGAAAAATGATAATTTTTAATTCCAAATCATATCTTCCGTATTTTGACAAAAGAGTAGTTATAAATACATTAAGAAAGAAATAAAAGAATTAATAAAAACACAAACACTCAAATAGAGAATTTTTCGGCCCCTTGGCCTTTATCAAGTGTAAAAACGACGATCAATTTTCAGCACCTTGGCCTTTATCAAGTGTAAAAACGACGAAAAAGGTCAAGGGGCCGAAAATTTGTGTATTTGAGTGTTTGTGTTTTTATTTGTTATCACCCCTTCCCTCTGGAAGAAATATTTCAATCTACTAAAAGAATTGAATATCCCTGTTATGTATATACCGGTATGACATGCAGAGAATTAAAATCATAAGCTGGAAGTGGCGCCATCTTCATTTGAGTGTAACAACTGACTTGTTATCTATACAGACGAACTGGATCTTTGCAATAACTGTTCTTAAAAATCTAGAAATGAAGTATAAATACCTACATGTACCTTTCATATCAGTATTTTGGTCTTATAAATATTTTGTTCTTATAAATACTTTGTTTTTGATCTCTTGTAAAATTTTTGGTCTTGCATGTATATGCATGAAAATAATAAAAATTATCAAAATTGTTATACTTTACCTGCTAACTTCCAGAGTGATAGTATACTTATCCCAAATAAATAAAATTTGTAGCAATGCCGATACATTATATACAGATTGGTTCTTTTTCCGTATGTTTTACGAAACCATGATCCAATTTTCCTTCTTTTCACCCCTTTTCTCTATCGTTGAAATCGACCTCGGAAGTTAGTTTGAATCTCAAAAACTCCATCGCCCCAGAACGATTCGAAACTATGCAAACTCGATGACCCACGGTGATTTTACTAATCACCCTGTTGAAAGCTAATGACGCATGACGTGATTAATGGATGTTTCGATTGGAACAACTTCATGTTGACTGATTCTCTATACAAAAGGACAGGTGTGTTTAATAGACAATGTATCCATTTAGCGACAATGAAAAAATGTACAGGAAATTGAAAGTCCTACATGTACATGTACAACTGTATCTGGTCAAAATTGGAACTTTCACTATGCAAAATTCGATTTCATATCGACCTCTGAATCAGTCAATCATGTAGGAGTTACAAACTTACGTCAGATCATGTAATGTTTAAAAATAAATGTGAAGCACGGGAAATTATTCATTTTGTTCAAATTCGACTCCAGGTACCTTATGGCTGTTTTTGGTGTGATCTCCTTGTCTCCGACTATTTGTTGGTGTGGTTGGTTTGTATGATTTCTGTGGTTGTGGTTCGTTTGTATGGTTTCCGTGGTTGGTTTGTATGGTTTCCGTTGTTGGTGTGGTTGGTTTATATGGTTTCCGTTGTTGGTGTGGTTGGTTTTTATGGTTCCCGTTGTTGGTGTGGTTGATTTGTATGGTTTCCGTTGTTGGTGTGGTTGGTTTGTATGGTTCCCGTTGTTGGTGTGGTTGGTTTGTATGGTTTCCGTTGTTTGTGTGGTTGATATGTATGATTTCCGTGGTTGATTTGGTTGTTTTGTATGGTTCCCGTTGTTGGTGTGGTTGGTTTGTATGGTTTCCGTGGTTGATTTGTATGGTTCCCGTTGTTGGTGTGATTGGTTTGTATGGTTTCCGTTGCTGGTGTGGTTGGTTTTTATGGTTTCCATTGTTGGTGTGATTGGTTTGTATGGTTTCCGTTGTTTGTGTGGTTGATTTTATTGTTTCCGTTGTTGGTGTGGTTGCTTTGTATGGTTCCCGTTGTTGGTGTGGTTGGTATGTATGGTTCCCGTTGTTGGTGTGATTGGTTTGTATAGTTTCCATTGCTGGTGTGGTTGGTATGTATGGTTCCCGTTGATGATGTGGTTGTTTTGTATGGTTTTCGTTGTTGGTGTGGTTGGTTTGTATGGTTCCCATTGTTGGTGTGGTTGGTTTGTATGGTTTCCGTTGTTGGTGTGGTTGGTTTGTATGGTTTCCGTTGTTGGTGTGGTTGGTTTGTATGGTTTCCATTGTTGATGTGGTTCATTTGTATGGTTTCCGTGGTTGGTTTGTATGGTTTCCGTTGTTTGTGTGGTTGGTTTGTATGGTTTCCGTTGTTGGTGTGGTTGGTTTGTATGGTTCCCGTTGTTGGTGTGGTTGGTTTGTATGGATTCCGTTGTTGGTGTGGTTTGTCTCTGTTATTGATGTGGTTGGCTGTTTGGTTCCCGTTGTTGGTGTGGTTGGTTTGTATTGTTTCCGTGGTTGGTTTATATGGTTTCCGATATTGTTGTGGTTGGTTTGTATTGTTTCCGTTGTTGTGGTTCGTTTGTATGGTTTCCGTGGTTGGTTTGTATGGTTTCCGTTGTTGTGGTTCGTTTGTATGGTTTCCGTGGTTGGTTTGTATGGTTTCCGTTATTGTTGTGGTTGGTTTGTATGGTTTCCGTTGTTGGTGTGGTTGGTTTGTATGATTTCTGTTGTTTGTATGGTTTCCGTGGTTGGTTTATATGGTTTCCGTTGTTGGCGTGGTTGGTTTATATGGTTTCCGTTGTTGGCGTGGTTGGTTTGTGTGGTTTCCGTTATTGTTGTTGTTGGTTTGTATGGTTTCCGTTGTCTGATTGCTCTGTATGGTTTCCGTTTGTTGTGTGTTTTTTTTGGGGGGGTGTCTTGTGTGTGTGTGTTCCCCTGTGATCGCAAGGTATTGTTGGGGATCTCCCTTCTTATTGAATTTGATTATCGTTCCAAAAATATCTTGTGAGAGTTCCAAACATATCATGTTGTTTTATAGGTACTTTCTTTTCAAACTTTTAATTATTTCTGCAAGTATAAATGGTTGCAGCCAGTGCGGATGAAACGAAACTGATAGCCGGGAAACAAAACGAAGCATATCGGGCTTCTAAACAACTTTTATATTTTGACATTGTATGTCTGTAGAGGTAAGTACAAACAAAGGGAAAAGTTGTTCACAATCCCGCCCTCTGTTTTCTCGATGAAAATAATCAAAATCTATACAATTTTTGTGGAAAATGACAAACTCACCAATTGTCAAGATACATTTGTATTCAAAATACTAGTATGTACTTGTACTTAAAATCTATACATGTATATTTTAATAAGAATTATAACAAAATGTCGATTTTAGGGTGCCAGTTTCAACAGAAACTATACATGTATATGGTCCATTCGTACAAGGCCAAGTTATCCTCTGGGGAGTTCAAAATGAAGAATGGGAATCATCATAACGCCTCCAGAATTCCATAAATTACTATGCTTAATATACATTTAACAAACTGACATATTCCTCAAGTGATCGGTTACCTAAATAACATCACTCTGTCTATTTTTTGTGTTCTGAAGAAATATAAAAGTGCTCCTATACTGAAAATTTTTAATCATACATGTACATGTGTACTTTGATAATTGTGGATATTTTATAAGTTGGACATTGATTTGTTGCACATTGAAATATTGAATAGATTGCGAAAAAGTTCACAAAGCCACAAATAAAAATATGAAAATTTATTAATATAATTATTAATATGATAATACATACATAACTACTCATCGTTAGAATTATGTTTGTACTTGAAAAAAAAAGAAATATGATTTAAACTAAATGCAAAAGAGGAGGTACACCTTTCCGCCCCGCCCCCTTCAGTCTTTTTTTTTTCAGGAAAAAAGGAAATAAAGAGCCACAATAGTGGTGAAAACGTCACAGGATTTAAAATCTGGTACGTGTAGATATAGTATCTTGAGCGATGCAAAACATTATTTCGATAAGATATGAATGCTCTTTATTTCAAAAGGTCTTGCATGAAGCTATATTTCAGTAAGATCCCCCCCCCAACTAAAATGCACAAGGTTGGATCAAGATTTTCACAGGGGTCCAAGGCTCCAAGCCGTACGTCATGGGGATATTCAGTATATCGTTTTGAAAAAGTATAGTACATGTATGTGAAAACGGGAAATTCAAGAAACATGAAAGCACTTTGGGGCAAAAACAAAGTGGGGTGTCCTTAAGACCCCCTCTTGATCCGAGCTTGATACACATATAAAAAAAATGAAAAGGAGGGACAAGGGGGTGCACCCCTCCTAACATGCCTGGATTGTGGTCTGGTTATCAATGTAACATACATGTATATATATTGAAATCGATTTCACAAAAGCACATACATACGTCATGATATACGATGTATTTATAAGGAAATGAACATTCGTGATTTCATTTAGGCCATACCAAATTAATTAAATGTTCTTTGGATTTTATTGTGAAAAAAAAGGGTGCGAGCGAGCGAAAATATAATTATTTTTTTTTAAGTATTGCAGCTTTTAAGGTGCGAGCGAGTGAAATAATACATTTTTGATGTTGTCCGTACTCACAAAGGAATCCCCATAGGAATCTGGTGACTAGGAATCCTGGCACAAAGCAGTTCGGAAAATATTTTCGAACATTCCCCCTCCTTGACATTCAGTGCCATGTATATGGGACAACAAATGTGCTCCCAACGTATCATTTTCTTCGAAATTTGTACAATCTGAGACTTCAGAAAGCTTTAAAATTGGCAGAAATCAGAACCGACCCTAAAAAATTCTTGAGCCAGAAATTTATTGGTGCGGGCGAGCATTTTATTTTTATAATATTATTTTTTGAATTTTGAAAAATATGGTGCGGGAAATCCAAAGAACATTTAATTAATTTGGTGTGGCCTTAATGTCATCTTCGTCTAATTACAACTATTTCACTTCATTAAGCTACAATGAAGACTGTTTGCGCCACTATCAATCACAGGACAACATGCATAGGACGGGATAGGACAGTCGGACGCGTTAAACGCATCCGATCACTCAACTCTCCTTGATCAATTAACTAAAACAATCGCACATTTTCGGACATTTCCGTCGCAGTCGGAAAGGTCCGAGAATGTGCGATTGGTGGTACGTCATTCTTCGTGAAATAGAAGCTTGTGGGTATGTTAAAAATCATTTTACAATTATTTCAAACATTTCTTCAACTCCAAAGATTTGTATTTTAAAATATGCTTGATGTTTTTTTAATATATATCATTTTTTTCAAATATATTATAAAGGAACAACAAATTCTCAAAAATTTAATATAGATCTGACTATAGCCACTAATGCATAAAAAGACATTCTTATAGCAATCTAATTAAAATTTAGCTCTCTTCATTTCGTAAACTGCATACATTGTATCATAAAAACATATTGACAAGTACAAACTGAAAAAATGCAATGATCGCTGTGCGATATAAGTCCCCTACCAGCGGCATAAATTTATCACTTGCATCTCTGTTCATCAGTTCATCTTCTGCAACAACAGCCAAGAAAAGTCTGGGAAACTGAATTCACGAAATTTGCTAAGTCCAATGGCCATAACTCTTGTGAAAATTAGTCAGTCTATATTAAACTCAAATCTGCATCACACTATAATGTATTCACATACAAAAAATCAGCTCATTATCTGCAATAACAGGCATGAAAAAATCCGGGAAACTAAACATTTCAAGAAATTTGCTAAGTCCAAGGGCCATAACTCTTGTAAAAATAGGCCAATGGAAACCAAACTCAAACTTGGTCTGCATCACACTGAGATGTCTTCATTTACCAAAAATCAGTGCATTATTTGCAATAGAACCAAAGAAAAGTCCGGAAACTGAAATTTTCATAAAATTTGCTAAGTCCAAGGGCCATAACTCTTGTAAAAATAGATGAATCTAAAGCAAACTCAAACTTGACCTGTATCTTATTGAGATATATCCACATACCAAAAATGAGTTCAATTTATCCAACAACAGCGGAAAAAAGTCCGGAAAACTGAAATTTTCATAAAATTTGCTAAGTCCAAGGGCCATAACTCTTGTAAAATTAGGTCAATCGAAAGCAAACTCTTGATCTGTATCACATTGAGATATATCCACATACCAAAAATGAGTTCAATATATGCAACAACAGCGGAAAAATGTCCGGAAAACTGAGATTTTCATAAAATTTGCTAAGTCCAAGGGCAATAACTCTTGTAAAATTAGGTCAATCAAAAGCAAACTCAAACTTGATCTGTATCACATTGAGATATATCCACATACCAAAAATGAGTTCAATATATGCAACAACAGCGGAAAAAAGTCCGGAAAACTGAAATTTTCATAAAATTTGCTAAGTCCAAGGGCCATAACTCTTGTAAAATTAGGTCAATCAAAAGCAAACTCAAACTTGATCTGTATCACATTGAGATATATCCACATACCAAAAATGAGTTCAATATATGCAACAACAGCGAAAAAAAGTCCGGAAAACTGAAAATGGGACAGACGGACAGACGGACGGACGGACGGACGGACAGACAGACAGACCGAGAGGAAACTAAGAGTCCCCTTCGGCGTTGCCGGTAGGGGACTAATAACATTTCAAAAGTATTTTTCTTGCAGTTTACGAAATAAAGAGAGCTGGATTTACTAAGATTGTTCTTAAGAAAGTAAATGCAAACATATATTCGTTGCATTTTTTTTTTTCATTAAAAAATTGGCAGTTGTGCGTATTGGTATTCAATAGTTCTTTTCATGATCAAAACTTTTCTACATGAAGTAAAAAATAAACAATAAAAACAAGAGGCAGAAATGGGTCTTCGTTGCCCACATGGCATCATTAGTTACCGTATAAAAAATAGCTGTAAAATTAAAAAGGCTTACTAATGTAATGTTTTATCTAAATTCTAATATGGTTTTCTACAAACATGTATTTCTACTTTCAGTTTTTCTCAGGGAAAAATGGATAAATTAGTAAATTTTCATATAAATGTCTACAAAAACTACAGATAACATTTCTGTTTTAAAAAAGTAAGAGAATCATTATTTAACTAATATTATTTCTCATCATCACAGTTTTTAAACTCATTCACAGGTCCGTCCCTGTAACGCATAATACATATACAAATGTAGATTGCGATAATACTGAAATGCGCATATTTATTTATTTTTCATGTAAATTAGACTTTCAAATGTGAAAAAAAAACTTAAAGTTAAATACTCTAGAGCATACATCTGTGCATTTTGAATTTTCAGTGCTGCCTAAATAAAGTTTTACAGGTATGTTTCTCTTCTGTAAATGACCACGTAGACAAAAATTCGTCGTTAATATGCAAATCAACGATAACTTAAGGCATCAAGTTAGTGGAAATTTCAAAGACCTACGTATTTTGAAAATTTTATTATGATCTATTTATTCGGATTTCGTCGAATTTTTCATATCACAGCCAATTGTGCCTCATATGAAATTCATGTGAAATTTACATGAACTTTACATGAAAGTTCACATGAAATTTATGTGAAATGAGCACGAATATGAAATTTACATGAAAATTTTCACATGAAATTCATGTGAAGATCTTTACATGGATGTTATGTGAGTTCAGTTTCCTGTGAAGGTCACTTAGAAAAATTCATGTGAAATTCATGTGAAGGAAATTTATGTGAAACTCATGTGAAATATCTTTCACATAAATCTTATGTGAAATTTATATGAATTCTACATGAACTTTCATGTAAAATTTACATGATGCTCATTTCATATAAATTTCATTTGATGCACAATTGGCTGTGTAGCCGCGCTTCGTTCACGAATGCAAACTTATGAGGGTTGATCAATTGGTTCGTACACGTCCTGCGGGTCTTCGGGACTGCTGTTCCTCATGTCTCTAGGGTTCTTTGGTTTATCTTTCAAGTTTTCGTAATCATTACTTACAACAGAAGCACTTAAATCGGGATTATTTCGCTGAGAGTTTTGATATTTGCTTTGTTTGGCTTTCTGGGACCCTTTTTCGTCTCCAACCACATAATAATCCGCCCCGTACGTTGTTGAGTACAGTTTAGCGGTGTTAGGTTTCTGTCTCTCATATCCATCACTCTCATTTGAATAATCTTTCCCCGCCTTCTGTTGAAGATTTGCATAATTAAAGCTCTGATTTGCATACGCATGAGTCGATGGTGGTTCGGGAGCAATAAAGCTTGGCATGGAGGATGGGTCCACAGAAATAACACTAGCCGATTCCTTCTCGTATTTGTTCCTCTTACTAGAGGATTTATGTTTTTTAGATTTCTTTGACTTTTTCTTTGTCGTATTTAGCTTTTCTTTGTCCATTCTGTCTAGCTCATCCGTTGATGGTAGAATTTCCTCTGGTTTCTTCTCTCTGTTCTTGGCTATTTGCCTTTTCCTCCTGCGATCAAATCATAGAAATTCATTAGACCAAAGGGCTGTTGTACACGTAAGATGGAACTTCATCTATTCCATGATTCATTTACTGAAGGTTAAATTCATTTACATAGAGATTATTATGACCTTAGTACGGTGGCATAGCGGTGACATATGTTTTCTTTTTCCTTTTTTTTAACTCGTCCCCTCGAATCATGATGTCGTGGGAGTGAGTTAGGTTTGTTTTTGCATTCCTTTTTTCTAAAAAAAAAAAGAGGGCAGAAAACAAACATGTTTGTTTTGTTTGTGTTATTTTGTTTTTGTTTTTGTTTTTGTTTTTTGTTTTTGTTTTGCATTGACGTGATGCACGATATTGGTGCCCACTAGCGTTATGCGTCAAATCGCATAAACGTTGTAGTAAACATAATTTATAACGCTATTGTTTAGAAACACTCATCAAAACAACACATTTTTAAACTATTGGTGAATAATTATTAACCTGACAAAGTTTTTCTTCGAATGACGTTTAGTCATGACGCCGAAGACGTCATTTTCGCATACGGGAAAGTTCACTGGACACGCGATAATTCTTATATGTTCACATTCACTTTTATGATTCATGAAAATATGGTACAATTTTAGAGCTGAAGCAATGTACTTTTTTTTGGGGGGGGGGGGGGGGGGGGGGTTGAAAATCATGCAGCATTAATGAAATTAGATTTTCCTTCTCCAAAATCTCTTATATATTGCTAGCAAAATCAATGTGTTCGTGTTTGGGACATCTTACTAGACACGGAAAATCAGTCACGGTCTCTATACAACGCCAGAAATCCGACTTCACATCAATTATTTCAATTTTGTACAATTTTTTCGGTTCTAAAATATTTATAATTTTATTTACATTCCCATAATTAGTCATTAGTTGCCTTTTGTTACACGCTGGACAAATTGTGTCATCGTTTTCTTGTCGCTGTTTTTTTCTACTCGCCTGCTTTTGCTTTGAAAAGTCTATGAGGTCATGCTAAATCTAAACCGTTTCGTCTACTGTCCAGTTTTATTGATTTTCGCACAAAAAATGACAGGATACAGCATTTCCTTTTTGTACAACGCTATTTCGTTACGATTTTAGCTGTATTTATTTTTCCCGTTTTAAGGTAGGGCATCCCTCAGGTCTCAGATGCTCATATTTCCTAAATAACAACTTTTACAATATTTTCATTTTCATATATTCAAAGCTTATGTTAAACCTGATATACAAACAAAATATAACTCTTGGTTTCATGATTATACCGAGAGTGTAGCCGTTTGAATGTTAACATTGGACCCTATGGGAAAAGTAAGAAAAATCCCTTTTTAGAGTTGATGAAATGTAACTATAAAACTTTCTTTTCCCAAAACCATATTACATGTAGTTTGATAATCTGAACAATTTTCTGAAGAGAAATATAGGGTATCCAGGCATAAAATTTCCAGAATTCTGACCTGAGGGATGCTCTACCTTAAATATTTCCAATGGTACATGTACCAAGCATATAGCTTTTATGCAGAAACGACATAAAAAGACGGCGTTAAATGCAGCTAGTACGCGCTTCCGTAAAATGGGCACCAGTATCGTGCGTCACGTCATTCTTATTTTTAAAACATGTTTGAATTCTGCTCTCTTTCTTTAAATAAAAATGCTTAAAACAATCATTACTCATTTCCACGACATAGTAACTCGTTCCCATGACATAATAATTCGAGGGAACGAATTGAAAAAAAAAGAGAGAGCAAAAGACAAACAATTTGTTTTCTTTGTTGTTTGAATTTGATTGCACTTGGGCTGATCCGAGGCAGTGTAATGATCTGATCAGGGTCCACTGATCAGGTAATACTAGATCTGATCAGGGTCCACTGCCTCGGATCAGCCCAAGTGCAATCAAATTCAAACAACAACGAATTCTTCACTTCCGGTGTGTGCTGAGTGGGCCGCATTCATATGGACGTCATAGGAACAACTCTTTTTAGGGTTGTCACCGTGGCGTAGCGGTATGTATGCTAGGCGAAGCCGCCGTACGGAGTTAACCGACTTTACATATAAAATTTGTTTTCTGCTTTCTTTTTTAAAAAATAGGAATGCAAAAAACAAACCCAACTCGTTCCCATGTCATAATAATTCGAGGGAACGATTTAAAAAATGAGAACTACATATGTCACCTATGCCACCGTACCTTTGATAACAAATTTTTTTTCTCTATGAAGGCACACACTATCACTATAATAAAATTTTATTGTTTGAATTCCAACTTCAACATGTATTTTCACTCTTGTTGCTGCAGATGCAAGTCGAAAACCATTTCTCGTGGATGACATATATATCAGGGAGTACATATCAAAAGAGATATGGACAAGATTACATTAAGAGACTGACGGACTGACATACTCAGGCAGACGGACAGGATTTAAAATCCCCTAACTTTAGCAAAGGCTGTGGGCAAAAAATTAAAGACATGTGACGGCACATTACCTGTACATTATGTAGAGAATGGCTACTGCTATCACCAAGACGACCACTATGGTTCCAACGACAATCCCCGCTATGACACCGCCCGACATACCTGGGTACAGAGCATGATGTGACGTCAAATGTATTGCACATCTCTATGACAGAGAATGATAATCTGATTTTTTTTGGGGGGAGGGGTGTTGTATTTTTATTTGTTTTTGTTTTGTTCTGTTTTTACTTCTTTGGGGTGGTTTTTTTTTTTGTCGTATTTTTTTTTATAATTTGAGTTTGTTTGGGTTATTTTTTTTTCAATTCTAATTTTCTTTTGGTATTTCTTTTATTGTTTGATATTTGATTTTCCCTTTTTTTCTTTTCTCTTTTCTTTTGTTTTGTTTTACTTCTTTCTATTTTATAATTTCCAATTTTTTTACACCTGAACACTTTTACCTTCATCCTCAGGTTCCAGTTTAGTAGAGGGATACGGTGTCATGGTGGTGCTGATGGTAGTGGTGACTGGCGAGCTGGAGGCGGTGGTGCTGCTAGCGTTGGTTATGGTATCATTTGAATCCCCCGGCTGTTGACTGGTTGTCATGGCAGCGGTGGTGGTACTATTCCCAGACATTTTTTTTTTAATTTCAGCTTCCTTCTTTAGCAACGATCACGCATGCGCTATCTGAAAAGGTAAACAAATGGCTTAGAACTTTCTCATGTTTCCCTTTCCATTCAAAATAAGAGTGCAATACAAGAGTGCCACGTACAACACAAATCAAAACAAAGAGTATAATCCTCTCGCGCGAAAACACTCTTTTATCCATGCAATCACACTGTCAAATCAAATAATTCTATATTACTCTGGTCATACATGTATGTCCTTGACATTTGATCCCTGACCTTGAATTGGCGTTGTCTTCTCACCAATCGCATTACAAATACATCGTTTGGTTACTATCCATATTAAGTTTTGATTTGTAGTCTCCACAATACTATTCTACATGTATCGTTGTCTGTTTTGACCTTGACATTCAGTCTTTGACCGTGAAAATCAACAAGCGTCGTCTTTTCAGTTTAGACGTCTCAACTATTTAGGTAGGTGAAAAGGTCATTTTTTTCACTACATGAGTGTCCTCAATTTTTTTAAGTATGTAAGCAGTCAGTGACTTTGACCTTCGATACATGAACATCCAAAATAACTTTCGGCATCTAGAATGCACACAAGCATCCACAACTCGACAAACTCATCCACTTACTCATCCACAAACTCACACGCGGTGGAGTTACTACATTGTACATTGTATAACTTATCACAACCGGCAAAGAAAAACTTGCGCGATAGTATAGACAGGCTTTCTACTCTACCTTGATGAAAAAGTAGGAAAAAAGTAGGAGTAGTCAATGAAAAAAAAAATAGGAGAAAAATAGGAAAAAGTAGGAATTAATAGGGGAAAAGTAGGAATTTTTCCATTCACTTTTAGCGAAAATTTTCAGTAAGTATGAGACACAAATCTCAGTAAGCAATGGTTGTAGACTAGTAATGTTCATCTTTGAGGAAATGACAGAGAGAAATAAGGACAGATTGTTTTTTATGTAAAATATACAGAATGGGCGAGCGAAGCGAGCCCGAAATTTTTTTAAAACATTGCATCAGATGTCGATGACAAGTGAAGCAAGTAATTTTTATTTTTGAGATGAAAAAGTATATAGGAGGTTTTGAAGAAAAAGTAGGAAAAAATAGGATCTAAATAAAAAAGTAGGAAAAGTAGGAAAAAGTAGGAAATAGTAGGAACAGTAGAAAGCCTGTATAGAATCTAAAATTCTAAAACTAGGACAAAGTGACCTTGATATTTGACCTCTGACCTTGCAAGAATAGTGCCACATTAAAAGTCTAATCTTCCTAGACTTTTAGAGGTTCAATATGGCGCTTATAGGGTACACACGCTAAGTGTCGCTCTGTTGAAAATTTGGAAATTAAGGCGTAAATATCGAAAACTGTTGTACAAAAATTGGACATACTGTAGTTATTGTGTTGCTGCATCAGATGATAGAGTTTTTCCGACGAAAATTGGTTGATTTTGTGATAAAACGGCAACTTTATATTTTTCCATTGTGATCGTGATTACTTTTCATTGTGTAATCGAACCATGTCCAGTGAGGGGTCGAAGTCCAAATATTTCAGTAACAATACGAAAAAATATGGAAGTGTATCTGGTAACTTAACGAATAAGAATGAAAGGATTACACGGTCTCAAAGTGAAGTTCAACCATCAGCATCAGCGAATTCCAGTATTAATACAAGCAGGGATGATACGTGCGCAATACTTAGCGAATTAGAGGAAATAAAAAATGCTATAAAACAGACTGTAAAAACTGAAGACTTGAAGACGATTGTATCCACAATGGTAAAGGATATAATGAAAGAACAGAAGGATGAATATGAGAAGAGACTGAAGGAAGCGGAAAGTAGAAATAGAGCTGAGCGCGGAAAACTTAAAGACGAAATAGATGCTTTAAACATTGAAAACAAAAGACTACAAGAAATGATAGTGAAGAAATGCAATGAAATTGATGAAACTAAAGAGATAGCTAGTAGTGCAGAAAGAAAGGCAGATGAAGCTAAAAGCTGGGCTAATTATAACGAGCAATACAGCAGAAAGAACAATGTCAAGATTTACGGTGTCCCAGAGGCGGATCAGGAAGACACTGAGACGGAGGTGATCGAGCTATTAAAGTCCGAGGCCGACACGATGTTGAAACACGATGAAATCGTAGCTGCGCATAGGATTCCCGGTAAAAGACCCGATCAAGCCCGTCCGATTCTTGTGAAACTGAAAAACTCAGATGTTAAGAGTCGTGTAATTCGACAGAGGGCCACTTTCAAACAGAAGAAAATCGGGATCCGCTTAGCAGATGACGTGACAAGTGAGAACTCTAAATTAATGGAACGCTTGAACGAGCATGAGATGATTGAGTCGTCCTGGTATTACAATGGTAGTGTCTATGGAAAATTTCATGGTAGCGGACGCAAACTCAAGTTCAAAATCAGTGACGATATCACGGAGCGTATCCGAATCTCCCATCACAGGCGGTAGACGTAAGAATTGATTTCTCTTGGACATTTTTGTTGAAACAGTTTGTAATTGAAAATTATTACAGAAAATACATTTTATTTTGTCAGTCCCATTTCCGGAATGTGTTGCTCAGTTTTGGTTCTTTAAATCGACATTTTATTATTGGTGTATTTCCGGTTTGATGAGCCCGCACGATTTGATTCGTCGAACGTTACACACAGATGATTGAATTTGCTTTTTAAATATGCCTTATAACCAGGTTTTCAATAAGTACCAGTTTATACTTGAGTAAGTGAACTGTTTGTCTTATGTGAATCTATTTGTATGTCTTATTTCATGTTTTTTCATTTGAATGTATGCGAGTGTGAGAGTTCTTTATTTGCATTTCCCCTTCTTTCAAAACTATGTATGTGCACGTTAGAATTATTCGACTTAAAACATTTACATCATTACTATGAGTAAGAGTTCAATAAAGATAGCATCATTTAACTGTAGAGGATTAGGAGATTCAAGAAAGAGGAAAGATCTTTTTAAAATATTACGAGAAAGAAAAGCTTCATTGTATTGTTTACAAGATACTCATCTTTTAAGAAAAGATAATAATATTGTACATGGTCAGTGGGGATTTAATCATATTCTTAGTCAAGGCAGAAGTGATGCTAGAGGTGTATTGACTCTTTTTAATAACAATTTTGAGTACTCAATTTTAAAAACAATGAATGATGATGATGGAAACCTTTTGGTAATAGAACTTAACCTGTGTAATAAAATTAATGTCTCTCTCATAAACTTATATGGCCCTAACAAAGACACTCCATCCTTTTATGAAGAAATTTATAAAATTTTAGAAAGACTTGACAATGAATTCATAATAATTTGTGGAGATTGGAATCTCACTCAAGATTTTGAAAAAGATTGTTTTAACTATGTTACACACAATAACCCAAATAGCAGAAAAGTAGTAGAAAAACTAAAAAATGATTTTAATCTTGTAGACCCTTGGAGAGTCCTTAATGATTCAAAGAAAGAGTATACTTGGCACCGTATTAATCCCATAAAGCAGGCAAGATTAGATTTTTTTTTGATAAATTACGAACTCATGTCACTTGTAAATAACGTACAGATTCTCCCAGGATATAGAAGCGACCATTCATATATAGAGTTAGAATTAAAAGTAACTGATTTTGATAAAGCTCCAGGTTTCTGGAGATTCAACAACTCCTTACTTAGAGATATAGAATATGTGAATCTAGTTAAGGATTGTATTTTAAAAACAAAACAAGAATATGTACCTATACCTATCATAAAAGAAAAAGTAGTAGATATCCCTAATGATATACTCCCACTAACCATTAATGATAGTTTATTCCTCGACATGCTTTTATTGAATATTAGAAAGATTACATTACCATATTGCTCTAAAAAGAAGAAAGAAAGAAATGAGAAAAAGGAAAAACTTGAAAAAGATATAGCAGAAGCTAAACAACTACTCAATCAAAATCCAACTGATAGTTGCTCTTTACATTTAGCTGAATTAAATTCAGAACTAGAAGAAATTAGAAAGTCTGAACTTCAAGGTTTAATAATTAGAACTCGTGCTCGTTGGATAGAGGATGGTGAAAGACCAACCAAGTACTTTTGCAATCTAGAAAAGAGAAATTATACTAATAAAACAGTGACTAGAATTTTAATCGATGACGGAAGAGAGATAACAAAACAATCTGAAATACTGAAGGAAATAATGTCTTTTTATAAATCATTATATAGTAGTAAGGATAACTTCTTAGAAGATATCGATTTGAATGTACTCCTTGAGAATTGTAAAGTACCAAAACTTTCTGAAGATGAAAAAATCACATTAGACCAACCATTATCTTTATCAGAAGTCCTAGATTCATTAAAAGCTTGCAAAAACAACAAGTCTCCAGGCACAGATGGCTATACGGCAGAATTTTTCAAGTTTTTTTGGACAGACTTGGGTGAATTCTTACATAGATCATATATGCATAGTTTTGAATTTGGCGAACTTTCTATTACTCAAAAACTAGGAATTGTATCTATACTTCCCAAGGGAGATAAGCCAAGATGTTATCTAAAAAACTGGCGTCCAATAACTCTTCTGAATGTCTCTTATAAAATCTTGTCAGGTGTTATAGCCAAAAGAATTAAGTCTATCCTACCTAAAATTGTTCATGAGAATCAAAAAGGTTTCTTAGCTGGAAGATATATAGGGGAAAATACACGTTTAATGTACGATATAATTCATGAATGTAATTCAACAAATATACCAGGCTTAATATTGTTAATAGATTTTGAAAAAGCATTCGACTCCGTCTCTTGGAAATTTATAAATAAAGTACTCAGATTTTTCAATTTCGGAAATAGTATTATCAAATGGATTGACATCTTCAATTATGACTTTAAATTATGTGTCTCTCAAAATGGATATTTTTCAGATTTCTTCAAAATAGGTAGGGGCTGTAGGCAAGGAGACCCGGTTTCATCGTATATTTTTTTGATTTGTGTTGAAATTATGGCTACTATGATTAGAGAAAACAAAGAAATAAGAGGGATATATATTAAAAACAATGAATACAAGCTTCTTCAATACACTGATGATACGGCACTACTTCTTGATGGCTCGGAAAAATCATTAAAAAATGCACTTTCTATTGTAGATCAATTTTCTAAATTTTCAGGTTTAAAACCAAATTACACAAAAACAGTATGTGTTAAAATTGGCACCCTTAGAGGTTCTGAATTGACCTTTAGTGAAAATTACAACTTGATATGGTCTCAGCAGCCTTTTAAATTTCTAGGTATATTTTTCTCTACTGATTTACAAAATATTGAAAAACTGAACTTTGAATCTAAAACCAAAGAAATTCAGAATCTAATTAGGTCATGGTCAAGACGCATGCTTAGTACCAATGGAAGAATTACTGTTGTCAAAAGCATTATGCTACCAAAGCTAATTCATTTATTCATTACCCTTCCAAATCCTTCTAATAGCACTTTGAAAAACCTAGAAAAATTATTTTTTTCTTATATATGGAATTCAAAAACTGATAGAATTGCAAGGAAGAATATCATCCAGGATTATAAAAATGGTGGGCTGCGTATGATTTGTCTTGAAGCCTTCATAAAAAGTTTAAAAATTACATGGGTAAGAAGAATGATAATGACTGAAGATAATATTTCATGGATTAAACTTCTTAATAGTACCCTTCCTCATGATTTCGAATCTATGCTTAAATTTGGCAATGCATATGTGAGTTACTTATCAAGCATAACCACTAATTTATTTTGGAAAGATGTGTTTTTATCTTACTATGACTTAAGAGAATTATTAGAAACTGAAGCAACTTATTATCAGCCACTTTGGTATAATGACCAAATTATAGTAAATGGGGAAACATTATGTTATAAAAACTTTATAGAAAAAGGAATTTACTTTATATATGATATTTTAGATGAAAATGGTGAAATCTTAAGGTACCAAGACTTCTGCAACAGATATAACTTTTTCCCTCCATTTACACTGTATTTTGGTATTGTACTTAGTGTGAAAAAATTGCATTCGATCTTTGATATTGAAACTTTCCTCCAAAGCCAACCATTCTATCCAAATTATATCAAAATTTTAAAGAAAAGTGATAAAGGCTCAAGAGATTTTTATGACTTATTTATCAACAATCTTTACTGTAGACCAAGAAGTGAACTCAAATGGGAAATAGAACTACAAATTTTTGAGAATGAAAAATGGTGGGAAAGTGTCAATAATGCAGTAAATAGAAATACTAATGATTGTACCCTTAAGTGGTTTCAGTATAGAATATTACATCGTATATTAGGTACAAATACTCTTCTATTTAAAATTGGAATAAGCGATACTATTATGTGCTCCTTTTGTCACTCATTTCCTGAAACCATTTCGCATATGTTTTATTTTTGCTCTCATTCACAACAACTTTGGCTTGATCTTAACATTTGGCTACATGATATCTGCAGTATAGATATAAACTTAGATGTAAAAAGCATAATTTTTGGAATAGCAAATGATAATAATAGAAATATTAACATTATAATCAATCTTGTTAAAAAGTACATTTTTAGACAAAAAACTCAAAAATGCAAACCCTCTTTAGAAGGTGCAAAAAAAATTATATTATCTTATCTTAAAATTGAAAAATATATCTTTAAGAAAAATATGAAAGATGAAATGTTTTCAAAGAAATGGGGAAAACTCTCTATACTATTAGTTTAATATAAAAGTATGCAAGACGTGTGAATGGTGTATGAGTGTCTATGTTTCATGTATTGTCTATGTATTGTCTAACTGTATGTAACTCAAAAATACCAAAAAAAAAATAAAAAATAAAAAAAATAAAAAAAAAAAAAATCTTCCTAGACTTGATGATGTGCATGTAGCCCAAGCTAAGACAGACGGCGGACCGACAGAGCACACCATACTACAATACGCGTCCGTCTTTCGTAAGACATGAAAAAATATGACTAAATGTTTATCAAACTATACAAATCATGTCTACAGGCTGGTCTATGAACATTAAACTTTAAGAGACATAAAAGTAATGTAGAATAGATTTAGTGCATGTTTACCTATTTATCTTTTATATCTCAAAGATTTTACCTCATTGTATTTTATGACCAACAAAAAAAATCGTGTATGTTATATATAATTTTTTTTTGGTCAATAAAGTATCTATAAATGAATATTTAAAAACGTCACGATTTATAATTTTCCCAGAACATCTGTCCTCATCTCGTGTCATAAGACGATCTTTCCTTCTTTTTTTTTAAGGTTGTACGTGTATTTCCGTGTATATCGAAAATAAAGTATTTGAATGTATTATGAGCTCAACAGTTTTCCGTGTCGAGAAACAGAAAGTTAAAGTTGTGCATACATTTTACTCCCTGACAGGAAATCAATGAAGAAAACAATTGAAATTTGAATAGATCGGTGAAGTATATACTCATATTTCAAGTTTTATTATAAACCAATGAAAGATATTTTCTTTCATCTCATCTATGTATATATGACTATATTAACGGAAGTTAGATTAAGCGAGAAGGAAAGCATCTTTCGACCAAACTTTTTTCCCAGACAACCCAAATCCTATCAAAACGACCCGGTTTTCCTCATTTCACGAAGGAACACTTGATCAAATGTCCTCTTCACTCTCTCTTATCCCACAAGGATTTGGAATTCCTTGTTGATGGCATCGTCGGAAACCCACGAGGTGAGCTTGCGTGACCGGGCGTGGGTTTCCGACGATGTGTGTGTGGGTACTTTTTTACTTCAATGTTGTCATTTTCGTGAAATATAAAATCGGAGCAAATATACAATGAGAACCCTTTATATCATTCTTCACAATACTAAGGGTGCCAATACCTCTTTGCCTCATCCTCAAATGTTTACATGCAAAAATATGCTTTAAAAATATGTATAAATAAATGAGAAATTTATATGCTTTAATTAAAATTATGTATAAATAAAAATATGCAAAAAAATCCGTGTTACATTTAGAGAAGCGTAGTTTATTGACACATGATCACAGCTAAGTAACAATATTCTGCTTTAATAATATGTAAAAATAAATGAAAATATGCTTTAAAATATGTATAAATAAAAATATGCAAAAATAATTCGTGTTACATTCAAAGAAGCGTAGTTTATTGACACATCATCACAGCTAAGCAACAATATTCTGTGAAATATTATTGAAATCCAGAAAGGAGTTACAGCCCAAACAACGGTTTTAGCCATGTCAAAAGTGTACTGAAACTTTGAACTACGACCTTGTTTCAAGGTCATGACACATCCTTGCCCAGTTGGGTATCTTCAACTTTGAACTACGACATTGTTTCAAGGTCATGACACAACCTTGCCCAGTTGGGTATCTTAAACTTTGAGCTACGACCTTGTTTCAAGGTCATGACACATCCTTGCCCAGTTGGGTATCTTAAACTTTGAACTACGACCTTGTTTCAAGGTCATGACACATCCTTGCCCAGTTGGGTATCTTAAACTTTGAACTACGACCTTGTTTCAAGGCCATGACACATCCTTGAACAGTTGGGTATTTTAAAGCAACAATTCCGTGAAATATATTTGAAGTCCATGAAATGGAAGAGCAGTTATTGCCCGATCAAAGATTTGTTTTCTTATGGAGTGTACTATCACTTTGACATATGACCTTGGTTTTAGATCATGGCTATTGGCTACATGTACAATATGTGAAACATTTTCATGTAAAGACAAGAAATTCTAAACTATTGATGCATAGCATCAATTTGCCGGGAAAACAAAGATACCATGAAGATCCTAGACATTATTTTATGCTTATATTTAGCATAAAATTATTTTTTTAAATAAGACAGTCAGTGCCAGCTTTGCATCCTGTATTGATTTTTACTATTTAAACAACAAAAAGTTGCAGAATGGAAGACACCATACATTTTTTCATCTCCTATCTTTAACAGGCGTATGTTTACATCATGATTTCCAGAACGGACCGAGAAGCGTGCTTCGCCCTGTATGCATATATGTTGTCAAATATACGGTACTCTTTATTTAATTTGTACATGTAGATATTTATTTTTTCCATACATACATGTTTCAAAACATTGCTGTGTTTAAATTGTACTTTTTTTCGTTTTAATTGTGTGTATCTATGGTAAACAAAATAACATCAATCCGATTGGTCCTATACCCCCACGCCCCCTTTATATGGTGTCATCGATTAAAATGATTCGATCTTCTCTTTGACTAAGAAACCGTTTCGTGTGACTTATTTATGCTTGCGTATCTTACAAGTAACTCAAGTCTTTTGTTTAAAACCGCATATGACCAGTTCAAATATCAAGACCTTATTTCTAAAATGTTAAAGCCATAGGACATTATAAGCTGTCTATACCGAGTTAATCGCCTTCACGAATGCGATGAGTATTGAATTGTCCATTTTGGACTTGACTTCAAGACCATGGGCGGAAAAGCAAAACGAATAAAAAAAAAAAGCCGGGCTCGTGCACGGCGTTAATAAGATATCAATGCTTCATTGACGTCGCAACTGTTTGAGAAACGCAGTGAATTGTTGTTGCCCAACTGCACAGGCGGAAAGATCACTGCGCATATATGCGCCTAAAAAAAATCAAAATTAAAGATCCAGGAGATCTGTCGGCCTATGCCCAACTACGGATAATTTCAGTCGCAATTATATCTACAATCAGAAAGGAATTTTTTACCTTAAACACAGCACATAACAAACCTAAAACCTATTATAACTTGAATTTCGCTATAATCTTACTTTGCATTTACATAACCTTATTCTGAATTTTAACGAAGTATGATCTTTAAAGAAGGAAGTGAAATTCCAATCTTGGGCTTGGGAGATAAAGTACACAGTTTACATATCAAGCGGTTCGACACGACAACTTTCAATAAAGCTTCTGTAATAAACTATAAAAATCTAGGTACATTATGTAAATTAGGTTAGATCAAGTCATTTTTCTTTGTTAAGCGTCAGTGGGCGGGTACGTTTTTGTGATGGAGGGGGGGCATTTACAATTATTATTTTTTTCAAATCAGAAGTATATACATGTATGTATGACAAGAAAAATGAAATGCATCACAGATACAATTTGTCGGATCGCAATATCACGCTGAGTATGTAGTGAATTTGGCCTTCACCTATTGACCTCATAATCGACAGCCGCCTTCATCATCGGTACATATGTTGGATGATGTAAAGAACGGTTGTATTAGAGCATAGGCAACAAATTCTTGACACCTTTCCACCCGACGCCGTCTGTCCAGTCCAACACCCCACCCCCTCTCTCTCTTCCATTCTTTTTTTTTTTCATCAAATTATGAGCTGAGTTTAAAAATTCGGCTAAAATTTGTTCCAGCAAGGACTTAAGTTGAAAACCAAACACTTTTAAAGAAATTGGAGTGCATACATGTATGTAATTTAAAATTTACTTAAAATATAGTTTTGTCAAGGGAATTCTGTGATTCTGATGTCGAACATTCCTGAAAAGTACGATGTTCATTACAAGATATTATTGTATAGAACTTCGCATCATTTATAAATTTTCGCTTCTTCGTCTCTTCATATAAAGATTAAATTTGTGCCCCTTTAAGGCCTCTTATAAACATCGTACTTTTCATGCATGTTTAACATATTTTACAGAATCACAGAATTTCCTTGACCAAACTATATTAAAATGAATTTCGATTTCGAAGCGATCGCTTCGTGGCATCCGATCGTTTACTTGCCTTTTATCATCATTTTTTTTTTTTTTTTTTTTTTTTTTTTTTTTTTCGCTTCTTATCATTTCTTTGCACCATTTCTGCGCTACTTTGCCTCATTTGTTTTGGTTAGAAGGTAATTTGAAGTTTCTACATGAATAAGAAATGGGCGGAGAAGGTAACTACCCCGGTAGCGTAGTGGCTAGCATATTACGTAGCATGCTGAAAAGTTCGATCCGCGCTCGCCCCACATACATTTGTATTTTTCTGTTTAGCATTTGTAGGATGCTTAATCCATGACGACCATGAAGACGGTTTCTTTACAGATTCTTCACAAATAAGACGAGCCACTTCAGAGCCTGTGCATGATTGGCTTAGCTCAAATGTTGCCATCTAAATTCGCTTCTTCGTTTCTTCGCCTATTCCTATACTGTAAGGCGAAGAAGCGATGTCCCCTAAACAACATAGAAAAGCCGTCTTATGCTCAAGGATTTTCAAAGAATCTTAGAAGAGGCTTTCCAAATCAAGACATCGTAAGTGCAGAAGTTGCTAAAAATCGGCGCCAATTTCTGAATGAATTGTCATATTTTGAAGCCAATATGAAGAATGGATACAATTCTTTTATGAGTTGTTTCTCTCCTCAAACCATCCATCAATATTCATACTTTGTGTGAGTAACGATAAGAGCCAATATTTAGGTTGCCCAAAAGTGGCCGTTTGACACATGTTTGGTTAACATTAGTTTACGTCTAGATGGCACGACGGACAGACAATGGTCACGTCTTGACCTTTTCTTCATTTTCCATCTTCAATGATCTAGAAATGTACATTGTATATATGTGCATGCGCTATGTGTCTCTGCATACACATAAAAGTACTTTAAAATTCATTTCTCACAATAAAACATCCTTTTAATACTTCCAAAATATAAAAGAATCGCGAGATGCAAGGGCGGATATAGGGGTGTTTGGGGGGGTTCGGGAAAATCCCCCCAGTTTCCCATTTTTTTTTTTTTTTTTTTTTTTTTTTTTTTTTTGGTAACACAAGCACATTAATAAAAATGCTTAATGTCCACCAGAATTCACTATTTTGAAACAAAATTTACAAAAATTTTCTGATACATTCTATCGCATATCGATTCGATACCGTATCAATTGGCGTATTTGTGGATTCGTACAGACAATCGCGAAGTTTTTGTAATGTACGTCGCAGAGGGGGTTTTCTGTTTATTTTATTCCCGAAAATTAACATTAACAAATACTATAATATGAACATGTTCAAATAATTTGAAAACATGTACGTGTGTCAAACAATCAATGTAAATGGTACGGGGATCGAAACCTACACGTTTCTGTCCTCAAATACCCGGTTTGAGTATTTTTGTCATCTACAAATTTTGTTAAAAACATACTTTGAAATAACCGGAAAAATGGGCAAAAATTTAACATTGTATATAGCTCGAATATGCTCCGGGGGCCTATAATTAAGCATTCGATTTTTCAAAGCCAAAACCCAATGATACTCAACATTTTTTACTCGATATCGTACCAATATTCTAAGTACATGTTGCAGCAAGGACAAATCAACAAGCCAGGGGCGAAGCCAGGCGTACATATTTGTACGCAAAAACGTCCACATCGTCTCGCGAAAAAAAAGAAGGAGAGCGCCTCCCCCAGTTGCCAAAAAGAAGGGGGAGGGTATTTTGAAGTAGTATTTGAAGCAAACTACTGTTCAGAAATAAATCAAAGACACTCCAGAAACCACCGATTTGAATGCATTTTTCGTAATTTTCTCGTGTTTCATAAGAACTCAATACAACCATGCGCGCGGATCCAGAGGGGGACCGGGGGTCTGGACCCCCTCTCCCTGAGATTTTCGGAGGTGAGGTCCAGCTTTGGCCCATTTCTAATTGCTCGCCGATATAAGGAGTGAAATATTCAGTTATAAATAATCATCTCGATCGAATCAAGAGAAATTAATATTTCATATCTAAAAAAATTCTGGCTCGCTACGCTTGCCAATTCTTCATGAAAATAAACGTGAAAGGAAAGCTAACAAAATTGCCCCCTCCCCATCATGTGCAACGATATATATGTACTTACATGATAGGTACATTTTTTGTAGACTTCCTTAAATCTTTGACCCCTCTGACCAAAAATGCTGTATCCGCGCATGATACAACGATCGCTAACAAAGTGCGAGCGGTCGATTGGAAAGACTTTATGTGGTCGTACGTCATATATATAAGTATTTAGTGAATGTCATGTTCACATCTCAAGTTTTCTTCATCTTAGATACGGTTCATCGTCTGCTGACATCGAATCATATGCATTACCCCATCTAAATTCAGCTCAAATACGCTCAAGAGATCAGTAATTTGCTTCATTTTTTTTTTTTAATTTTAACGGGGGACACCCTTCAAGGGGATGGGTAACATATTTCCATACTGTCCCCACTTGACCCTTCGGGCCTCGCAAGTCATCCCCCCAAAAAGTGTCTGTGCCCCCGAACAGCTGAAGTTCTTAGTCCAACCCTTCTTTACAGACGTCCACATCGACAACACCCTGGCTACGTCCCTGCCAGCAGTAAAAGAGAAATTATTTTATTTAGAAATCTTTATTAACCACATAAATTGCGTGGAAAAATGGTCTGAATATTCGAGAAGGTAAGGAGAAAATGTGCTCCAGAATGCACCATTTTATTCCATTTTTTCAAAAATTTTCCGGGGGAGGCCCCCCGGAACCCCCACCTACAGGAGGGGGCAACCCCCTCCCGTACCCTCCCCCGATCGCCGCTTCGTGCCTCGAATCGACCCCCGCTTGCCACTCTGGATCCGCCACTGAGATGAAAAGATCCAAAGGGAAACTTTACATCAAACATGGATTAGTTCTGGGTTGAAAGGTGCGTGTACCATAATAATTCTATCCAAAGCGTACACATCTAAACACGACATCGTGAAATAAAAATATGAAACGAATACATGTACTGTAGGTTGTTTTATAAAGCAAAAAAGAAATTATAAGAGCCTATAAATTTAATATTTTATATACCTTAAAAAGTACAATAGGTGAATCCAGAAAGTCTTTTCAAATATAGCCGCAGAAACAGCCAACGACACTTGGCTATTTGGTTGGTTGGGGTGTGTTACCCAACCAACCAAATAGCCAAGTGTCGTTGGCCGTTTCTGTGGCTATTCAAATTAAAAAAAAGCTTTATAAATTTTAATGTCTATATATATATATATACATGTATTACAAAACACATTTTAAAACGTCGATAATAGGTCAATCCAGAAGTTTCGCAAAGATTAAGTGTGAGGGGTGGAGTGGGGGGTGTCTTGTAAATTATTAGGATTCATTCTTTTTTAGCATGTTTAGTAATCAGATAAATATACATGATGTTTGAATTTAAGATTTCTCATGTACATGCACCCCCATACAGTATTTTGAGATCAGATCATGTACATGTAGCCTAAAATACTAAACAAGATACAAGCCCCAAAAGTAATTTCAACTTATGTCAATAGCGACCTGATTTATACAGAAAAGAACAATTTTGAAAAAAAATTCATCAGAATTCAGTTCCTTTTGCATTTGAAAGTATGTAAAATATGGATGCATCTTCTCCCTACCGCTTCATTGGACAATGATTGTCAGTGGCGTAGCTTGGCCAAAATTCATAATGCAAGGGGTCTGGGTATCTTATGAGGCCCTTAGCGGGTCCCGACTCCCGGTCAATGTTGTGCTGTGGTGTGCTTTATGTCCTGTGAGGTTTTGACCATGGAAAGTCCAGAGGATTGTGTCAAACTGAGAGAAATTAGTTGTGAAAATTTAGAAATGCTGAGAAAAAAAGGGAATGCATGAGCATACATGGTACATGTAGCTACGCCACTGTATGTCAATCATATAGAGAGAAATCGATGGGAGGAGGAGATAGGTATATGTACAATGTACAGGCACTAGTAGTCTCGAACTTTTTTGAAATATTAAAACTGAAAATCCTAGTTTCTGTTTCGACTGGTACTTAAAGGATGGACGTAGTCCACATTAAGAATCTTGATCACCGATAAGACGCATCTAGTGCCAATCCTGGTCATATAGACACTGAATCACTAAGGAACATATCGATCGAGGATCTCCTCGGGGACCCTAGAGTAACCACTCCGGAATCAAGTCAAGTGTTTTTGACCAAAGGCAGCAATTAGTTTGTCAAGCCCTAACTTATGTCATGTCACACAGGAAAATAATTTGCAAGTGACTGACGCCGATAGGATGAAAATGGAGGTAATCAGGAGCACCCATCTTGCTCACCTATCCCCCCTTCCCCCATCCTCAATCTCCTTTTTTTTTTAATGATTTGTCTTTTCTTGCTTTCGTACAAGATACATCTGTAATGTTTGAAGTCTTCGCATTCTGATTCCAATAAAATAAACAAAATATTTTCAAAATGAATCTGAATCCCTCTTCCTAACCCTTAATAAAAATTTATGAATCTGCGCTTTTTTAAGTTCCATGAAAGAAATATCAATCGTACGTAGTACCCGCCCTTCCATTTTATATTTGTTGGAGAGACAGACAGGGTGAAAGAGAACAGAGAAAGGAGGATGAATCCAGAAGGAGGAGGGAGGGGAGGCAAAGGGGTGGGATGGGGTCAGGGGGAAGAGACGACCCCCCCATGTGGAGAAATGATGCCACTTATCCCAGTCACGTGACGAAGTTCGGCGAAACTCCCATTAAAATCAGTTGGTAGCTTTTCACCGTAAAATCTTCGTTTTATTTAATTTCTGTTATTCATATTATTTTCAATTTGTTATGTAACGCTGATTCATGACCTATTTTCAATTCTGTAAGAAAACATAATGATTTGATACTAGAAAATAGAGGAAATTACGTAGAAAGAAGGAATTTTTAAAATATGTGGGAACCGCCAAAATCAATTATCCGAAAAAACGACGATACCTGACTTCAACTACTTGTTATAAACTTTCAGTCGCGATGCCCGGAACACGAATTATTAAACTAGAAACCTAATAAACACTCAAAGTCAATAAAACCGTGCAAATAGGGTCTGAAAAATGAGGTGACATGAGTGTCCTCATAAAATTTCAATCTCTTGGAGAAATAAAGCTATATACCCGAGGGTTTAATTCCCAAAATATTTTCAACATTATTTTTTCCGTTTTTCTAAAATATGAATTTAAAAGATGACCGTATTTTTAAAATTTACCTCAATGTAACATGTGTTACCTACATATTGCGTCACTATAATTCGTAAAAAAATGTTTCCTACTCTGTTATTTCTCCATTATTATAACTGATTCTTCAAAATATAGTTTTATTCTGCAAAATTAATGAATTTGTGTTCATCTATCTTCATTTTTGCCCTTTTCTGACGAAGAAGAGCTACAGGTACAAAAACCCGACCAAATCAACGAAATGTGCAAACATAATGACCAGGTTTCACTATCAATATCTTTAATTTGTGATAATTTAATATCCGGAAAGCCATTTATATATCTGTTTCATATATATATGTATGCAAATACACTTGATTTAAGAAATTTTAACAGCTCTCTTTAATTTTTGAAGCATATTATTGAAGCTAATCAGAAGTAACGTGTGTTTCAAATTATCAATTACTGATGACTTTAGTACTCTAGAGTTGCTTGAAGTTAGAATATTTTTTGACATTTCATCAGCTTTTTCTTAAGATTTTATCCTTTTCAATATTCAAGCACCATATTTTCAACTAAGTCTTTATTTTAAGAACATTTCATCAGGGTGATTTAAACATTAGTAAATACAAATTTAATTTATATGAAAGATATTCATTCTAACTTTAATCCAATAAAAACATATGGGACCAAATCCCCAATTTTCCTCGTTTATTAACGAACTTGGATAAGTCTTATCCGTTTTACTGAACTTGAAGTTGGTGATGGACCAACGAAGTCTCCAAATTAATGAGAAAAACATGGTAACGTATGTTTCCCAAAAGAAGAATCATAATTTTACGTTTATTATATAGTGCAATCATGGATGTATCATCAATTATCAAAGAATTTGAATTCAAACATAACAGTTCAAACTGTAATGATAGAAAAGTCACTAAAAGTTAATTCAGAGTGAAATTTCTTACATTTTAGATGTATTCTTTCACATTTTACTTCATTCTTTGAAGCAAAATGCTCGTATTTTGCCAAATATTGCATAGAATGAAATTTTCTTACATGCTTATGATCTAATTGTATGGTTCTAAGTGATTTCTAATAGAATACAGGACTTAAAACCGACGGTTCTTCGCTCTGATTCGTAAAACGGAAAAGATTGCACATGGTAACATTTGTTACCAATTGTAACGTATGTTACGAACTTAAAATACACAATAAGATGTACAACAGAGGAAATTTGAGCTTATCATGCACAGTTATGTGTTTTGAAAATAGCACTGAACTATTTTATTCGTGTGATACTTAATTTCTGAAAATTTTAAATAAAATATCCGACACTATTTAAAATTGGGTAAAATCTGGGATAAAAGTAATTTCACATTTGTTTCTCCTACGTAGCAGTATTATTTTTGCTTATTATGAAGGAACAACATCTCTTCAAACCATGTGACCTACCATGTGATCACTGATCATCAGAAAAACGATTTAATACCAATGAATTGTAGTGGCAGACAACGTATGTTACATCACGTATGTTAAAAATCAACTTTCGTCGCCAGTTTATTTCATAATTTATGATACTTTTCTCGTCGCACTGGATTGAATATCTTCTTACGTTAGCAAAGAAGGATAAAAAGAGTGTAGGCACCATCTTTCATGTTCATGAGAAATATTATGATAGGTATCGTATGTTACATTCTTAAATGACCAATCAATTTTTTGATGAAAAACTTGACTTTTTTCAAACATACTTCTGTTTACTCAAAAAAATGTTCAATGCATGTTAAATTAGACCTTTTCTCTTTATCATAAAGTCGTTTAATCATTTATAACCATCTTTTTAGCCAACATAGTACAACTTTATACATTCATTATGTTGAAAAATCGAAAATTGGCGACATTTTTCAATGTGATGGAAATCAAACTAATAAGGTTTAAATAGAAAATTCATTAATCTGAAAAGATGTAAAACACGTCACCCTAAAATGAGAAAATAAAGTTTTTCTGGGTTGAAAGTGTTTTACTTTGTTTTCAGTGACTTAAATGTAAAATTCTTAAATGGCGACAGTCACGTATGTTACAAAAATGGGGGTTTGAGCTGGTCTGCAGACAGGATGATAGTGACAAATATATTTTTTCTTATATGGCCAATGAGGTCCTATGTACTCCTAAGTCACGACATATAGAAATGCCTTGTATCTGTTGTCTATGAAAAATGAACGGCCGGGGACACCATTTGCACGGTTTTATTGACTTTGAGTGAAAACGGACATTGAAGTTGCCAAAACTCGCAAAATCATGCTGTCTTCCTATGAAATTACTGTATAGCCTATGGACAGAATCTTACTAATTTTCAACTCAAGTGGGAACCGCGAATTTAACACGGAAAATAAAGTTTTTTGCATCAACTTCTTCAGAAAATAGCCGAGTATCATATCCAATGCCCGGAAGCCGTTTAACAGTCTTAGTTACAGTGATGCCCATATACGACAATAGTAATTTCAAATCTTGCTGCGAGCCATGACGTGACGTCAGAGTGGCATTATTTCTCCGTATGCCCCCCCCTTGTCCACCCCTTATATTTGAAATATTTCAACCATCTATATGTATTGGAATGAGAACGTACGTGAGCTCTATTCGATATTGCGAAACTGATACAATTTTCATCCCTTTGACCGAAAAAGTCGGCACCTAAAAGTCATCTACTCACCAAGACCCCAAACCACCTTCAAGTCACATACTAGTATACTGAATAAAGCGAAAATTATCTTGACCGTGTAGTCTCCCCTTATACATTCAAACGAATCTCAGAATTCAAACAAATGATGAAGATCTGAAGGGGATAGGTCGCTGATGTTTTTATTTGTTTAAATCATCAGTCAGATATAAGTCCGTGTCAAGTGTTATTCTTAGAGATTAGGGTATGTAAAGGTTACTTTCAACGGTTTCTCTATAATTTGTAGTACTAGATGTAGTTTTTACTTACCCTTTGGTCAAAGCAATAGTCAAACAATATGAAATATGAGATAAACATCAGTGCACATCTTCCTTATCAAACCAACAATGTGAACTCACAACCTTCAATTCTGAAAAATCTACAAGGAAGTAATATTCACTACTGGATTTGGGACGTGTGTTGTGCAGGAAGTTGACACACTGAGTAATCGGAGGCATTTAAAGTATGTGATATTAGAGTTATCTCTCTTTGTATATGAACAAAAAGACGACAGGTAGCAATGATATATCATAAATGGATCAGTTACAATCTTCTTACCTGAGATTATTATTTCATAGATTTCTCCTTTAGAAATTCACAGAGAAGAATTTCTATGGATGTTTTCCAACCATATTAAAAAACCACAATGCATTCTTATAAGGCTCCGGGAATTTTTACAAACTTCTAGTATTCTTAAAACTAAAGTCAGAAGGAAGCTATGAAGCTTTGAGAAAATTCCAGGAATGCACATGTTAAACGATGTTAAACGTTTTGTAACAGAAAACAAATGATGAAGTAGGGAAGCATGAGCTATTTTGGGTATTTTGAGTTTTTTTTTTTTAGCCTTCATTGATAATGTGTATTACACAATACATTGTACTTATTTAACGCAAATTAATAAGTTGAAAGACTGTGCGTGAACTGTAACATATTTTAGTGGGATACTTATATTATTGCGGAGTTAGAGTCTTAATTCACGACCATACATGTATATAATTAATTATAATGGTCAACAAGGGTTCATAATCTATCATACGTAAATAAGTCTCGCTTGTTGCCATTTCATATATATACATGTAGTGCGCATTTACAGAGATTGGTGTATATATAATACATTTATCTGTTTTAAACAAAAAAATTCACTACCGTCAAGGAATATAATTATATTATATTTCTTTCATTTTTCATGTTGTATACATTGTACTTCTAGTACTTGAAGATGAACTAGAACTCCCCTTGAAAATCTCTCGCTCGGTGATGCGAGTTCCTTCTTTATAGGGAAATAAATAATTATTACCGAGAAACCATTGTCAAAGTGACCAATTCAAGATCTATTATTCCGAATACTTGTAATTGTATATTATTTATATCCTCCAACGAATAGGAAGCTAGAGAAGTTCAGCAAAAAAAAGGGGGGGGGTTGGGGTTCAAATTAAAAAGACCCGTATGATGCTTTCAATGATGACTTGACTGCACACATATGTATGATCCGGCTAGAGATCATCTTGGTTTTATGCGGTTCCAGAAAACCCTATCTTTTCACCCATTTTCAGTAAAAATCTGCAAAATTCGCCCCTTTGACCCCCGGCAAAAGGGACACAAGATCCGCCACTGCAGAATGCGGAAGGGGGGGGTCTCAACAAATCTATGTTTTCGAAAAACATACTTAAAATATGTAATATTAGCATTCTGTGCATAACTAGAAGGCTCCCGACCAACCAGACCATGTATCTGGATCCGCGCACGTGAAATGATAAAGTAGAAGCTTTGAACTCCCCCCCCCCCCACACACACACACACTTACATGTATTGACGATATTTGTATGGTCAGTCAGTCAGGGATCATGATATCTGTAACACAAATGCCATACCCAGTTACATACTAGGAAAATAACAAATTCCATAGGAATCTAATTCATACTGAGCCACACTTACATTTACCTCCGTCTCAGGAGTTTGTTGAATCTGAAAGCGGGGAGGGGGGTGTCTACAAAGCGCAATTTTCGAGAAAAGTATACGTTTATGATATCGGAAAACTAGAAAGGTTCCGTTTACCCAGAACACCCCTTAGACCCGCGTATGTAGGAATTAGATTTTTTTAGAACCCTCCTCTCTTACATGTATTGGCAATATTTGTAAGGTCAGTCAGCAAGGAACCATAGTATGCAAAACACAAATAAAATATCATATACAAATTTATACTTGGAAAATGACAGATTCCATGAGAATCTACAGAGCCAGACTTACCTCGGATCTCCTGAGAATACGCTGATCTTCAGAGAGTATGCTTGTACATGTAACTGCTTTTTCTCCTTACATTGTCCTAAATGCGGGAAGGACAGCATACAATTACAATATTTTTTTGCACAAATTGCATTCTCGACGTTACAAATAAAACGAAATTATCGATTTTTACTGAGGAAAATTGCCATCTAGAGAGACTGTGTCGCAGAATTGTAAATGTATTATAAGTAATTACCTTAAATAAATAACAAATAACTAGACATATCGATAAATAGAAGAAATGTTATGATCAGATGATATTAATGATAAGGGATAAATGATTTTAGGATATGATTAACTGAAGTTAATTGATATGTATAATAAACTGTCAATTTCTTCCTTTTAAAAGTTGATTATGGTAGAAACTTAACTCATTGCGTAAGTGAAAAAAGCTACTTTATTGTTTTGGAATGCAGTGGCGTACCTACCATAGCATGTATACTTTTATGCAATAGCATCCTCTTCTTTTTTTTCTTTTTTTTCTTTTTTTTTTTTTTTTTTTTCTTTTTCTTTTTCTTTTTCTTTTTCTTTTTCTTT
The DNA here is from genome assembly GCA_028142955.1 of Pinctada fucata. Classification (NCBI taxonomy): domain Eukaryota; kingdom Metazoa; phylum Mollusca; class Bivalvia; order Pterioida; family Pteriidae; genus Pinctada; species Pinctada fucata. The sequence goes on from AP027104.1 coordinate 22,404,045, forward strand.
TATTTATTTATTTTTTTGAAAATCCAATGCTCCGGTTTCGATACTACATGTACGAACATGTTAGCTTACATAACCAGGGCTTCTAACTTTGGATACTGAATTATTCATTTTCTTGAAAATATTTGTTGTGGAGGGCCAAGGGGGCTTTGCCTCCTCCCCCCCCCCCCCCGCCCACTTTCCCTCGGAGCACCATCATTGGACTGCCCTGTTGCAGCTTGTGACCTCTACAGTCCATGTGTCACTCCACTCAATGTTGCTGTAGCTACGCCGCTGAAATGGTTAGAAAGATAGATTTAAAATAAATGGACATCAAACAAATTAAATCAAGATATGAATTGAACGGAATAGATGAAGCTGAATGGACCATTTAGATTCAGTACAAACTGCATGAACCGTTTGACTTTATCAGGACGGGACGGGATGATTAGGTAATATTCCGTATAATCTAATAATCTGACTCATTTACATACATGTAAATCAATCAAACGAATTACATAATACCAAAGTCTGGCAAAACATTCATCTACAATGTATATTGTAAATACAGGCGTACCGCCGAGAGAAATTATAACAATAGCTAGGGAAAGGCCAGACGGTCAAATATCGGCTTTTTGATAGACGATAAAATGTTGTGCATAACGTTTGCTGGTACTTGAGAATTTCCATATAAAACATGAGAAAATATCCTGCATGGTCACGTTTTTAAAAGAAAATTAAAATAAATATTATGTTCAGATCCTACCTTTCACATAACTATCATCAAATTTTAATTAATAAAGTCGGTACCTTCCACACAGATCTAGAGTTACCTTTCCTTATGTGTATGGATGGAATTGTGGGGTTTGGATACGATCCTTTGCTCAAGAACAGGGCTTTTTCGTTTCTTTATAAATTGAATTCAGTCGATGTCATGCGTGTCATTTTGGTATTCTACCTGGGTTTAACCGCTATCCTTAGTTTGCGCCAGTAACACGATGAGCTACTCTAGAACTAAGTGAACCGGAAACGGAAACTAATGTCACACAAAGAGAGATTTGACCAATCAGGAAAACCCGGAGTCTATTTCATACTATTTGAGAAACACAACATGATACATTAAAATGTCATATCTATAAGAGCCTGTGAGTCTGTGACAGAAAGTTACAACATGGCATTATCACATACTAAAATCTCATAGAAATCCTGTGACAAGGTGCACATATCATGTCATGTTCACATTCTTAAATGTCATATTATATTTATAAGAGCCTGTAAGTCTGACATCATATTTACAAGAGCCTGTAAGTCTGACATCATATTTACAAGAGCCTGTAAGTCTGACATCATATTTACAGGAGCCTGTAAGTCTGACATCATATTTACAAGAGCCTGTAAGTCTGACATCATATTTACAGGAGCCTGTAAGTCTGACATCATATTTACAGGAGCCTGTAAGTCTGACATCATATTTACAAGAGCCTGTAAGTCTGACATCATATTTACAAGAGCCTGTAAGTCTGACATCATATTTACAGGAGCCTGTAAGTCTGATATCATATTTACAAGAGCCAGTAAGTCTGACATCATATTTACAAGAGCCTTTAAGCCTGACATCATATTTACAAGAGCCTGTAAGCCTGACATCATATTTACAAGAGCCTGTAAGCCTGACATCATATCAATAAGAGCCTGTAAGCCTGACATCATATTTATAAGAGCCTGTAAGTCTTTGACAAAAGTCACAGCATGGCATGATCACAAACTAAAATCTCATAAACCCTGTGACAAGGTCATCTTCACTCTCTGAAATGTGATATTTATAAGAGCCTCTGATTCTGTGACAAAATTTACAACATGGCATAATCACATACTAAAATCTCATATAAACCCTTTGACAAGGTCCACAACATGCCATGTTCACATTCTGAAATGTCATATTAATAAATGCCTGTGACAAAAGTCACAACATGGCATGATCACATACTAAAATCTCATATAAACCCTTTGACAAGGTCCACAATATGCCATGTTCACATTCTTAAATGTCATATTAATAAATGCCTGTGACAAAAGTTACAACATGGCATGATCACATACTAAAATCTCATATTCAAAACCCTGTGACAAGGTGCACATCATGTCATGTTCACATTTTGAAATGTCATATTTATAAATGCCTGTGACAAAAGTTACAACATGGCATGATCACATACATCATCTCATATAAAGCCTGTGACAAGGTCCACATTATGTCATCTTCACATTCTGAAATGTCACATTTATAAATGCCTGTGACAAAAGTTACAACATGGCATGATCACATACTAAAATCTCATATAAAGCCTGTGACAAGGTGCACATCATGTCATGTTCACATTCTGAAATGTCATATTTATAAATGCCTGTGACAAAAGTCAGCTTGATCATCGACATTTTCACACATTAAAGGCGCATTTGAGACCCTTTTATAAAGAACATGGCAAGACACGTTCACAGCCGACTTTAAACCAAAAAATAACCTCATATAGTCAGACCCTGTGACAAAGACCAAAGACCGTAATTTATAATATGAGTCACACTGTTCAAAGACAAATATTACATGACTTCAAAATTCATAGCATCATTTAAGAACAGGTAAATTTGCAGCATATACCAGACATGCACGTTTCGGGTACTTAACCCTCTTCAGTGATTCTCAATCCAACCATTGAAATATGACCAAAGACTGTGCAAGTTATGTCCAAAAAATACCAAAAAAACATAGCAAGAAAACACACCACGCAAGAACAAAAGCAATTTTTTTTATATTCTTCATAATTACCGTGAAGTTTTTATATCTACATGATGCCACCTGCATGCATGTATTTAGGGAATGTTGGCAACATTAATTTAAAATACCACCGTGACGTTTTGAAAAGATTATCTAGGTGGTTTCCTTTCTCCTTTCTTAGTTTTATATCGCTGTTGATGAGCTGTAGATGTATTTTTACACGTGGAATTATGCATAATTGCCAGATTCCACAAATTTATGCGCGAAAGTACATGCTGAGAAAAAAAAAACATCAATAAACTATTATCTGCTCTTTGCCATATGTTCAGGAATTCTTTCTTTATTGACAATTCCTCACACAGTCGGTACACATGTGGTAAAGCCTTTTTTATGACTTGTACTATTACTAATAATTCCATGATGTTTTGAACAAAGGAAGCGATGGTTAGAGAGTAATTCTTATCATCTTTGTGTTACGTTACTAATTCTATATTGACGTGCTTTTGATTGTTCTCTATAGTAATTTTTGCATTCAGAATCAATCAAGAAGTTTTTTTCGGGAATTCGGCTTCGGTGACTTTGCCAGAAAGACTTAGCTAGAAGCCCTTTGAGCCACGCTATTTTTGGGGAGGATGGGACGGCAACCAGTGGTTGAGTTAGAGGGGGCGTAAAATTGGCAAGAAGGGGTCTGGGTCTAGGGTGGAGTCCTGGTAGGGGGACCAGGGGAGCGAAGCCCCCCGGAAGCTCATGCATTTTAGCCTTCTATAGGACCCATTTTCGTGACTGTAATCGATTAAAGAATTGATCCATTTGACAATTATATTAACTAACAGGTAGTTGATCTTTATTGATATTTACTCATTTTTAGATGAAAATGATCGTTTTATCTATGATTTGCATATTTTAAGGGGGGGGGGGGCTTGAATCCGCCACTGGCAACTTACAGCTCATCTTAACAAAAGCTTAAGTTCAGTTACAAAACTGTCAACGACAATCAAGTTAAGAAAAAAGTAAAAAAGAAAAAAAAGTTAGCTATAGCTGAAATGACAATGAAAGTTAACAATAACTGAATTGTCAAAAAATTGATGATAGCTGAACTGCCAATTAAGTTAAGATTTACCAAACTGTCAACCAAGTCAACAATACTAGAAAGTGAACTATCAACCAAGTTTGCAATCGCTGAACTGTCAACCAAGTAAGCAATAACTGACCTGTCAACCAAGATAGCAATAGTTGAATTGTCAGTCAAGTTATTAATAACTGACACGTCAACCAAGTTAGCAATAACTGACACCTGTCAACCAAGTTAGCACTAGTTGAACTGTCGACCAACTTAAGAATTACTACACTGTCAACAAAATTAGCAATAGCTGAACCGTCAACCAAGTAAGCAATAATTGGCCTGTCACCCAAGTTAGCAATAGTTGAATTGTCAATCAAGTTAGCAATAACTGACCTGTCAACCAAGTTAGCAATAATTGAACCATCAACCAAGTTAAGAATTACTACACTGTCAGCAAAATTAGTAATAGTTGAACAGTTAGCTGACCAATATAGTGATGGTTTATCTTGAGACTACAATTTGCACGGAGAGGTCGATGCTCCTTGCACTTTATAAATCATGATACAAAGTTCTACAAAACTTATGTATGCAATTACTACATTACGACTGTTTTTCCCTACTTTTTATTTGCTTGTATACATAAGCTCTAAACTTGTTAGCAGTTGTAAATGTCAGTATAGAGTTCATTATTTCTTTTCGGACAATAAATCCCTAGTACTAATTTTGAACCTTCTGTAACATTCCTCGTTTGTTTTTATACATTTCATTCTCAATTTTTTCTCCAAATCAAATGTGTGCTATCTTACAATAATATTTACACAATCGAATCTTTTGGTGTTACAATCATATCGTTTAGATTCAACATGTAAACCACGGGTCATTGGACGGACATTCACTTTTCGCAGATGTAGACCAATGTGCGCGGATCCTGAAAATTCGAAAATGTGTTCCATTGGATAACCCCGTTATTGGTTACTCCAGCATATAATTTTGTGAAAATTACCAATAAAAATGGGAAAAGTCAGCTTTATTGACCATCGTGCCCTGCTATATAGATCCGCGCAAAACCGACAAGATTCGAAAGAAAGATGGATATTTTTCATTTCAGTTCAACTCGGTTTAGTTTTAAACATATTTATTCATGAAAATTTTGTATGTATATATCTCTTTTGTCTCGAGCTCGTCTGTCTACATGTATGTCTGTGTGATTGTTTTTATTGGTCCTCTTGGTGTTGAAGTTCTCGTTTGTCTCGTTGTCTGTCTGTATACATGTATGTCTGTGTGATTGTTTTAAGTGGTGTCTGATACTAATCAACCTGCAATCTTGTTCGTGTGTTGCGTCGACATTGTCTTGTTAGGAATCCCTATCCTTCTCATTCTTTCTATAAGTTTTAAATTTTATGTTTTCATTTGTTTAACGTTGTTCATTCATCGATCATTTTTTATCTCAAACTTCTACCAGCAAACGTTTACCTAAAAACCAATTCCTTTAAGAAGGGAGCTTGACTGGGGAGTTTGATTTTATATTTGCTGCCCTATAAGAAAATTGCAGTCGACAAATTTTCAACAATAAAATTACAAACATCTCTTCCTCTCTCTCTCTCTCGCGCGCGCGCTAACCATTCATCAGCAGGATTGTTCCATCGACATCCGGACATTCCACATTAAGGGATTCTATGCATAGCATCACCATGTTGGCCTTCAACACAAATGTCAATAGCCCATTTGTCATACTAAATAGACATGTAGCAAAAAATATGTGATCCTTCACCCGGGGTTAATTAGAATCACGTGACAAAGGTTTGTACATGGAATGTTTTATGGCACTACGTGTTTGAGCAAGAAGAATTATTGCAATCTCGGCTTTTCTCGTTTCAAATCTCGCGTGTAATTCTGATATTCAGATAACATATACGGATCTAGAAAATATTTTCAGGGGAGGGAGGCGGAGCTGGTTCAAATTAAGCCATCAGGGATGGCCAGCCTCGGATTTTGAAAAAAAAATAAAAAAAAGAATTACACGTAAAAACGGAACTTTTCAGGTGTCCTCACTTCCTGCCTCTAAAAACTAGGTATCGAGACGTTAGGCTACAGTATCCTTATCTCCATCACCCTAAGCCTAGACCGAGAACAGGCCAAAATTTTATTCTTGAGTTGGTATTTTGGCCTGGGACAAGGGCATTTGAAAAGTGGTAGAATTTACAATTATACAATTTTTTTCAGAATCTGCTCATGTATTGATTTTTTCTGTTGGTTGTGTCATTATTTACCTTTGTTCATTTGATTTTGCAATTTCAAGTCCATTAAGTAAGATTCCTCTCAATTTTCTGCGATTCAAAATAATCTCCTTCTTCAACTTTTCGGCATGTTTCTTTTCGGTCCAAATTCAAAACCATACATTCACAGAAATACAAGCAATTGTAGTCAATATTTTCAATTATTTGGTTAAATTATGAAAGTATCCAATACTTGTATCGGTATTTTTCATCCCAATATGAAATTGTTATGCATAATTCCGATTATATGAGCAAAAACTATGAAAGACTTCAGAGCAAAAAGTCATCAACACGAGACAACTTGAATTAAATGAAAATGGAAATGTAAAAATGCAGCTTATTACATAACTAACCGAAAAATTCAAGGTATGAGCAGATTCTGAAAAAAAAGTATAATTGTAAAGTCTACCACTCTTCAAATGCCCCTGTCTCAGGCCAAAATACCAACTCAAGAATAACATTTTGGCCTGTTCTCGGTCTACCTAAGCCTAGCTCCGCGAGCTGATGTTCATCTTCGAAACTGAAAAAAAAATTGGAACGTTAATTGGCGCGCGAAGATGGTAGACTCCAATATTTTCTTGATTGTTCGAATAACGAAATAACGAAATGTTTTTTTGCTGTAGTATTGCGACTCAACATGTATGGATTAATCTTAAGGGATCCCAAGATAAACTACATGTATAATATATCCTGTGGACTTTTCTTCAATTTACTATTTCAGACATTTCAAATCCATTTATAAAAGGCCTAAGTGGGCCTATATCGCTCATCTTGTCACATTGTTACGCCATCATAGCTGAAACAGTGGTGAATTGATTTCGTGTCTAAATTTTCTTTCTTTCTATTGAAACGTTCCAGTACACTTGTCAATTGCTGGCTTTTGCTAAACTCAATAATTTTCATTGTAGTGTAGAGCCACATTTCCTCTAATTTTGCTAGAGTTATCTCCCTCCTTTGATTACAAATCTCGGTCTTTATCCATCTCTGCTATGTTAAAATTCCTCTACTTTAGCAAATTTTCTGATGTTTTCACATCGTATACATCAATGTCATGACGAGAATTACAAACAATAAGTTGTTTTTAAAGAATAGTCAGAAGGTTTGTTATGAATCTCTTCTGAAAATTTATTTATAAAACTTTTAATGTCAGTTAATGTCTTGTATGGTAGAAAAGGATGAAGTACGAGAGTTGTAATCCAATATGGCGGTTACTTGGAGGCATGACATCATCATGGGAAGACACTATATATGGAATGGTTGTTGTGGAATCTTTAATAAAGTACATGCTTTTTCGGACAACGGATATGAACCTGAAGATCCTTTCTTTTTGTACTTACAAAAACAAACCGTTTTTAATTATATCACCCTAAGCTGCACTTATTTCCACGAGAAAACTATTATATTTTAAAATTCTGCCAAATTGCATCGACTTAATAATGCTCGTAATAAGTGCGTGAGCAATTAGCTATCTACATGAAAGAACAGATTACATAAGAGCTCAATTTAAAAGCAAGAATTTTGAACCTAGACAATGCTTCGCAGATTATGTACATCTTGATGGATTTTTTTTTTTTTTTTGCCTATCCATGCCTCTAGATTACGATCAAAGAAAATTCCAGATTTATCGTCAGGTTGTGAAGTTGAAAGTAAACATGCAGTCTCTGAGCGCTGATGTGCATTTCTAGTTTATATCATCTGCAGATATAAACACTATACAGTGCTGCGCTGTAGTTGGTAGGTGATAAAGATACATTTTTCGCTTACGTCGATCTCATTTCTAGGAAATTCACACTCTGTTTCCCGCCAAGATTTGACAATAAAGAGATTATTATCTCATAACATGGAATGACGTCGAAATTTTGATGTAACGATGAATTGATGAAAGTTCTGGGATTCCATTTAACATAGATGTAAATAATACGCCAAATTTTTATCTTCACATATTGTACGTAATACTTTATTAACGTACGTATGTTTAACGTCTTCAAATCCAATAGCATCATTTAAAAACAGATAAATTTGCAGCATGGACCAGACATGCACGTTTCGGGTACTTAACCCTCGTCAGTGATCCTAAATCTAAGCCAAATAGTGTGAAAACTATTATGTCCATAAATGTATCGAAAGACGTAGCAAGATGGGTAGGATATAATGCTACGGGGCCCACGTTTTTATAAATTTCAAGAAATTTTGAGAAGAGAAACTTTCGAATGAACTTGGCTACATGTACCCTCGGGGACTCCTGGTCCACCAGCAGTGACACTAACCAAGTGGTACAAATGTTAAACGTCTTCAAATTCAATAGCATCATTTAAGAACAGATAAATTTGCAGCATGGACTAAACATGCATGTTTCGGGTGCTTAACCCTCGTCAGTGATCCTAAATCTAAACAATGTAATATTGCCAAAGAGTGTGAAAATTATTATGTCCAAAAATGTATCGAAAGACGTCTGCTATACTTAAATTAATAACCAAAACATTAAGAGAAGACGTAAAACAAAATATTCTTGAATTGGTAAATAAATTCATATATTCTACATGTATGTATCTGGACATGCTTTTATTTTTTAATTTGAAGAATAAGGAAAGAATATTCAAATATGACCTAGTTGCAGTGATAACAGCGGAACACACACGATCGGAACAAACAACGGACACAAAACAACCATACGACAAGAAAAAGAATGGACACCACACAAAACAACCATACCGACAGAGACAAACAACGGACACCACACAAAACAACCATACCGACAGAGACAAACAACGGACACCACACAAAACAACCATACCGACAGAGACAAACAACGGACACCACACAAAACAACCATACCGACAGAGACAAACAACGGACACCACACAAAACAACCATGCGACAAAGACAAACAACGGACACTACACAAAACAACCATACGACAAAGACAAACAACGGACACCACACAAAACAACCATACGACAAACAGAGACAAACAACGGACACTACACAAAACAACCATACGACAAAGACAAACAACGGACACCACACAAAACAACCATACGACAAACAGAGACAAACAACGGACACCACACAAAACAACCATACGACAAAGACAAACAACGGACACCACACAAAACAACCATACGACAAAGACAAACAACGGACACTACACAAAACAACTATACGACAAAGACAAACAACGGACACCACACAAAACAACCATACGACAAAGACAAACAACGGACACTACACAAAACAACCATACGACAAAGACAAACAACGGACACCACACAAAACAACCATACGACAAAGACAAACAACGGACACCACACAAAACAACCATACGACAAAGACAAACAACGGACACCACACAAAACAGCCACACCGACAAAGATAAACAACGGACACCACACAAAACAGCCATACCGACAGAGACAAACAACGGACACCACACAAAACAGCCACACCGACAGAGATAAACAACGGACACCACACAAAACAACCATACCGACAGAGACAAACAACGGACACCACACAGAACAGCCATACCGACAAACAGAGACAAACAACGGACACCACACAAAACAACCATACCGACAAACAGAGACAAACAACGGACACCACACAAAACAACCATACCGACAAACAAAGACAAACAACGGACACCACACAAAACAACCATACCGACAAACAGAGACAAACAACGGACACCACACAAAACAACCATACCGACAGAGACAAACAACGGACACCACACAAAACAGCCATACCGACAAACAGAGACAAACAACGGACACCACGCAAAACAACCATACCGACAAACAGAGACAAACAACGGACACCAAACAAAACAACCATGCGACAAAGACAAACAACGGACACTACACAAAACAACCATACGACAAAGACAAACAACGGACACCACACAAAACAACCATACGACAAACAGAGACAAACAACGGACGCTACACAAAACAACCATACGACAAAGACAAACAACGGACACCACACAAAACAACCATACGACAAACAGAGACAAACAACGGACACCACACAAAACAACCATACGACAAAGACAAACAACGGACACCACACAAAACAACCATACGACAAAGACAAACAACGGACACTACACAAAACAACTATACGACAAAGACAAACAACGGACACCACACAAAACAACCATACGACAAAGACAAACAACGGACACTACACAAAACAACCATACGACAAAGACAAACAACGGACACCACACAAAACAACCATACGACAAAGACAAACAACGGACACCACACAAAACAACCATACGACAAAGACAAACAACGGACACCACACAAAACAGCCACACCGACAAAGATAAACAACGGACACCACACAAAACAGCCATACCGACAGAGACAAACAACGGACACCACACAAAACAGCCACACCGACAGAGATAAACAACGGACACCACACAAAACAACCATACCGACAGAGACAAACAACGGACACCACACAGAACAGCCATACCGACAAACAGAGACAAACAACGGACACCACACAAAACAACCATACCGACAAACAGAGACAAACAACGGACACAACACAAAACAACCATACCGACAAACAAAGACAAACAACGGACACCACACAAAACAACCATACCGACAAACAGAGACAAACAACGGACACCACACAAAACAACCATACCGACAGAGACAAACAACGGACACCACACAAAACAGCCATACCGACAAACAGAGACAAACAACAGACACCACGCAAAACAACCATACCGACAAACAGAGACAAACAACGGACACCAAACAAAACAACCATACCGACAAACAAAGACAAACAACGGACACCACACAAAACAACCATACCGACAAACAGAGACAAACAACGGACACCACACAAAACAACCATACCGACAGAGACAAACAACGGACACCACACAAAACAGCCATACCGACAAACAGAGACAAACAACGGACACCACACAAAACAATCATACCGACAAACAGAGACAAACAACGGACACCACACAAAACAACCATACCGACAAACAAAGACAAACAACGGACACCACACAAAACAACCATACCGACAAACAGAGAAAACAACGGACACCACACAAAACAACCATACCGACAAACAGATACTAACATTGGACACCACACAAAACAACCATACCGATAGACTGAGACAAACAATGGACACCACACAAAACAACCATACCGATAGACTGAGACAAACAATGGACACCACACGAAACAACCATACCGATAAACAGAGACAAACAACGGACACCACACAAAACAACCATACCGACAAACAGAGACAAACAATGGACAACACACAAAACAACCACACCGATAGACTGAGACAAACAATGGACACCACACGAAACAACCATACCGATAGACAGAGACAATCAACGGACACCACACAAAACAACCACACCGACAGAGACAAACAATGGATACCACACAATCATGTTTCCGTCAATTTGATTGATGATAAATCTAGTACCAAAATTTGACGGGGCAGCGTTGTGCTGTAAGTATATCATTGTTTCATATCTAACTAGCTTTTTATTTGCATACTATTATATATTATTGTAATTTGTAAAATACGCTGTGTTCATAAAGTAAAATAGTTTGTATAAATTATTGACATGTTCTCAATAAATACCAACAAGTCATGTGAAAATTGGAATTTTATGTTATTTTTTTTCTTTCCGTTTTTTAGGAAAGATGAAAAACTGGTAAACACCTTATTACATCAGCAACCGTTTCTGGGAAAACTTATTCAGCAAAACAAGACTCTGATATCTCATATTCTTAGAAAAATGGAAAACCGTCATGACGTCATTATGGGTGTGAACCAATAATCGTGTCGCAAATTCTCATCACGTAAAAGCACCTGGAACGTGATTGGTTGTAAATCTACCAAACTCTGGTACAGTAGAGATAAGACAGAAATATTTAAGACATCACTTTTTATCTTGCCAGCCAATGATGATGTTTTGATAAAGAATTGTTTACCTTTCAAAACATTTAGAATTGGACATCATGTAAATGTGCCATGCTGTATTTTTAGGAAATTCGATCAATTCAAAACACAATTTATGAAAAGTCCAATACAAGTTTTCGCATCAAAATCTATATTATCGTAGCGCGAGTTTATAATTGGCCACCCAGCTCTCACTGTTAGTCTTTCTGGATAACCACCATAGCGGCAAATCCTTTGATCATACATTTGGCCAATCATGAGGCCTCTTGCATTTAATTAGCCACCTATTTAACCTCCGACCCTCTGGAGATCAGTTCTAGAGATCGAGGACCAAGGTCCTGCAGATCTCGGACACAAAACTTTCGTCTATTGTTTCTTGCTTCCCAAAATATATTTAATATAATTATGCCAATTTATTCGTCATGAGCTAAGTGCATATTACACATGTTAATTTGTGTATTTATAAGGAGACATGCATGTAGTACCTGAATCTGTTGTCTGGATACGGAGTCGATTCACCAGAGATACCACTCGAACACTTGGCATCTCGTGTGTCTGCAGGAATGCACCTGTCACACTACATTACCACAACACACGCAATTTGTGTCACGAACAATGAGAGATACTATGGCTGATTTACTATTAGCGTAAACACCCACAATCTACACATCTTTCTGTGTCGTGTGAAGAATTACCATTGAAGATCGACGCTTTAACAGTAGTAACAGGTTTTTGATCAATTTTCTGAAAAATTCAGATTTAGAAATCATTAGCGAGTAAAGCGAATTCAGATTTAGAACGTCAGCACAACAGCCATACACAACATAGAGGACAGAGTTGACCATAACATAGCCGCTGAATACGCCAATGACGATTTGCTATTTGGATGAATGTTGTGACAAAATATCCATCCAAATAACAAAGTGTTGTTGACCGTTTGTACGGCTATAAACCATATCCAAGATATACAACTTTACAAATTTCAAAAACATGAACACATTGGCTTCAGTCTTCAGGATATGCTAGTACCCAGAGCCAAGCGGTTTTAAAAACAAGTCAGAAACCCAAACACCGAAGAATACAGACACCAAACACAATATACCGAGGACCAAACACAAATTACACAAACACCATCTGTCATGAATACACTTACCGTTAACATGAATAAACACAAAAAGGGTAAAGATCTCCAACAAGACCACCATATACTGACCACAGCGGAACACACGCGCAGTATTGCTACAACCTATCGACATAGGACAACACAACCCAAGCAAACAACAGGGAACAATGAGGCACACGACACCTACACAAAATGGACCAACAAACAACAGGGAACAATGAGGCACACGACACCTACACAAAACGGACCAACAAACAACAGGGAACAATGAGGCACACGACACCTACACAAAATGGACATGCAAACAACAGGTAACAATGAGACACGCAACACCCACACAAAATGGACCAACAAACGACAGGGAGCAATGAGACACACAACACCTACACAAAATAGACCAACAAACAACAGGGAACATTGAGATTCACTACACCCACACAAAATAGACCAACAAACAACAGGGAACAATGAGACACACAACATGAATAACAAACAACAGGGAACAATGAGACAAACAACACCTACACAAAATTGACATACAAACAACAGGGAACAATGAGACAAACAACACCTACACAAAATTGACATACAAACAACAGGGAACAATGAGACACACAACACCTACAAAAATGGACATTCAAACGACAGGGAAAAATGAGACACGCAACACCTACACAAAATGGACATTCAAACGACAGGGAACAGTGAGACACAAAGCACCCACACAAAATGGACCAACAAACAACAGGGAACAATGAGACACACAACATGAACATACAAACAACAGGGAACAATGAGACACACAACACCTACACAAAATGGACATTCAAACGACAGGGAACAATGAGACACACAACACCTACACAAAATGGACCAACAAACGACAGGGAACAATGTGACACACAACACCCACACAAAATGGACATTCAAACGACAGGGAACAACGAGACACACAGCAAATAAAGTCTGTGTTTGTGAAACACGAATGCCCCCGGTGGCATCTTTGTTACTTTAAACTTCATTTTCTGTTAAGTATCTGAAAGGTCAAGGTCAACAAATTTGGTATCAATGGAAAGGTCTTATCACAAGGAACACACGTGTGAAATATGAAAGCCCTATCACTTAGATTCAAAAGTTATGCCTAATGTTAAAGTTTTTGAAAAGTAGGTCGAAGGTCATGAGGTCAAAAATTTTGGTATCGTCACAAGGAATACACATGTGAAATATGAAAGCCTAATAACTTACCATTCAAAAATTAAACGTCTTTAAATTCACTAGCATCATTTAAAACCTGATAAATTTACAGCATGGACCAGACATGCACGTTTCGGGTACTAAACCCTCGTCAGTGATCCTCAGTCTAAACAATGTAATATGGCCAAAAAGTATGAAAATTATTATGTCCAAAAATGTACCAAAAGAAGTAGCAGAATGGGTGGGATATGATGCTACAGGACCCACGTTTTAGAAATTTCAAGAAATTATGTAACAGAAAATTTCAAATGCGTTGAAGGGACAGACGATCAACCATTGTTGATCGAAGTTATTCCAAATATAAAAGTTTTTAAAAAGTAGGTCAACGGTCAAGGTCACGAGGTCAAAACTTTTGGTATTAATGGAAAGGTCTTATCACAAGGAACATAAATGTGAAATATGAAAGCTAAATCACTTAGCATTCAAAAGTTATGCCAAATGTTAAAGTTTTTGAAAAGTAGGTCAAAGGTCAAGGTGAAGGTCATAAGGTCAAAAATTTTGGTATCAATGGAAAGATCTTGTCTTAAGGAATACACATGTGAAATATGAAAGCTCTATCACCTCCCATTCAAAAGTTATGCCCAATATTAATATTTTTTGGACAAACAGACTAACAGAAAAACAAACAGACGGACTGACAGGCCAAAAACTATATGCCCCCGAATCTGTGATTCAGGGGGCATATAATGGACATTCAAACGACAGGGAACAATGAGACACACAACACCCACACAAAATGGACCAACAAACGACAGGGAGCAATGAGACACACAACACCCATACAAAATGGACAAACAAACAACAGGGAACATTGAGATTCACAACACCCACACAAAACGGACCAACAAACAACAGGGAACAATGTGACACACAACACCCACACAAAATGGACATTCAAACGACAGGGAACAATGAGACACACAACACCTACACAAAATGGACATACAAACAACAGGGGAAAATGAGACACACAACACCCATACAAAATGGACATACAAACAACAGGGAACAGTGACATACACAACACCCACACAAAATGGACATTCAAACGACAGGGAACAGTGAGACACACAACGCCTACACAAAATGGACATACAAACAACAGGGGAAAATGAGACAAACAACACCCACACAAAACGGACCAACAAACAACAGGGAACAATGTGACACACAACACCCACACAAAATGGACATTCAAACGACAGGGAACAATGAGACACACAACACCCACACAAAATGGACATTCAAACGACAGGGAACAATGTGACACACAACACCTACACAAAATGGACATACAAACGACAGGGAACAATGAGACAAACAACACCCACGCAAAATGGACCAACAAACAACAGGGAACAATGAGACACGCAACACCCACACAAAATGGACATACAAACGACAGGGAACAATAAGACACACAACACCCACACAAAATGGACCTACAAACAACAGTGAACAATGAGACACGCAACACCCACACAAAATGGAACAACAAACAACAGGGAACAATGAGACACGCAACACCCACACAAAATGGATATTCAAACGACAGGGAACAATGAGACACACAACACCTACACAAAATGGACATTCAAACGACAGGGAACAATGGGTCACACAACACCCACACAAAATGGACATACAAACGACAGGGAACAATGAGACACACAACACCAATACAAAATGGACATTCAAACGACAGGGAACAGTGAGACACACAACACCAACGCAAAATGGACCAACAAACAGTAGGGAACAATATGAGACACACAACACCCATACAAAATGGACCAACAAACAACAGGTAACCATGAGACACAACATGAACATACAAACGACAGGGAACAATGAGACAAACAACACCTACACAAAATTGACATACAAACAACAGGGAAAAATGAGACACACAACACCTACACAAAATGGACCAACAAACAACAAGGAACAATGAGACACACAACACCCACATAAAATGGACCAACAAACAACAGGGAACAATGAGACACACAACACCTACACAAAATGGAACAACAAACAACAGGAAACAATGAGGCACACAACACCTACACAAAATCGACCAACAAACGACAGGGAACAATGAGACACACAAAATCCACATAAAATGGACCAACAAACAACAGGTAACCATGAGACACACAACATGAACATACAAACAACAGGGAACAATGAGACAAACAACACCTACACAAAATTGACATACAAACAACAGGGAAAAATGAGACACACAACACCTACACAAAATGGACCAACAAACAACAAGGAACAATGAGACACACAACACCCACACAAAATGGACCAACAAACAACAGGGAACAATGAGACACACAACACCTACACAAAATGGAACAACAAACAACAGGGAACAATGAGACACACAACACCCATACAAAATGGATATTCAAACGACAGGGAACAATGAGACACACGACATCCACACAAAATAGACCAACAAACATCAGGGAACATTGAGACTCACAACACCCACACAAAATGGACCAACAAACGACAGGGAACAATGAGACACACAAAATCCACATAAAATGGACCAACAAACAACAGGTAACCATGAGACACACAACATGAACATACAAACAACAGGGAACAATGAGACAAACAACACCTACACAAAATGGACATTCATACGACAGGGAACAATGAGACACACTACATGAACATACAAACAACAGGGAACAATGAGACACACAGTACCTACACAAAATTGACATTCAAACGACAGGGAACAACGAGACACACAGCAAATAAAGTCTGTGTTTGTGAAACACGAATGCCCCCGGTGGCATCTTTGTTACTTTAAACTTCATTTTCTGTTAAGTATCTGAAAGGTCAAGGTCAACCATTTTGGTATCAATGGAAAGGTCTTATCACAAGGAATGCACGTGTGAAATATGAAAGCCGTATCACTTAGCATTCAAAAGTAATGCCTAATGTAGACAAATGTACACAAAATGGACATACAAACGACAGGGAACAATGAGACACACAACACCCACACAAAATGGAACAACAAACAACAGGGAACAATGAGACACGCAACACCCACACAAAATGGACATACAAACGACAGGGAACAATAAGACACACAACACCCACACAAAATGGACCTACAAACAACAGTGAACAATGAGACACGCAACACCCACACAAAATGGAACAACAAACAACAGGGAACAATGAGACACGCAACACCCACACAAAATGGATATTCAAACGACAGGGAACAATGAGACACACAACACCTACACAAAATGGACATTCAAACGACAGGGAACAATGGGTCACACAACACCCACACAAAATGGACATACAAACGACAGGGAACAATGAGACACACAACACCAATACAAAATGGACATTCAAACGACAGGGAACAGTGAGACACACAACACCAACGCAAAATGGACCAACAAACAGTAGGGAACAATATGAGACACACAACACCCATACAAAATGGACCAACAAACAACAGGTAACCATGAGACACAACATGAACATACAAACGACAGGGAACAATGAGACAAACAACACCTACACAAAATTGACATACAAACAACAGGGAAAAATGAGACACACAACACCTACACAAAATGGACCAACAAACAACAAGGAACAATGAGACACACAACACCCACATAAAATGGACCAACAAACGACAGGGAACAATGAGACACACAACACCTACACAAAATGGAACAACAAACAACAGGGAACAATGAGACAAACAACACCTACACAAAATTGACATACAAACAACAGGGAAAAATGAGACACACAACACCTACACAAAATGGACCAACAAACAACAAGGAACAATGAGACACACAACACCCACACAAAATGGACCAACAAACAACAGGGAACAATGAGACACACAACACCTACACAAAATGGAACAACAAACAACAGGGAACAATGAGACACACAACACCCATACAAAATGGATATTCAAACGACAGGGAACAATGAGACACACGACATCCACACAAAATAGACCAACAAACATCAGGGAACATTGAGACTCACAACACCCACACAAAATGGACCAACAAACGACAGGGAACAATGAGACACACAAAATCCACATAAAATGGACCAACAAACAACAGGTAACCATGAGACACACAACATGAACATACAAACAACAGGGAACAATGAGACAAACAACACCTACACAAAATGGACATTCATACGACAGGGAACAATGAGACACACTACATGAACATACAAACAACAGGGAACAATGAGACACACAGTACCTACACAAAATTGACATTCAAACGACAGGGAACAACGAGACACACAGCAAATAAAGTCTGTGTTTGTGAAACACGAATGCCCCCGGTGGCATCTTTGTTACTTTAAACTTCATTTTCTGTTAAGTATCTGAAAGGTCAAGGTCAACCATTTTGGTATCAATGGAAAGGTCTTATCACAAGGAATGCACGTGTGAAATATGAAAGCCGTATCACTTAGCATTCAAAAGTAATGCCTAATGTAGACAAATGTACACAAAATGGACATACAAACGACAGGGAACAATGAGACACACAACACCCACACAAAATGGACCAACAAACAACAGGGAACAATGAGACACACAACACCCACACAAAATGGACCAACAAACAACAGGGAACAATGAGACACACAACACCCATACAAAATGGACCAACAAACAACAGGGAACAATGTGACACACAACACCAACACAAAAAAATCAGTAAAGTCGACCTTTTTTTGAGAAATTCCAGTCTCTTCCGGCAAAAAATAACTCACCCAGTCCTCCTCCCCCTAAATAATCCCCTCTAGGCCTGGTTTCACCTCTGTGCGCATATCAAACTGTCGTCGATCAGAGGAAAATCGGAAGAGAAGAAGAGGTGAAACCAGGCTTAGAGGGTATTTTTAGGGGCAGGAGGACTGGGCGAGTTATTTTTTGGTTGAAGAGACTGGAATTTGTCAAAAAAAGGACGACTTTCCCGAATTTTTCTTCGCACAGAAATTCTCAAGTTTTGCCTATGCATTAGCAGTCAGACCGAAGACGAAAAACAGATAACACCGTCGTAGGTCTGCAAGTCGGACTAAAGACAAAGAAACTCAACAAACAAATCACTCAAACACCAAAGAACAAAAATACGCAATTATCTACTTGTGCAATGCCGATAAGACCAATAAGCAAGACAAAATTAACAACAGAGGACATTATACAGTTAAAGTATACCATTGAGGGAGTTAGCACGATTCTGGTTCCCCGGGACCAGACCTATTTCCCGAGGCGAAGTCGAGGGAAATAGGTCTGGTCGAGGGGAACCAGAATCGTGCTAACTCCCTCAATGGTTTACTGTTTTATTATACCGAAACAAACATTATACTGAAACGGTGTGTTCCCGATATTGCAAGTCCGAATTAAATTTTGCCAGTCAAATTTAGACTCAAACTCCAGACAGCTCATTTACGTTACGCTACTCTCCACTACAATATTTGCTATTGTATTAGCAAAAAAAAAAAAAAAAAGAAAGAAAGAAAGAAAACAAGAGGCCCAAGGGGGCCACATCGCTCACCTGAGTTGCAGACAAAGGGTTTAAAGTCACAAAAATACTTCTACAGATCAAAGCCCTTGACAGCCATATTTGTTGACCTATCGACAAGAAAAACACAAACTTGGCAGAGGACCTTGAGTACTTGCTTGCTGCAAGGTTTCGTGAAATTCTGTGCAATGGTTGCAGAGGAGATTTCAAAATGTGTCAGCCAATCAGAGCCCTCGGCGGCCATATTTGTTGACCGATCAGCACAAAATACACAATCTTGGTAGAGGACCTTGAGTACTTTCTTCCTGTAAAGTTTCATGAAATTCTGTGCAGTGGTTTTTTTGCAGAGAAGATGTTGAAAATGTGTTAGCCAATCAGAGCCCTCGGCGGCCATATTTGTTGACCGATCGGCACGAAAAACACAAACTTGGCAGAGGACTTTGAATACTTCCTTCCTGTAAAATTTCATGAAATTCTGTGCAGCGGTTGCAGAGGAGATGTCGAAAATGAGTCAGCCAATCAGAGCCCTCAGCAGCCATATTTGTTGAACAATCGGCACGAAAAATACAAACTTGGTAGAGGACCTTGAGTACTTCCTTCCTGCAAAGTTTCATGAAATTCTGTGCAGTGGTTAAAGAGAAGATGTCGAAAATGTGTTGGCCAATCAGAGCCCTCAGCGGCCATATTTGTTGAATGATCAGCACGAAAAACACAAACTTGGTAGAGGACCTTGAGTATTTCCTTCAAGTAAAGTTTCATGAAATTCTGTGCAGCAGTTGCAGAGGAGATGTCGAAAATGTGTCAGCCAATCAGAGCCCTCGTCGGCCATATTTGTTGACTGATCGGCACGAAAAACCCAAACTTGGTAGAGGACCTTGAGTACTTCCTTCCTGTAAAGTTTCATGAAATTCTGTGCAGCGGTTGCAGAGGAGATGTCGAAAAAGTGTCAGCCAATCAGAGCCCTCGGCGGCCATATTTGTTGACCGATTGGCACAAAAAACACAAACTTGGTAGAGGACCTTGAGTACTTCCTTCCTGTAAAGTTTCATGAAATTCTGTGCAGCGGTTGCAGAGGAGATGTCGAAAATGTGTCAGCCAATCAGAGCCTTCGGCGGCCATATTTGTTGACTGATCGGCACAAAAAACACAAACTTGGTAGAGGACCTTGAGTACTTCCTTCCTGTAAAGTTTCATGAAATTCTGTGCAGCGGTTGCAGAGGAGATGTCGAAAATGTGTCAGCCAATCAGAGCCCTTGGCGGCCATATTTGTTGACCGATCGGCACGAAAAACACAAACTTGGTAGAGGACCTTGAGTACTTCCTTCCTGTAAAGTTTCATGAAATTCTGTGCAGCGGTTGCAGAGGAGATGTCGAAAATGTGTCAGCCAATCAGAGCCCTCGGCGGCCATATTTGTTGACCAATCGGCACAAAAAACACAAACTTGGTAGAGGGCATTGAGTACTTGCTTCCTGTGAAGTTTTGAGAAATTCTGTGCAGCGGTTGCAGAGGAGATGTTGAAAATGTTAAAAGTTTACGCCAGACGGACGGATGGACGACGACGACGACGGACGGACGGACGACGGACGGCGCGCTATGACAATAGCTCACTTGAGCTTCGCTCAGGTGAGCTAAAAGGGATTTAGGGAAAAAAGCACATACTTTTAAATTACCGTATAAGAGAGGTCTATGAGAAAGACTACTAATTAGTTAATTATTAGTCTATATATGCCCCTTTGAAGGCCCCTTTAACACCTATAATCATTTAATTGAAGTCGACGAATCGGGAATAAACCACTGAAACAAACATGGTTCAAATGGAAATTCTAATTATTTTGCCTTGCCTTCTCAACTGAATGACTGAGTAATGGAAAATATTCATTTTTGATGATAAGATAAACAGAAACATCATTTTTCATACTCATATATGTTTAATTTTTGATTGTTTTATTTTACTGCGGATTAATTTACAAATGTATGTGCTAAGCGGATAGGAGGCAGATTACTCTGCTCGCGTATTAATAGCGTCATCCGATCAACCTTCAATGGCGTTGATTGGCTGATACTGACACACCCCCAAAGAAGCTCCGCCCCATTTTGAAACTAACTCCCTAGGGAAATAGTCTTCTCAACTAACGCACCCCTTTGCAGGGAAGTAGTCTTATCAGGCGATTTTCAGGGATTTAGTTAATTTTAAGAAGTATCATTTTATATAGGAAAAAATCAGCAGAGGTATAATAATATACAATAAAAAATGATTGTTGGAAGACAAGTAATGTTTAACGTTATTTGGTGTTTGTTGGTCTTCTCGGACCTAGGTATTGTACACAAAAATGAGCATAATGTAAATTTCACATAGTTCATGTGAAAATTTTACATAAGGTTTATATGAAAAATATTTCACATGAATTTCACATAAATTACTTCACATGAATTTCGCATGATTTTTTTTTTCTATGCGACCTTCATGCGAAATTGATTTATCATGTCAGAAACTTCACATAAATTTAATGTAAAAAATTTTCATGTAAATTTCATGTTCGTGCTCGTTTCACCTAAATTTCATGTGAACCTTCACTGGTATCGGCATCCGATCATACCTACATTTAATTTTATAATATACTGAATTGAAAAGACTTGTACTTTCATAGTAGTTTTGAAAGGTAACCCGCAATGGTACAAGTTGTTGTGACTTGATCGTTCGGTTTGACCTACCTCATTCGTTTTGGCAGGCAATGTAATAAACGCATGATGGCGTTAATCCATGTACATCAATAAGTATCGGACAGATTCACCAGGACAACTGACCTCGCCTGTCCTAAGTACGTCTGGCCAGAATGGTCAGTATGTCTTGGTGTCTGAACAATTCATGTGGACGAACTGGAGTTCATTGGCGGATCCAAAAAGTTCAGACTTTAGACAGAAGCATTTAATGGTGTAAACTGTTGCTGATCCAGGTTTCGTTGAATGATGTCGGCGAAATAAAAAGAGGAATTCGAAAATATCTAGCTAGAACGGTTCAAGTTTAGCACGTGGCGCCGCCTAGTATTTTGTCTCTTGTTTATATTAGTAGTTCAATAGAGTCAATCTTTAACAGTTTTACATGTATCTTGAAAGCTTATCTGACTAATTTCATTGTTTTGCATGTTTTTGTTGATTTTAAATATTAATTCGTGTCTTGCTGGGGATGATGAGATTCTTAACCAATTTGCAATCCAACTCGGATCTCAACAAAATGATTAGATTTGTCCTCTTTAAAATTGAATACAATATATGAAAAATGCA
The DNA here is from genome assembly GCA_028142955.1 of Pinctada fucata. Classification (NCBI taxonomy): domain Eukaryota; kingdom Metazoa; phylum Mollusca; class Bivalvia; order Pterioida; family Pteriidae; genus Pinctada; species Pinctada fucata. Next base: position 22,427,339 of record AP027104.1, read on the forward strand.
GCAATGCATTCTCGGTACCCCAGGCTATTTGCGCTTTGGTCAAAGCGCAAATAGCCTGGTGTAACGAGGATGGCAGCAATGGTGTAAAAGCAAAATCGTAAACAACGTGAAAGTTTTAACCGACTGATAGACAGACAGACAAACGAACGGACATGCCGACAAGTTTATTTAAAGCCCCTATCATAAGGCCCTAACTGTAAAACTAAGGATGCAAGGGGTTGCGCATGCGCATAGCGCGTTTTACAGTTAGCCACTGACAGACAGACGAACGGACATGCCGACAAGTTTATTGAAAGCCCCTATCATAAGGTCTTATGCTTTTAAGATGGCGGGGTCAACGACAATGACAATAGAGAACTACATATTTTGAGATCTTACCTAAAATGAAAAACAAACATTCCAATATATAATGTCTGTCAGTTCGGATAATAGTATGGTCGTTCTCAAAATGCGGTTTTGTTTGTTATGAGGAAAGGGATTCGAGACATAAATTCATGCCGAAGGTAAAAGAAAACAAATGTATGCTTCTTGAGTTTACAAAATGTTGTCTTTAGCCCAAAGGACTAAACGTGACATTAACATTTTGGTGGAAATATAAAGAGATTGATGAGAGTAAATCAGATGGTACCGTACGTGGGTGCATGTTATGCGGATTGACGAGGGTTTTTTGGGGGGAGGGGGGTCGATTCCATATGCAATCATCGACTAGTCGGACTTCAAATACACAGAAAAAATAGGTCAGTAGCGTAGCTTGAGCAATATTGCAAAAATGGATGCATTTGTATGATATAAGGGATATGATGACCACAACCTAGGCCCCGAACCGAGGGCAATCTCAGTAAAGGAGGCCGGTTGCTCGACAAAAATAGTCTACAGCCGAAAGCTTTGAAAATTGGTACTTCAATTAGAAATTTTGTGATAAAAAGTGTCTTTTGCATGCATGATGATCTTTTGAAGATAAACTCACAGGAGTCTGTTAATGATTGGTTTGTACAAACTTCCTAACACTCATCAAAAGACCTTGACCGATTCTCCGCATTCCATGTTACTCCTGTTAGCTTCATCACGGAGATGAGAGATGTTGCCAAAATAGTGTGGGAAGATACAATCGTATGGCACAAACAACATGCATTCACCTTAATTTATGTTCATAAAGCTCTAAGTGTCACATACACGAATCCTTCAGAAAAACATTGAGATTTCTTTACGTTTTGAATAATTTTAGAGAGCAAATGAGGTTTTTCAAGGACTTGAGGAGCAGTAAAACTTAAAAAGCGTGCTAAAAGCCTCTGATAAATGCTTGCATAGCATATACTTAATGTTTCTACATATCTTAAAGAACTTAAATTATTTCAAAGAAAGTGAAAAACGATCAAGAATATTTTTGTATATATCTGTGCAAGCAGCAGTTGCACTATCTTGTCTTGAAATTGTATCACGTTCCTGAAATCTCACCGGAAGAAAGGTTCCATTCATAAAATCGGTTGCCTTGGCATGATCGGAGCTGTCTATCTTTATCTGACTTTAAATTCTTATCAGACATATTGTATGTGAACCATGCCATGAGATATCTTGGTTTAAATCGGTATTCGACTCGGCCAAATCTTTGCATCCTCCCTAAAAAAACAGTCAGACCTACTTGGAATCGATGATAACTGAAATTAAGTACGATTCCAGAACGCTTGTCCAAAATGTATTACTTTTCGAACGTTGTGAATCGCATTAATTAGCCCCCTCCCCCTTCTGTCCTGCCCTCTTCCCATTTACCTTAAGTTTTTTTTTCAAATAATTGTTGACTCAGTCTGGTATTTTTGGTTACGTTTCTTATTTGCATTTTGATCTTCTGTAAAAAATGATCATATAATTGGGAAATGGACAATGACGTCACACGATACCTGCACCACCTTAAAGATTCCCTCTCTTGTGGAGATTGAAAATAGAAATTCCATTAATGTTTTTCCTGCTTTTAAAAAAGACGTTGGGTATCTCTTCCTCCATCCTCAATTTATGTGTGTGGGTTTTTTTTTCATTTAATTTTTTGGATGTCTTGGTAATGCTTTTCTTTATTTCTTTGCAGGTTTTGATTTGGTGTCTGTCTTTTGCTCTATTCTATTATCATTCTGGTTGGTTTTTTTTTAATGTGTCATTAGGTTCTGTTCAAGATCTTTTCCTGTTTTATTTTTCTTTTCTTGGCCTTTTCTTTTCTGTCTTATATATCCTGGGTATTTGATTAAGGTAATGCCACTAGGTTCTGTTGGAAATTTTCTCCAATGTTGGGGGGGGGGGGGGGGGGGGGGGGGAGGGGTTGTAATTCCATACTAGTTTGTGATATCATTTGTTTTGAAATCGTTGTCTTTTCTTCGATCTTTAAAAAAGCTGTTATACGAGTGTTGAGGAGTGTTAAAATTGTTTCTGCCAAAACTGTTGTGTTCCATATGCTGTCTGTCTGTCTGTCTGTCTGTCTGTACATGAATGTTGACTGCCATTGGATTCTGTTGGAGATCTATCTTTTTGTCTGTGTGTATTGCTGTGCTGACGGCCATTGGATATTGTCGGAGATCTATCTTTTTGTCTGTGTGTATTGCTGTGCTGACGGCCATTGGATATTGTCGGAGATCTATCTTTTTGTCTGTGTGTGTTGCTGTGCTGATGGCCATTGGATATTCTCGGAGATCTATCTTTTTGTCTGTGTGTATTGCTGTGCTGACAGCCATTGGATATTGTCGGAGATCTATCTTTTTGTCTGTGTGTGTTGCTGTGCTGATGGCCATTGGATATTCTCGGAGATCTATCTTTTTGTCTGTGTGTATTGCTGTGCTGACGGCCATTGGATATTGTCGGAGATCTATCTTTTTGTCTGTGTGTATTGCTGTGCTGACGGCCATTGGATATTGTCGGAGATCTATCTTTTTGTCTGTGTGTATTGCTGTGCTGACGGCCATTGGATATTGTCGGAGATCTATCTTTTTGTCTGTGTGTATTGATGTGCTGACGGCCATTGGATATTGTCGGAGATCTATCTTTTTGTCTGTGTGTATTGCTGTGCCGACGGTCATTGGATATTGTCGGAGATCTATCTTTTTGTCTGTGTGTATTGCTGTGCTGACGGCCATTGGATATTGTCGGAGATCTATCTTTTTGTCTGTGTGTATTGCTGTGCTGACGACGGCCATTGGATATTGTCGGAGATCTATCTTTTTGTCTGTGTGTATTGCTGTGCTGACAGCCATTGCATGGATATTGTCGGAGATCTATCTTTTTGTCTGTGTGTATTGCTGTGCTGACGGCCATTGGGTATTGTCGGAGATCAACAATGTATCTTTAGGACGTATTCAAACAGAATCTACTAATTAGTTATTTTAAATTTAGCCTCAGATTATATGTAAGATGCCAAAACTCTTGATTTTTAGACATGAAACCTGTACAAGATGTACCGACTTGTCGGGGTCAGCTTGTCAGAGCCACTTCAGAATTGGCATCATTAGATTTGTTCAGCTGATCTATCTAAATCTTCAATTATCTTCCCGATTTATTCTTTTGATCATAGAGCTGGTTTCCGATAGCTGATGACTAATTTTAGTATCTTTTGAGTATTCATCATTTCCTCTGAAATATAAACGTCATTCTTCAACCAGTTTGATGATGTATAATCTCACATTTTATTGTAAGTTTATCTCCCCCATGCTAAATACAACATCATGCATGAAATGCACTGTTTTTGGATGTATGCAGAGGGTCTTAGAAATTTGAATCCTGATTTTTTACAAATTGCTCCTCTTTGATATCCGACCTTATTATTTGTCAAGACGCTACACGTAAAAATAATTATTGTTCTTTGCAACTTGGACTGAGACTTAAAATTACGGCATTGTCATTTGTTATAGATGCTGGAATGTCGATACACCTAAATGTCATAAGAGACAGACGGGTGAGGGGGAGGGGTCATGGAGAAAAGGTTTTGGGGAAGTCAGTGTTTTCATAAACAATAAGCAATGTTGATTATGGTAATTGGGATTCTCCACTGTCTCTCCCTCTTGTATCTTCGACCAAATAAAAAATAACAAAATAATATCCCCCGTTCTCTTCTCAACTACCAACCCCTTCCCCCAACCCCACCCAGCCACCCAAGGATGGGTCCAAAGGGGGAGGGGTCAAGAAGAGAAGGAGGAATAAAAGTGATAAGAATTTCAAGTTCTTCATCAGATTATTTCTTTGTGTATACACATGTATTACTCGTAGTGCTGTAATCCAATAATTTTACCTCGTCTGTGTTTTCTAACTTTTCATGCCAAATTATGATTATATCACAAGCTTGATTTCATTATTATAAAAATTGTTCAGTCAATATTAATCTTTTCTGTGGCATTTCGCATCTCTCTTTTTATTTACATATGCAAATTAACGTTTTGCAGTCACGTGCAACTGTGGCGCCGTAGGATACCTCGAAGCCCTAAGAACAATATAGAATTCAAGATTTTTTCAATGGAAATCGATATGGCATTTAGAAATTTTGATATTGAGTGCAACAGTTCGAATTTCCTAATCAAAAATTTTACCGAAAACAATAGTATTTCACGCCTTTTGACAACGACAAAGGAAATTCGAGGCGTAATGGAGATGCTATCTTTTTTCGGAAAGTGTTGCTTTGGTGATAGTATCACCGAGGTTTTTTTTGTGCCTTTTTCGGTGATAACGTATTTCTGTTGTTTCTGAAAATGATGAGATAATTCTGTATTTTCTATCTTTATTTTCTGGTGTCCGAACGTTTAGTCGTAAATACATATGATATATTGAAAAACAAATTGTCAAATATAAAATAGATTTTCATGGGGAATTTGCATACATGTAGAGACTACTCGCTTAACAGAGGTTTTACCAAAATGATGTCCAAAAATAGTGTAACATTTGAATAATAATTTCGTACAAAAGAATTTCCAACAATAACCAAAAATGAAAGTAAACAAACATAATCACATATATAAAATGCATGTTAACAAAATTAATGAAAGATACATGTAACGGAAATTAACCTTCTTCAATTTATAATAAAGTTGTTGGAATCCTAATTCTTTCATTTCATCAATGTAAATCACATAAAAGTGGCATAAAATATAAAAATGACTTCTAAAAATTATAGTAAAACCTTAACGGAATATAAGAGAATTTTATAGAAAATAGTGACATACGTTACTTTGAAATTTAACTTAAAATAAAACCATATTAACCTTTTATAAAATAGACAAAATGTCCTACCTGAAAATGATGAGATAATTCTGTATTTTCTATCTTTATTTTCTGGTGTCCGAACGTTTAGTGAAGTCAAAACGCCGGACGGAACTATTTAAAACCAGGTTAGGACAATTAGCGGTAATTACTCAAAGCCGACTTTTCACTTTAGCGGTGGCACAACAAGTTACCACAATTTCACTCAAACACCAAGCTCTTATTTCAAAAATAGTTGCCAAACATAAACAATAGAAAATTGAGAAGTAACGGCTTGGATGTTTGGAAAACATGGTGATCGCGGATTACTTGACATGTATTTTCATGATTTGTAAGCCGGATTTTATAGTTAAGACGATTTATAAATATAATACAAAAATACTGTTATCCAAAAAGAAGTTAATAATTTCTGATAAAAATGAGTGAAAGAAAATAAAATTTACTTTTATAAAAATACGAAATAAATAAATGCTTTAACTTGAATTAGTTACTAGTCGAAATGACCCTATGATAATACCCCCCTGCTACAAAACTCTTTGTCCTCAAAGATTAACAAAGTGTAAAGAAAAAAAAAATCGACAATGATATATACATAATAATATACAATGAAAAACATATACATAGATTCAAGCTAAAGTTCAATGTATTAATTGATCATATTAAAAACCGTGTTAGGTTTTGACAACGGAATCTTTGTTGCACGCATTGTCATATAATCAAATCTCAGATAAAAACAAAATAAACATATGTACACTCACATTAAGTCATTCTTAATAGAAATGCATCATTTTTTTTCTAAAGCATCATACTCTATTCAATATGTTTGAGAAACCCGTGTTCCGATATGAAAGAAAAAGATGTCGTAAATAGTTCTTCCAAAAATTCTTCCAAAATTCTTTTACATTTTTTTTTATATTTCAAAATTGTCATTCAGTTTGAACGAATGTTAAACGTCTTCAAATTCGATAGCATCATTTGAAGATAGATCTGAGCAGATCGTTGCTATGACAGAACCAAGCAGATATAACGTCCGTATACTCAGTTGAGTGTACCTTATGGGAAAAAAAAAGAGAGATTTAGAGGGGACCTCAAAAAGCATTCGCTGAGAAGATATCGTCGGTTTATATTGTCCGGACTAGCACTAATCAAATCAGTATTAATCAACCTTAACAACGTTTGCAAGTTCAAGGAGAAATAAAGGAAATCAGAAGTGTAGAAAAGACATAGGTACTTCACGGAACAGATATACAAGTTTATACATCTATAACTCTACTAGTTTCACATGTAGTCGGCGTTGCCGAGTTCTACCAATGCATGCCATGTTTGGTACGAAGTCAGCTCAGTCTATTGATGTCGCACTTATACTGTCCAACGAGGAGTTTTACCTTGATCCGTTGCCTTTCAGTTTAAATAATCCATATGATATGAATAGGAAGAAGTTTCTGCTCACTATATACATCAGAATCAAATGTGGTATCCTAGCCTAGATTTGAAATTGTCGATCGATCTAAAATACAATTTGTCGGGTTTTAGAAAACGTAATTGTTCTTTTCCGTTTGTGGTGTCCATTTCCGTTTATGGTGTCCGTTTCCGTTTATTGTGTCCATTTCCGTTTATGGTGTCCGTTTCCGTTTATGGTGCCCGTGTCATGGGTTAATCACGTTGTCTTGGTACATGATACATATAGCCCTTTATGAGTAAGCTACACATCCAGCGATTCCTCATGTTTTCTTTCTTTAGTTCCTCATGATAATTTAGGGCATCAGTGGACCGTGATCGGAAGGCTCTCCACCAACTTATCACCGGGGGTTTTTTTTGTGCCTTTTTCGGTGATAACGTATTTCTGTTGTTTCTGAAAATGATGAGATAATTCTGTATTTTCTATCTTTATTTTCTGGTGTCCGAACGTTTAGTCGTAAATACATATGATATATTGAAAAACAAATTGTCAAATATAAAATAGATTTTCATGGGGAATTTGCATACATGTAGAGACTACTCGCTTAACAGAGGTTTTACCAAAATGATGTCCAAAAATAGTGTAACATTTGAATAATAATTTCGTACAAAAGAATTTCCAACAATAACCAAAAATGAAAGTAAACAAACATAATCACATATATAAAATGCATGTTAACAAAATTAATGAAAGATACATGTAACGGAAATTAACCTTCTTCAATTTATAATAAAGTTGTTGGAATCCTAATTCTTTCATTTCATCAATGTAAATCACATAAAAGTGGCATAAAATATAAAAATGACTTCTAAAAATTATAGTAAAACCTTAACGGAATATAAGAGAATTTTATAGAAAATAGTGACATACGTTACTTTGAAATTTAACTTAAAATAAAACCATATTAACCTTTTATAAAATAGACAAAATGTCCTACCTGAAAATGATGAGATAATTCTGTATTTTCTATCTTTATTTTCTGGTGTCCGAACGTTTAGTGAAGTCAAAACGCCGGACGGAACTATTTAAAACCAGGTTAGGACAATTAGCGGTAATTACTCAAAGCCGACTTTTCACTTTAGCGGTGGCACAACAAGTTACCACAATTTCACTCAAACACCAAGCTCTTATTTCAAAAATAGTTGCCAAACATAAACAATAGAAAATTGAGAAGTAACGGCTTGGATGTTTGGAAAACATGGTGATCGCGGATTACTTGACATGTATTTTCATGATTTGTAAGCCGGATTTTATAGTTAAGACGATTTATAAATATAATACAAAAATACTGTTATCCAAAAAGAAGTTAATAATTTCTGATAAAAATGAGTGAAAGAAAATAAAATTTACTTTTATAAAAATACGAAATAAATAAATGCTTTAACTTGAATTAGTTACTAGTCGAAATGACCCTATGATAATAGACTTGAGCGACATCTGTTACTTGTACATTAAATTCCTATTTTCCCCTAATCTGTATTGCACAATTAATGACTTCTCTGATATCATAAAATGACTAATCATCATTCAAAATTCAGAGTGGTTGCCTTTATTTTGAGTCATAACTTGCATGGATAAATTTTGGAATCGGTGTTGTAAAGTGCGATTCCATTACGAATTTCAAAATGCAGATACATTGTAAAAACCAATATGTATAGAACGAGCAACATGCGAGTAAGTAAGATCAGTGCGCCATTGTGTCGTTAAAAGTCAACCAAAAAAAAAGTAAATAAATAAAAAATAAATAAATATACACTTTCAGGGGAAATGGAGATCTTGATTTGTATAATGCTACTGAGTGTCTGTCTCTGGTAAAAATGATGCTAGATGGTTTTTCCATTGCATTCAATTGTTTTAAAAGATGTTGATGTGTATAAAAATACCCCCCCCCCCTTTTCCCACATTCTTCAATTCAGTAAATTATATCTTGGTAAGTACGTGCATGTAAACAGAGAGACAGAAAAAAACTAGAAATGAAACGAAGAGAAAATAAACAAAAACAAATCTATCTCTCGAGTACGAAAGCCTATATTGAGCTCAAGTGGTAGCTGAGAAAATTATTTTTTGGCGTTATAACGCGAACCTTTCACGTTATGTAACGCGAAAAAAAAATGTTTTTCTCGGCTACCACTTGGGCCCAATAGGCTTCCGTACAGAAGAAACAAAATATAACGAAAATATATAAAATTTAGCTTAAGAAAATATTTGAAAATTCTTCATCAATTTTATGATGCATTGTTCTTTAATCTGTAAAATTCATTCTTCTTCTTTTCCAAACATATTTTCATCATTTAATAAAACAACAAAGAGCACATGTTTCAGTGTTCTGAATTAATTTTATTCCGAGTTATCTCTGTTATCTAGGTGAAGATAAAGCAGAAAAAATAATAATTTCTTTACTCTATTGCCTCTGGATTTTTTTCTTTTGATCTCAAAACATGGTAATTAGTTTTGTGCCTTTTTTCACCAATCGTAAAAGGATATCGGTTAAGAGTAAGCTGGTGCAGAAATTATTATTTTGATCGGGAATCTCTCTGTTCTTTTTTCCTGTGAACGGATGAGGGGGACGCAGAGTTTAATAGAAAAAAAAATGAAATATCGAAAATCACTTGATTTAATGAGAAGCTATATGAAACCGACAGCTGCCCGTATAATCGAAATGAAATCAGATAAAATGTATTTTATATTGGAAATTTAATCAATGTGCAACAATATGGAGTTGAAAAGACTAAATCTAACTAACGTATCGTTTTTGTAACCTATTTTGTCTACAAACAGGTTTTGAAATTCAAACTATTTATGCAATTGCATTCAAATTCATGTTATTTATCTATAGTACATACATGTAGGGAAACAGAAATTTTGAAATTAACATTTTTTATTTGTTTATAGACTAAATTTGTTACAAAATAGATTTCGAAATATACAGGAAAAACAGATATATATGTGTAAAAAGGGGGTGTTAATAAATTGGTGCCCCATTTCTTTAACCCGCTATCTTTTATGTCAATAGGTTAATCAGCCCCAATCATGAGATGGAAACCACAGCTTACCCACGCATCACTCGGGAGGAATCTCCTTGTATCCCCACCGTGCGCGCCTTATTTTAAAGTAGACATCAAAGCTCCGTGTAAGTTATAAAAATGATAAGAATACATGTATAGACAGGTTATATCTTATTTCAGTCACGTGTTACGGTGTAATCCTCGTATGTAACACAGATACTACCATTGTTCTTTGAAGATTTCCGTGACCATTGAATATAAAACCACTTAATTCGATTTCGGGCTCGTGATTTGATTCATCAGCGAAATATTTTTTTGTTTTTCAATTAGATTTTTTAAATATATGGTTTAATATATACTTATTCAGTTCAGTGGCTTAGTCGGATAACACAGGACAGTATGACAAATTCCATTCCATTCTTAAATGATTCATCTAAAATAATTTCCAAATTAATTGAACTTTTTGTAAGACTAGCGTATATGCCGCAAAATCGTCGTTCATGCGGTGCATTATTTGGAAACTCGAGCATTTTTTTTTCAAATGATGAAAAAATGTCAATTTCGAAGCGGGTAGGGGCAGGGAACATGTTTCCGGATTCCCCTGCCCTGGTACTGTAAGTACTACGCATTTTTGCTTTTCTGAAAGAGCATTCTATATATGTAAAAGATGATTTTGACAATATTGCACATGAGCATGCACGCTACACACGGTGTGTCATTTTTATCGTCTTTATTTCAGTCCCACCCAAAATAGCCATGGGGTGCACGGTGTAGAGGTCAGTAAATTAAGGACTGCGGTGACCTTGTGGTCCATTGTCAACATTTACTTATTTATTAAGTTGTCTAGATTGTCAGATGAGAGCGGACCAGGTGATAATCTACTGTAATTTAGTCACCTTCATAATGATAGGTTAGTAAACACTCCTCCTTTTTTCGTGGCGTTTGATACCGATGGTTTTGTCAATTACTCAGTGTATTACATTTGTAGCTCGAGAGACAAAAACCTCTGGTCTCACGAACTTATTTCCTATCCCCAAAAACTATAACACAAGCAAGCACAAACCAGAACGGAAGGTGTACCATACACGCAGTATTAATATGTATTTGTTTTGTTTTGTTTTGTTTTTTGGGGGGATGGTCGGCTTTGCTATCTTACAGCCAATTGCAGTTTTCAAGAACCTGCAAACTCGATAATTTTAACTACTTGTTCGAATATTTATGTCGTCACTACCAGGTAATGAATAAAAATTCAGCAATAAAGTATCTTTTCATATACAACTCGCAGCTTCAACTTCAAATGCCTCTTGAACATTACATAATATTTCTACCTGCATCGCAACTTTTAATTGAAAAAAATATTGATTTCTCATCAATCACCAGGGAAGTCGCTATCAAAGGCAACAGATTGCCGACTTAATTCACATTTACATTTTAACTGAATTGAACTCATTCAAAGCAAAAAAAAAATCTAATTTTGTCGTGTGAGAGAGCGTCTGTGACATACATCTGCCATTAATAAAATTTACAAGAAATTAAATCGCTCAACGACAAAATTGACATTTTACTTCTTAGATTTATTTCTCTAAGTAAGCATAGCTAATTTATGTTATTTTCTACAACAGATGTCCACTGACCAATCAATCATGCTTTTATCTCTAACCCCCCCCCCCCCCCCAAAAAAAAAAACACCCGTGCAATCAAACATCGAGGGAAAGATGAAATATTATACAATTATGGACTTTTAACTCAGTGTATATGAAGTGATATTGATATACTATGAAAATATTGACCGAGGCGAAGATTCTATATCAATATTGGCTGATAACGTCATCGATGCTCCTGAATAAATCCAAGCTTTTGGTGGCATAAAATAAGGAATAAGATTTGCATGCAAAGACCAAGCCTTTGGTGCCAAACTAACTTTGACGGCCAAAACCAAGTCACTATTCGTCCAAATATTCGTCAAATACTTGGTTTAAAACTTTTGTTATGTACAGATATTCGGAGTATAAATTATGTCATTTGCATGGAAACTTCTGTACAGTATTTGACGGTTATTTGGGACGGATAGTGACTTGGTTTTAGGGTTAGGGTTGGGGTTAGGATATATGGTTAATTGGTTGATGTGATATTCTCTTCGATGGGCGATATATTTTATAATCATCAAGTGTGTTTACCAGCACCTGTGGAATACCGTAGTTTGCAATGATAGAATTTCACGCAGCGTTTACATCTTTAATCAAAGAGACGATAAGGCACAAAAACATTACACCATTTTATCATTATCCTATTATAGATAGTCAACCGGTGGTTCAATCTAGAGTATAAACATGACCTTGGTATCTTAAAATAACAACTCATCTCTTCCAAGTGATCTTAAATTTATATGAAGGATGTGACTTATCCCGATAAGCCAGGATGCTCTTTTTTTTCATGATTATTAAACAATCATTCTCAAATCATAACAAAATGTTCAAATTTTTTCTGAGTGGAATGGGTGTCTGTTTTTGCATGAAAACTTCTGGCAAGCAAATTAAAGTTTGACATAAACTAGGATGTGACCATTTCGTAACTGAATGAGTACCGAAGCGGAACAAACTGACACCTGCAAATAAAACCCAACCTACAAATTATTTAATCCTAATGAAAGATTCTAATGATAATTTGACCAGTATTCGGATTATGTTCATGCTTGTTTTTTCTTTTTCATGTATACTGCCAATATACAAGCGCGGATCTAGAGGGGGAGGGGGTCAGGAACCTTCTTCCTGGATTTTACTTAGAATTCTATTTTTTCCCCATTAACATGTAAATTTTTGTTTGAACCCTAGGCTGGAAACCCCCCCCCCCCTGACGGCTTGGACACTCCCTGATTTTTTTTCTGGATCAGCCATATCAGGTATACCGCTTTTTTACTTAGTTTGAGACGCATGACTCAGGAAAATGCCTCATACCCCTGTGAATTTTACAGACATCTGCTTTTCTCCTTTTTACTTACATTAGTTCGAATATCATCTCGCATGTTCATTCATTTCTCATTTTATTTCTACTTTACTCCCGTGAGCTCGTTCTATATTATCGTATTATTTATCCCTGCCTCACTAGTCATATTGGTAATTTTGTTTGAGTATGAGTGTCGAATTGCTCCCTCCGATGCGGCGGGAGGATAAGAAGGATGTTGGAGTGCGGGGTGTGTAAAACATATGGATCTTGTCTTGGGGGAAGGATGATCCCTTTATCTCTCAAAGTGTTCATTAATTCTATCCTCAAATCAGTTAGTTTTCACAGAGATGTTGGATGTTTTGAGGTTAATCTGACGTCGGGTGAGGGGGTACAATACATCATCTGTGTGAAGTGTGATTTGTTTTGAATCAGTAGGTTTTCGTGCTTGAGAGAAACATACATGAGACGCTAATTTATTTTTCTTATAAAAAAAAGTGGAGCTAAGAAAACTTCCTATTTGCTGTAGGATATTTTTCTTATGGAACAGACGAATAAACGAAACTTTTCATTTTCACTTGGGACGTTGTAAAAGTTTGGGAACGTTAAAAAAATAAGGTAGGAAATACAAAATGAATGTATATTTACAGATGCTTTGAATAGAAATGTTTGTTTTGGATCGAATGCCATTTAGTGAGAAAAAAGATCTAGCTTTCCTTTTTGATTTACTCATATGAAATATTATGAAACCGGAGATCAAACATTTAGGAAAAAAGAGTTCAGGCTATAAATCGATTCCTAAATGTTAGTAAATCGTTTTATAATGTGTGCATATCACTTGGTATTATTTGCTATGAAATTATGATACTTGTAATTGAGTTACTGTCAGTTCTACTGGTAAGTATCCCCAATATTTTAGACGCGGCGTGATGTTCGATCCCCTAAAGACCGATACAAACCTCTGTACTATTCCCCCATTTAATGTTTCTCGTCAAGAGTAATAATATTTGGCAGCAATTTACGTTTTTTGTTCATGAGATTGATCTTTTTCTGGCAATCGATTTTTAAATTGTCTGTGCAGGCGGTTAGTATAATGATAAAATTATGATTTCCAATAAAAACAAATGTCTATAGCACGCACGTGGACGTTCTATTTATATCCGTACTTTGTCACGTGACGTAAACACTAATTGCTATTTTTACGTTAACTTCTACAGGTAACGTGACGTAGTGGGTTGCAGCAGTTGTATCGGAGGAAGCTAGGGGCTGATGTAGTGAGAGATTATTCCATAGAAAGATTACGGCAGAGGGAATCCAACTTGACGATTAGCCAACTCGCATGGACGAGATTTGCCCACTTTTTTTCTGATTGTGTTGAAACTGGAGATTATTTTTGACGGTGGAATCCACCTCATCGGAAATGAAGCAATAAGATTTGATACTGATTTAGGAGCTTTTTATCTAACTCTACGCGTTTTGCAATATTAATAATCATATTCTCTGTATCTGTGACAAGAAAAGGAAGTAGTTGAAGATTTGAGCTCTTAACAAGCGAATTTTGTGATATAGATGGAAAGAAATCTCACGATCTCGTGAAGTACTACAATATATATCTATGTTTTGAAGTGTTTTCTCAGACTTTTTCTCGTGTTATACAGCAATTACGATGCTTTTTCTGCTGTAGAAAGTGCTCTCTATGTGTGTGCATACCCATACTGTATGCAGATTGGTTGCTAACTATTGGATTAATTGAGGACTTCATTTTTCATTTTCCCATAATTTGATTTCCGAACAGAAAGATATGGATAACCCTATGTTGGGAACTTATATCTGCGTTATGCTTTTCTTGCAGTTTCATGGTAAGTATCCGTGATATTATGTAATTTTGCACCACTATATCACACGTTGCGCAGTACTTTAGCACCTCTTGTGGCTACTTAGCGGTGCCCTCCTTGGGAGGGGGAACGATTTATTTACTTAGAGTCAAGGGCATATGTTATCTAGGCTATAACAATAATAAAGTATTTACGTAATTTATCCTCATTAAATTAGGAATGCTTTATTTACTTAAACCCCCATAATTAGTTCTTAATCGGCAATGCAAATACCTCCCAACTTGTAGCAAACTCATTATATAACATTGTTGCTCCTGCATGTATACAGAAATGTTCAAGTTCACAGCTGGTACAGATAGGCAGTTTTTTAATGTATCTTTATTCTATTTGTATAATTTCATACTTTTCATTATTTTCTTAATAATGCACCTTTGCATATAATCCTTGCGAGGATCTAGAAAATTTCTCAAAAAAAAAAAATAGATTTGGGGAATTTCTGAAAGAAAAAAATGGTTGGGTTGCTTTAGGTCCTGCATCGGGATTTCGAGAAATTTCTACATATTTGAAAAAATGGCAACCCCAACCCCCCCATTCAGCCCCGGGCCAGTCGTTTTGTCATCTTTTGGACGTCTGAAAATTGTAATTGTCTATCAGGAGAAAATCCATCATCAAAAGCACCGAACAAACCCATGTGTTACTCGTTTCCACACTTTTTATTTCTTCATCAATAGTATGCATAATTAATACACACAACAGATGGTGAGTTGGAAAAGGTACACTGTGTTTTCATATTGTAGGTGAAAGAGTTCATATGCAGCATTCTTTTCTTTTATTTTAACTATCTTAAAAAGACCAACAAAGTAGCTAATCACTACAGAATTTACGCTTCGGATGCAATGTGCATGCGCGAAAAATTTCACCGATATTTTTTTACAAGCTGTACTTTACATCAAAGAGAAACATTTTTTATTCAAGAAACATAGATCTTGTGGTGATGCGCGAATTCACTCAATATTTCTAAAGACAGGGGAGGGGCGCTATAATATTTTTCCCGTCAGGGGCGGATGTCGCGGATCTACAAACAAAAATCCAAGGGAATCGAGTCCAAGCTGTCAGGGGGTTCAGCCTGTGGCAAATTCCAGGGGATGGGTCCTGTCATCCCTACCCCCCCCCCCCCCCAGCTTGCCCGGCCATGCACCCAATTTTATTATATTTAGCGAGAATTTTTTCCTCTTTTTTTATGTTTGCCTCCTTTTCTACCCTTAGTACCGTTGTTTGGAGAGGAAGGTACTGGTGATGAGAACACACCACCGGTCATTTTACAGATGACCAGTGAGATGACCATCGCCTTTGATGTGAGGAGATGCTATACATCACTCTCTAACAAGAGACGCGCATACTTAGCGGGCCGCTCATTTGATTGACTTGTCAGGTAGATACAGACATACATATCAAAGGCGGTATCCTTTCAGACTCATTTAACGTTCAATCATTAATATGGTCATTCACTTTGTCATATTCTTAGTATTTTCCTCTATCCTTGCCATCCTTAGATATCCGATGAGCATATTAAGGTGGGTCCCTACTCGTGAATTTAACAGATGAATTTTGTATTTTAAGGTTATTTTCTATACATTATAGTCAAAATGACATAATGAACACAGACATAGATAGGTAATTTTGTTTTCTTTAAAGATACAGTACATTAAAGAAAGGTACCCTAGAACTTAAAAATTGAGAAATAACAAATATCCATCGTATGCTTTTGAAACCTCCAAATTCAGTGGTGATATGAATATGTTTATTTGTTTTGTTTTATCTTATGATAACAAGTCATATAGAAGAAATACAACACATAAAATGATATTGTAACATAAATCTAAGTATGATATATCTCCAAACATTAGGGTACCCCCTTATAATTTCATAACAATTTTGGACCAAGAATATGTACTAAAATCCAACTTTTTGCAAAAATAACAGATGAATTTTTTTCATTTTGTAATATTTCATAAAATATGTATGTCGATGAAGAAAAAATCACATACAGGTACACAATTTTTTAAATTGATCAAGGTGTGGCTCCAAACATAGGGGTACCCACCTTATAAATGATATCATATTTTCGACAAATAATATAAAAGTATATCACATTTTTGTGCAAAAAACAACAGATGGAATTTCTTCAGATTGTATCATTTTATACGATAATATATATAGATGGTGAAAAAAATCGCATACAGGTATACAATTTTTTATTAATGATCAAGATATGGCTACAAAACATAAGGGTACCCCTTTATAATTTCCATTACATTTTCAACTAAGAAATTTACTATATGAATGGTGGTGGACATTGATAGATTGCACCATCTTTTGCTTCTTTTGGCATTTAAGATCTTCTGTCTGTGTTTTTCAATGCGCTCGCTCGTCCCTCACCAGCTATTGTAAAACGTTATACGCAGACTGCTGCATATAAGGAAAAACCTATAACGGTTCGAGTAGGGAGCCACCTTAAAAGCTGAAAACGTAATTTGTACAGTTCTGACCAATATTATTATTGTATGATTATGAAAAGCTAGTATAAATGGTGACACCGTAGACTGAGAGGAGAGGAGGGGGGCAGACACTACCCCAACAACCCTTCCCTGCAATTTGCCAAAATGCCGACCCCCCCCCCCCCCACCCCCCCCCCCCCCCCGTTTTTTTACGTATCAATATTTCAAAATATAGGAGCTCGACAACCATGGACCCACAATGCCATCCTCCTTTACTTTCCCTATACCGGTATATACAGAGAAAGTAGTGAAGGGGTGGATTTCTTTAGGGTATCCAAGTTGGCGTCGAGTTCCTGTGTCTCAAAACTCCTGGGCTTGACCCACTTCCAGGACCCGGACTGGTACACAACCCCAATCCTGTTTCTCAGAGTAGATAGAAAGACATGCTAGTGCACATGATTTGTGAGGGTAGGGATTAAATTCGACAAGAAAAATTCATGGTTTGTCTCTTGATGATACACAGTTTTAAGGAAGTCTGAAAAGGAGGGGGGGGGGGGGGTTAACGGCACGTGCCGTGCATGTGGGATAAAAAATGGGAACTTGCATAAGTACTGTGACGGGCGTTACTTACACTTACGTTCATTATATTCAAGTGACTTCATGTAGAGTGCAAAACTCTTAGGGTTGATAGTTTGTGTCAACTCATTTAATTAAAAAAAAATTGTACATCCCACTTTTAATAGAGAGAAGGTCGGCGTCGGTTCAACAAATCATCGATTACTCCCTAAATCACAATTTCAGACAGCCATATGCTCTTCATAGTCGGGATCTAGACATTGTTTTCCAAGGGAAAAGGGGGGGGGGGGGTTCCAGTCTGATTTTGAAAATAATTATCTGCAAAAAAATTTTTGGAAAATAAAATATTTTTAGCAAATTAAGAGGGTCGGGTGAATCTCCAAATACTCCCCCTCTTTGGGTTCGCCCTTGTTCTGTATTAATTGTTTTTGTGTTAGAAAAAAAATAGAAAAAGTTGATTTACACGATATGCTTGTTTAAGGTAGCAGCTGCCCCTGTATTCAGCCCGCAATATTGCCCTCAAGGGCTGCCAGATAAAGATAATAATGGCACAGATAATTGACAAACGCAGTTGCTAATTTTCACCAAAATACAAATTTAGAATACAACAGTTGATTTCTTTAATTGAGGGGAAATAAGAGAATTGTGGGATGCAGCTAAGAATAGATTTATTCTGTTTTCTAAGAATCATTAAACTGATTACTTTGCAAGTAGATATTTCCTGAAATTTGGTTAAATTTGACTAAAAACTAAAAAGGATGTGATTGCACAAGTTCGTTGCAATTGATAAATCTATTTTTTTTTCAGTTTGACACCCCCCCCCCCTTCCAATTAGTTTAACTATCACGCTCATCTACAGATAAAGTAAATCTGACGTTTGGCAGGAACTTAATCACAGATTAAGTCAATGGTGTATATACAAAATGCCTGATTGTTCCAATTTATTTCTCCTTACTGGCAATATTTGACTAGACATAAACCTCTTTATGTCACTCACATCATCTTTTTGTCAAAATGTAAATACATTTATACATTGTCGTATCTAGAAATGTTTTCCCAGAAAGCGGGAAGGGGAGGGGTGATGTATAGACCGCCATAGTGGGGAGGGGTTCCAGTGCATAATTTTGAAAAAAAAAATTAACAACGGGGGATAGGAATTTGTTCAGATTTCAGAGAGGGGTTTTCTGAAACAGTTTGAAATAGTCCAACAGTCAAAAAACGGAACGAAACACGAAATAAACTAAATATGAAATATTAGTTGTTATAATCCTTTTAGTATGAAAAAAATGGGACAAAAATGAATCAGAATAAGATGCCTATATAATTTCTCGTTTAATTTGTAATAAGTGGGGTTTTAATTGTGCATAATTAGTCAAAAGTTTGCTTTCGCTCCCAATGCTATGTAGCGTCTTTTGTCATTTGAATTGTCTGTATAATTAAAATTGCCAGCTTTTATTGCCAACTTTTATATTTAGGGAATTTAATGTGATCATTATAAGATTTGATGAATCATCCATTTGTATTTAATTTTCCTGTAAACATTCGCATGTGATAAAATCATAATGTAAATATTGGTTTTATCTCAAGATGGGATAATCGGGGACGAAGGAGGGGAGGTAATCCAAGCAGGAACCGCTTTAATTGCCTTTGTTGCGTCAGGGGAGATGACGCATACGGGTACCCACTGTTGAATGGCTTATCCATCATCGCGCCGTAGGGTCAGGGTTTCCTTTTGTCCTTGAGACCATCGTTTGATATTTTCACAAGTAATAATTATTTTTCTAGTAAATCGACCAGTTAATTAGGGATTTTAGCCTGCAGTTGTAATAACATAGTGTAAATTCTCTATTTATGTCAAGGCAAATTGATGTAGCGTGGTTGATCAACGATGGGTAAAAACTGTTGCTTCTCTTATTCATCGTTGGGGCTGGAAATGAGGGGGGGGGGGGGCCGGGAGGCTCTAACGTTATAGGACTTTTACATGGATCCTGTATGTGACCTTTGTGAACATGATCGTTACGTAATTTCGCTTCAAAACAAATTTCTAAAACAGCTCGACAAAACGACAAACAAACGAAATAACCGTTCGCCATTGCAAGAGGTCTTTTATTAATGTATTTAGATTTTACGTATTTTTGTAATGCCTTTCGATATACAAGAAGAATTCGAAAAGGGAAAGAACAGGGGTTGATGCAAGGGAGAGGAAAACCCCATTGATTGGGAAGGAAATTTTGTGAATGGACCATTTTCCATGGTTTCAATAATTTCAATGAGCCATTTCCTGCAGACTTCAAAGGACCATGGGACTATGGATCCTGTCGTTCCCTATCACTGTTCAAAACCCCATAATATACATCAGAATTTGATGGTATTTAGGTCATGACATGTTCTTGATCAATCTGAACTGTTAATCAACGCTTACAGCATCTCCTATTACCGTCTTCATTAGTCAGGCCTTCGTGATAACCTACATCAATTGATCACATTATAGATTACGTCCCTTCACCAACAATACCCTACATCCTAGTCAACATGGTCAAGGAATCTGACCGGATGATGAGGACATTAAACTAATGAGTTTTATTGTACACGAGTTACAATCAACCATATAGTGACCTAGGATCGGATCCAGAGGACCTCAGGGAGCAGTCTTCAACTGGGGTGGGAGGGAAAGGAGAGGGGAGAGGTTATGTCTCTTCGCCAATAAAACCCTACGTCCCGGTCATGGATACTGACTGGATGGGGACATAAAACTAGTTAGTTTAAATCATAGTGAGGCCAGGATCGGATCCAGAGTACCTCTTTGGAGCAGTCTTGAACTGGAGAGAAGGGAGGGGGAGGGGTTAAAGGCTAGCGCTAGGTTACGTTCACCAATAATACCCCACGTCTATTACAAGGATACATACTGGTCGATGGGGGACATTATAAGAAATGAGTTTTATTGTACATGAGATATATCGTGACTCAGGATCGGATCCAGAGAACCTCATTGGAACAGTCTTTAACCGAGGGGGAGGGGGGGGGGGGGGGGCTATGTCCTGGTCATGGAAACTGATCGGATTATGAGGGCATTAATCTAATGATGAGCTTTATTGTACACGAGTTATATATAGCATACAGTAAACCATAGTGACCCAGAATACAGGACAACTTCTTGGAGAAGTCTTGAAAACAAATTAGATAATGTTGATGGAGAAAAACTAAACGTTGCCAGGTTAAGAAGATTTTAACACATAATCGTCCCCCCCCCCCACATAGAATCTACACTTTCTTTCTCAGAATTATGGCTAAAATGGCCGTGACGTAAAGAAAAGGGGAAAATCTGTGGGTTTTAAGAGCCATTCTCTGGAAGAACCATAGTGGCCGAAAAACGTCAAAATATGCAATATTCGCCAAATCTTGATAAGAAACATTTTCAATGAAATTTAGATCGAACCTTTTAGCTAAAATTTAATTTAAGCAATGTAGTCCTCAAGTTTGATGTGATCAAAGGAGAAGTTATAGTAATTGAAAGGTACGTTACTGATGGCTCCTGATGTTGGCATATTGGTTATATAGATAACACGGTACATCTAGGAGGGATTGTATACCAGGGTACAATCACCTATTGTTAACGTAGATCACAGGGGAAATATTTAGTGTCCATCAAAACAGATCATAAAGTCAATCCTGATCGTTACGATAATGTAAGTGACAATGACCAAGGCCAGTGTACAGAGCGGTATGGGGGTCGGATATCAACATTTCGGGGAGGAAATGGTAACGAGGGATGTGATCGTGAGAGCAAATTCTATGTTGCAAAGGTAATGGATGGGGGGGGGGGGTCATAGATAGTAACCTGAGTACGTTTAACGATGGGAAACTAGTTCTTGTATTTGAAAATAACAGGGTTTTTATGTGTGTTTCAAGAATTTTTCCCCCAAGAACGGTGGGGGTGTTTCCAGCAGATTTTGAGATTTTTTTTTTTTGTAAAATGCGGTAAAAGATAACATTTCAGGCACATTCCGGGGGTTCTAACTCCTGAACACCCTCCCCGACCTCCCTCTCTCTCCACACCTTGAACGTATCACCAGTATCAAGCATTCTTCGGGATTTGCATCGTGTGGACCCCCGCCTCATCGTTCCTTTTCTCCAGAGTGAGAAAAAGAGCGATGAGGCGGGGGTCCACACGATGCAGGATTTGGAAACTATGTCTATTTTGTAACTGATTTATACAATTTTCTCTACAAAATAAACTATCAAGACAGCTCTAGATTGAGATCGTGATGCTCTGTGTGAACCAAATCCTGCATTTCACCAAAATCTAGCCCGAAGAAAAACCAAAAAGGTTTAAAAGAATGATTTACATGCAAAAATATCCCAGAAGTATTTTGAGAAGGCAGGAAACAGATAGCGAATCCAGGCACCGATCTAGAAGTGGGGTATGGAATCAGGACCCCCTGAAATTTGCGAAAAATCCTGATTTTTCCTGATTTTACGGAGTTTTTTTTTCAAAATCTTAGACGGGACCCACCCTGAAGGGTTTGATCCCCTTTGAAAAAATTCTAGATCCGCCAATCTGAGTGTATATGATACATTTTTTAGGGGTTATCTAGCAGGAATCATCCGCCACTATATCACCACAGATGCTTGTCGAGAACAGGTGTTATATGAGTTACATAGAACCTTTATGAAATCTGTTACACTGTTGAAAGAAGTCTGTAGACGATATCTTACTTCTTGTTGCCTAGGAGAGCTATGAAATATCTGTCCCAAAAATCTCGCACATTGCGGGTGGCTGGCATTTGATGTGTACATGCGATTGAAACATGTAGGAGTGCGATGGGTTCATATTTTAATTAGGTTATCATTATTTTACTTCATAAGTGCACTAATATAAGCGTATTTGGGAAGGAAAGATAACTTTGTGTAGGAGAATGACTGATTTTGCAAGCAGTAAACTGCTACTCCTACCGAGGACATGGACAAGCTTTTTCCAGCTTTCATATTTTTGAATGTTTCATTCTTAATTTTCAAATGTCCGTGATACCTATTAGAAATACAGATAACCATCAATATAGCAAACTTTAAGCCAAAACATACATGTAGATCGTGAAAGTTTTAGTGGGTCATCAAGAATCCGTAAACTGAGCAAATTATGAGTTCATGGATCATTAAGGGTAATCGGTCAGTTTCGGTCATTTTTTACGATCCTTTATTAAGTCCCCTGTCCATGAATGTACAATCACGTTTCTCTCCAACAATTGCATTGTGAATCCAAACCACAAATGACCATGTTGAAGAAAATTACTAATCTATTAATTTTCTGGGCTGATTTTATGACGCCGTAATTCGTGGATTTTTTCGCACATTTGTTTAGAAGTTGTCAAACTTAATCTATACAGAAGGTTCAAGATACAAGCTATATTTAATTGACAAAAATGGGCCCTGGTGGACATGAAGCAGAGTTTTAAGTAATAAGCGATGAAGCTGGAGGATTTTTCGAGTAATGTATTCTACAACCATTCGTACAAAGTATCTGCATGAAAATAATTATGGAAATAAAACCGAAAAATCGGGGATAATGTCGGTTTGAAAAGGACGAGTTTGGGGCATTCTGAACAGGGTTGTCTCCTCCTTACATTCGAAACAAGTACGCCTTTTTCGTCATGACGTGAGTAAACCTATTGCGTCATGACTAGAGTTAGCCTTTTTCTTCAAACTTTCAACGTCATGACGTGAGTAAGCCTTTTGTGTCATGACGAGAGTTCATGTAAGCCTTTTTCATGATGACGAGAGTAAACCTTTTGCGTCAGAATGTGAGTACTAAACCTTTTTCGCCATGTCGTGAGTTAATCTTCTGCGTCATGGTGTGAATAAACCTTTTGCGTCATGACAAAAGTAAAAAGCCTTTTTCGTTATGACGAGAGTAAACTTTCAGCGTCCTGACGTGAGTAAGCCTTTTGTGTCATGACGAGGGTAAGCCTTTTTCATCATGACTAGAGTAAGCCTTTTGCGTCATGACGTGAGTAAACCTTTTGCGGCATGATATAAGTAAACCTTTTGCGTCATGATTTGAGTTAACCTTTTGTGTCATGACGAGAGTAAGCCTTTTTCATCATGATGTGAATAAACCTTTTGCATCAGAATGTGAGTACTAAACCTTTTTCGTCATGACGTGAGTAAATCTTCTGCGTCATGATGTGAATACATGTAAACCTTTTGCGTCTTGACGAGAGTAAGCCTTTTTCGTCATGACGAGAGTAAAACTTTTGCGTCATGATGTTAGTTCTTAAGCATTTTTGCATTATGACGAATATTTATATTTTATTTAAAAGACCAGGTGTTATTTTTATTCTGAAAAATATGTGTTTTATAATTGCAGGTTTATACAGCCTTCCCATGCAGAATATCTATAGAAGCGCATGTAATAATGGAACAATTCATATGAACTGTCCATCTAAATACAAAATCGCCATCAAACGAGTGTTCTACGGGGTGAAAGAGGACAGACAGTGCCAGCAACTCAAGCGAAGCCAACCGGAATGCTGTGAGCGAACGCAAGGAGACTGCGTAGAGCACAGTAGCGAAGTCTATGTCACTCTGAACGGCAGGTGTTCCGGCGATGTAGATTGTCACTATGACGTCAAAGCTATCGAGACCACTGACGTCTGCAAGACCTCCAAAAAGTCTGTACCACGGCTGACTGATTATATGACAGTAGTGTATGACTGTGTTCCAGGTAATATTCAATGGTAATTTTCATTGCATGAGCTACATGTATTATCACGATTTTTCGATAAATTAAATACATGTATGTAATTTCCTCCGTTTACAACTAGAAGATCTACCAATCGAAACACCTCGCCCCTTCTTGCTATGTCAGAAGGTTTTTTTACGCAGTAAAGGTCGAGGCTTTCCGTTTGGGAGATCTACATGTAGTTGGGTCCAAAAAAACACATTGGAACACCATCCGCTCGTTTCTTAGGCTTGCTCGTTGTTGAAAGGTGACGTTGTGACAAATTGGCCATTTAGACCAAGTAATTTGATACCAAAGCACGAGAGGCACAAAAGATGGTCATTCCTCTGCTAACCGAAGGAATTTATTATAAAAGAGCTTTGCCAACATTATGAAAATACAGCATAAGAGTAAACGAGATACATTGGGTAGTTTGAAATCTGCCACATTGTTGTCCTAAAAGACGTGGTCTGACCAACAGTAACTAGTGTTCAATATCATATATGATATTGGTTCTATTCAGATACTGTACCTTATTTTATAGTTCAAAGTCAACTATAATGACGTCATGTTTCATTACAGAAACCGACATCGCCCAGTTCTGTAGCAATGACGTCAAGAAGGGTAAGCTGCTGTACCTGTCGAATATGAACTATCCAGATCCCATCAACAAGGGGCGACAATCCTGTCAGTGCTTAATAAAGACAGAGTTTTCTCGTGGAATCGCCATAAACGTGATCGACATTATGTTCTCTGTCCCCGAAAACACGGACATCTGTCCCCAGAGGCTGAGGATCACAGACACTTACACCACACGGTCCTTCAGTTGCGGACAGTCAGGGATGTTCGGATTCCGAAACATCTATACCCGGATGGTGTCCAACGTTACCACAGCGCTGGAGAGTAACGTAGAAAAACGAAGGGGTTATGTTTGGATTCAATTCAAAGGTACTGTCATGATTTTGGATTTTTTTCTAAATAAACATATATTTTTCATGTCTTTGCCGTTGGGAGCTAGAATTTTTTCAAGGGGGGATCGATCCTATGATAAATAAAAACATGTAAAAAAGGGGAATATCCCCTGTACATCGGCACTTGCGTATCACATATAACATTTATATCGCCTTTGCAAGTAACTGTGCACTTGTCACTTTCTACTCTAATATCAAGCGCGGATCTAGAGGGGGTGTCAGAGTCGCCCCCCCTTTGGAATTTGCCTTAAATGCTTATTTTGTCCGTTTTTACATATATTTTTCTCAAAACCATATGCTGGAAGACTGACTGGACCCCCACCCCTGGACAAATTTTCTGGATCCGCTCATGAACAAATAGTTACAGTATTTGTTGAAATAATTTTTCGAAGTTTAGGATGGTTTTCATGTACATACTAGTAAAAGTCTGAATGTAAAAACTGAATACAAGGATTCAAAACAGTTTAATTGTATTGCATACGAATGAATCCTAAATAATTGCCTCTTAGAAATACTTAACATAAAAAGTAGATTCTTTTACTTCTACTCTAGTACTTGTTTCAACTAGGAAGATAAATTTTACAGCCTTCATCTGAGTCACTGTCATAAAACCTCCTTAAAAATGGGCGTGGTATTCCAAACATTTGAAGCAAAGTACGAGCAATGACGCAACTTGTCTATCGTTTCAAAGATTTTTTATATTATCAAAAACCCATATTACATATTTCACTTCCTAATTTTTTCTATCAAATTTTGCAGCCCAGAGTGTAAATGATTACGTAATGGTATACTGCGGAACAGCGATGGAAAAACTTTTGTATGGGTACCCCTTGACCACACCTCAGGACACCAACGTCACTGTGTCCGCCGCTGGTTTATCACCCAAAATCATCCCAGATATGAGTATGTAAAACCTGATTAAAGCTGTAGTGTGATTTTTTTTCTTCGTTTAAAGCTTCAATGTCGGAAAGTTATTACAATACTTTAAAGATATATTGTGGACTTTTTTTACATGTCGATCAGAGGAAAAAAAAGAGGGGGGGGGGGTCTACTTAGCAACGAGTATACATGTATCACTAAATGATATTGAAAATAAAACCCTTTGTGGTCTCTAATACTTTACATTTTTGAAAGAAAATGTTATTTTGAAAAATGAAATGTCCATAATGCACCTGGGAAAGTAGGCGGTGTTTACAGTATAAAATTATGTTTTCCTTTTGTTTTAGTTGCCATCATTGGAGGGGTTGCTGGAGCTGTGGCACTCGTTCTCGTCATCTGTATAGTAGCTATAGCAGTACACTGTACAAGGTACAACAATTTGTCTTGATCTCATTTCTTTATAGTAGTAGGAATACGTCACAGGGGTGAGGCATCTACGGAAAACCGTAGGTGAAAGGTATGGATTATAAATTTATCTGGCGATCGACACATAATTATCTGGCGGCCGCCACATAATTATGTGGCCAGATAAATGAAGTGGCGGCCGCCAGGTAATTTAAGTGACGGCCGCCACTTAATTATGTGGCGGCTGCAAGATAATTATGTGGCGACCGCCAGATAAATTATAATTCATACCTGTCACCTACGGGCTTCCGTCGGCATCATACCTTTCTTTTCCTCAGCACAAACCGTTTCCTCAGCACAAACCGTTTCCTCAGCACAAATCCTTTCCTCGGCACAACCCCTTTCCTCTACAGGTCTAATACATACTTGTAGAAGAAAGGGTCTGTGCTAAGGAACGGGTTTGTGACCAAGCTATGATTACCCCCCTCCCCCTCCCCTTGTGGAATACACCGTACTGGGTATAAATATGTTGTATGTATAGTAGCTAAAAACCGTACAGAGCCTAAAAATTTCACTGTTTCTTTGTACAAGTATATGTATTAGGCGTGGGAAGTTTCGCATAAACCACTGAAATATTTGGGGGGGGGGGGGGTCGTACAGATATTTTATTTTTCACGAAAGATAAATTTGCAACGAAATGATAGGGAAAGAAGTCATTTGATAACTGTCAGGCATGTTCAAAACGAATAAGAGAAAAAAAAATGAGCAGAGGTTTCCCACATATCATTTAATAACGACCGAGATATATTATATGTTTTGCAGCATATATATACGTACGTAATATTTACGCTGTGCATTCTAGAAGTTTTTGCTGTTAGTAGTTATGAGAGACTGATGCTCTATTTTTTTTTTTCACTGACATTTATGTATCCCAGATAAATAGCACGTTAATATACCCTCTCCTTGAACTAGGCAGTGGTACAACATGATCCATCGATAACGTTACAAGCTTTTTATCATCGGTATTTGCCAAGATTTTCACGATAGTTCGCTATTTCATTCATCATGTCGCTGCAAAACATCATAATTTTCAGTTTTTCGTAGAAAGCTGCCACACAATCTTGATCTCTTGGATATTGGCAATCTTTGGGGAAATTAAGGTACTCGATGCCCCATCAAAGTTAGATAACTCTAGTTTGCATTGCGGTCGGATGGGTTGATTATCTTATGACATTTTGGAGGAAATGTTTTTGATAATGAAAAATGATATAATTTTTCAAGTATTCTAACTTTAAGCTGGAGTCTGTCGGTATCTGATAGAGATATAAATAAGCCAAGTCTATGTAAATGGGAAATGCATGTTTATGTACAGATGAACTCGTATGATATGTAGTTGGAACACTGACAAGTCTCTTCTCCTAAGATCAAATGTACTCATTATTCCTGATATTTCAACCATGATTTTTCTCTCTTTTCTTTTTACTTGCTTTTCTTAAATATACTCGTTTTTCCCACTATTTCATTTATGACTTTTCATATTTTAGACGTGCTTTTCCCAAACGTGCGCGTTATTCCCACTATTTCAACCACGATTTTTCATCTTTTTGTAGGGAGAGAGAAAGACTTGCTTTTCCCAAAGTGCCCGAGGTAATTCCCTCCCCGATGGTGAGGGGGAAGGTCTATCACCCGGATGACAAGGACGCCACCCACCAACGTTATAATTACGACGAAGACAGATATTGCTCAATCAAGCGTAGTCCTATGAAAATGACAAAACTATCAGATGTGGAAAACGACGCTGACCAGAAGCTCAAAGAAGCCTTTCTGCAAATAAATGACCACAACCCCCATCAGTATACAAATGGAAGGGTAGGGGGCGTGGCTCCTATGCAGCGAGATCCGGAAACGCATCTCTTGCTGGAACCGCCCCCAAATTATAAAAGTGTTGAAAAGCCGGTTGAAAAATTTTACACCATGAATGCCCAAAAACCTCAAACCGAAGTTGCCGAAATTCGAGTGACATCAAGTTTACCACAAAGGGGAAAGGTTAAAAAAGCAAAAACTGTCACGTTCTCTCCGGTTGCCATGGTAACGCCTTTACCCTCAGGTTCTGAGGAATCGATTGGATCGGAAGGTGACAGAAATCTCGCAAATATTATTGACACTTACCAAAGTTTGAGTGAAGACAAAATTTCACCAGTGCTGGAGAAAAATAGGGAAGCTTTTGTAGTACCCGCGGATAACCCCATGGGATTTTCTTCTATTGAGGGGCCAAACGCTGTTGAAATTGCGGAAATGGAGGAATTGTGGAAATCATTAGGGGATGTCGTAGACTCTACAACTATGGATGACGGAGCTTATGATAATATTGACTATTTATTGGCGCAAAATAGGGCAAAGCATAGTGAAACCGCGTAAAATATCATAAGGTTATAAAAAAAGCGCAAGGCATTTAAGATAAAATCCACTGAGGCTGTAAAATACAATGTAGCTCAAATTTACACCCGCAATGCATATTTCATATAATGTATCATGATTACATTTTTGATTCACCTACATGTAGGGGCTTAACCAAAAATGTTATCATGATAACTAATACATTTTTGATTCATCTAGGGGCATGTTATCATAATACATGTATAAAGAGGAATAACTCTAATGAAGAATGTCAGTATCAGAATTCCACGAGTCGAGTGTGTTTCGCTTATGTCGGTTATATGACAGATACTGTATATACTACACGTAGTGGTGTTTTATGGTATATGAGCTCTATATAAAATTACAAACTAATGAAAACGAATTTGAATCCCGAAATTGTAAACATTTTTTTTTCGAATTAACTTCGAATATTGTTGTAACCTATTCCTATTTTTATTTTCATATTAATTTTGCATGATTGATGCACAAAAAATCCACTTTCGAAATAGAAATTAGATTAATCATTATGCAATGAAATTTCACATACACTAAAAACTTCTATTTGTGACACCATGCATAATAAAAGCGTTTACTACGTGTACATTGTGCACATACATGTTTTCATTCAGGATAAAAAATATCCTATAAATACAAATGTGTACACCACGTCAAAAAATGTCCTCTTTCTGATGTTCAATAGATTTATGCAATTTGTCTCAAGTCATACCTTGACTTAATCTTTGTTTGTATATTTGTACATTTGTGTATGTAATAATAACTTATAATTTATGTACACCGGTATTACCTCGTCATAATGTACAACACTTTCTCAATTTGATAATAAAAATGAAGAAATGAGCAAAATTTGAATTTTGTGTAATTTTTATGTAGCACTCTATTATATATATAATAGTATATTGTACGTGGTCCTACAAGTACGCAACGTCTTGTAACGGACGACGGATGGACAAACGTAATGGATGGACGACTTTGCATGTTTGCCAATAAGCGTTTAACCAAAGACTAGCTGTGAAATAAAAAGAAAATTCATATATTTATACGAACTAGTAACTTGCCTGTTTTGACAATATTTACCGAATTGAAAAAAAAATGAGTGTACCAGTCTGGCTATTTCCTCATTTTCTTTGCAAATTTCATATCGATTTTGCTTTTCTATTCTAACAAAAAGAAATTAACATTATTAAAGGTCACCTCTAAAGGTTTTTAAATGCTAAAAAACCTTTATTTTATTTTACTTATTCATACTAAAGAAAAAAATTCAAAAGAATTATATTTTTCCGACCGTCCGTTTTCCTGCAAATCGACCTGAAAAGTCTAATCGTTGAAGCGGCGCGACTGAATTATCTGCCCCTTTGTGTGACGTCATGTGCACCCAAGCGAGTGTTAGAGGCTATCTGAAGGCAGTGAGGGATGAAACTCCCATATCTTGTTTACTTGAAGATAGATAAAAACAAATCGGTACCAAATACGTTTTATTGATTTATTTTTATATTTTATTTATTTATCTATTTTTTTCTTCGGGGGGGGGGGGGGGCGGGGCGGGGTTCTTCTTCATTTTGTAAAACGACACGAGTGATCGCAGGCGTGTCATATACAGGCAAGCCTACAGATTGCGTAGTATTTGACCCCCGTACAAGGTGTGAACAACAAATTAGACCACGACAGGCATTTGTTGGGAAATAGACAGTAGATGCATTCACGTTTGGGCAATGTTCGTCTTGATGGAATTTTAGAAAAAAACAAAGTTACCAATGCCATATAATGAAAAAAAAAATCTGCATGACGTTAAAATTCGAATGACCGCTAAAATATGCTGGAAGTTATATGATGCCCGCTAGTCTAGTCGTCTTTTTGTTTGAAAAAATCAATTTAGAATAACAAGTTTTCCTTGAGGATCGATCTTTATAGACCATGATGAAACAATTTGACTATTGTCCATCTCTTATCATGCTTATACACCCAAAAACTATTTTGAACTAAGATATAATCGAATGAAATATACAAAATCAGCAAGACTATGTGCTATGTTTATTTCTCCGCCGACTTTTCCGCAATAAACATGGTAAAAAGCTAATTACATTGTACGAAGCTATTGAATATATTTTTTTTTTACATACGAATCGCCATGCAGAAGAAATACGGCATGAGGTTCAGTGCCAAGATCGACCCTTATCTTCAGGTAAATTGTATCTGGTCCAAAATCGGTGAAAATTATGCATGGATACTCCATATTTTCTTTTCTTATTATTGCACTTTTGGTAAAGCTAATTAATACAGGTTTCAAATATTCAGATTGCACCATTTGCATATATTTTTTGCAAAATTTCCCGAGGGAGGCCACGGACCGCCTCCCGCACCTCTCCCCCCTCGATGCAACCCCCTGCACCCTCTGGATCCGCCACTGAAAACCACGGATTTTTCAATATTTGTATTTACTCGATAATAATTAATCATAATGATTCAAATTTTCAGAATACTTAAGCCCGATTGTAAAAAAAAAAAAAAAACATCTCCCGAATTTACAACATTTTTTTTTGATAAACGAATGCATAGATATTACAAACATTTATTCCATAGTCTGTTTATTGGCGTAAGTATTTCGTTACAATTGATATTTAGTAATGAAGTTTGTATGTTATATATGTTAAAACAAGATAAATGTGACCACATAATTAAATTCTATGTCTTTAATTTTTCGCATTTCATCACATTTTTTCCTCAATTTCGTCTGAAGTGGTTGTTAGTAAACATAATTAACAAACAACAATAACAACTGGCCTGAAGATACTGTGTAATCAGTAAACGTAGTTGACAGGCGCTGTATAGACGGCATATACATGTATATATAATCAATTTTCTGATAAAGTAAACTTAAATATTTCGATACCAAAGACTCGATGTGTATCCAACTGCGTTAAATTCCAGATTGTACAGTAAATTATTTGTCAGAAAATGTTCTAGAAATCGAAGTAATGCGTTGGATCTGCCACTGCTGTTCCACCAGATATACACAATCCACATCCGTGTTGACAACAACGGGGTGCTTTATCCACTATATTCAGTGTATGTGGAGACGAGCCCAGGCAACCGGCCCTACCATGCTGACGGTTCACAAAAATAACATACATTGTAGTTTTCAAACATTTTCGATCGCATTGTTCTTTTCGTTATAATACTAAAGCCGCGTTTACACTATCAAAGTTTTCTTGGTAAAAGTCCGTCAAAGAAAACTTGGTCAAAGTTTTCTTGGACAAAGTTGCCTGTTTACACTATCAAAGTTCTTTGAGCGACTTGTACAAGAAAACGTGGTAAATATGCACCAAAACATAGATGGTTCATGTAAATATTGTGAATGTTTCTCATGAAAACTTTACAGGTTATGTCAGTGGTTGTTCATAGGTCTTATTACATAATATGGAACAATTAAGCACGAGTTCAAGGATTTATAAAACAAAAAATATAGATGGAATTCACTGCAACGCGTCTTTTGTCTTTGTTGATATATTCATTACTTTTAACTTTCTAAATTGCCTCTATTTCTTTCATCAATACTTAAAATACTTCTGATGTAATTTTGAATCTCTGCTCTGATTGGTCGATTCCCGTCAAAGTCCGTCAAAGTTTCAAGAAAAATAGGATGGAGTTCTATTCCGTCAAAGTCCATCCAAGTTCTTTGACGGACTTTGATCAAAGTTTTCTTGGATCGTTTACACTATCAAAGTTTGCGTCAAAAACCTTGACCAAGTTTTCTTGTACAAGAAAACTTTGATAGTGTAAACGGGGCTCAAGTTCAAGAAGATTTATAAATGTCTCCTCCAAACGGGGAGGCTCGAGGCATATTGCCTTCGCGTCGGTCTGTTCGTCTGTCACACATCGTGTCTGGGCTATATTTCCTGAACCGTTTGCCCGAGTACTTTTATATTTCAGTATGTTGTTGCTTATGACCCAAAGGTTTCACATCACCTTGACCCAATGTCATGTGACCAAGGTCAAGGTCGCTAAGTACATTGTTTATGAAATAGCTCGGACAGGATAGCATGTGCAATATCTCTTAAACCGTTTACTGGATCACTTTTATATTTTAGTCTGTTGTTGCATATGACCTAAAGGTTTCACATCACCTTGACTCAAGGTCATGTGACCAAGGTCAAGGTCACTTAATAAATTTGTTAATGAAATTTTACATATCATCCTGTCCGGGCTATATCTCTTGATTCGTTTACTAGTCTAGATCACTTTCATATTTTACGATGTTGTTGTTTGTGACCCAAAAGTTTCACATCATATTGACCCAAGGCCATGTACTGTAACTTTAATGTCATTTTAATGAAATTGTACATGCTATCCTGACTTGTGAAAACATTATACTTTCTAAATTAGATATCTTAAAGGCCGAGACGTTGGTAAAGAAGAGTTCTCTTTAACAGTTTTGTAAATACTAGTAATTATCTGTTCCCTCTGGAACGTTATTGACAATTATAAAACTTTTATTCGATGCCGAAGATAATGAAAATTAAATTTTGTGAAGTCAGCTAGGCACTGGAGAATTTAAGTAAGGATACAAATAATGTAGATCTCATCATGCAAGACGTCAGTGTCACAGACAATTGACCCTGATTTCAAACTTTTAGCACGCAAGTATATAAACCTGAAGAAAAAATAGAAAAGGACAACCGGGACTTACTTAGGATGTGCTAGTATCACAAGAAGGTAGAAAGTGTAGTTGTCCGGATTACCTGTTTTTAATCGCTTCTTTGTTAGAAAACCGGATGACTCCGTCCTTCAGCGACTCTATCCAATATCGGTCATCTAAGACGGGATACAAGATAGACCAAACATTAATCACAGACGTTTGATGCTCTAAATTTCGCTCATCTGCGATCAAACAGGAGGCCAAAGGGGGCATTACCGCTCACCACCATACGAAGGGCTGATGGTGGCCTGTTTGGTCGAGACCCTTGAGTACTTGCTTCATGTAAGTGGAAGTCGAAAATGCATCAGCCAATCAGAGCCCTATCAGCCAATCAGAGCCGTATAAGACTTGACTTTTTCATATAAAAAAAAAGAAACCAAGAGGCACAAGAGGGTCATATCGCTTATTCATATAAATCCGAGTTGCAGACGGAGGGCTGATAGTGGTCAATTTGATGGAGGCCCTTCAGTACAAGTTTGCTTCCTGATAGGTTTCGAGAATTTCTTTGCAGTGTTTGCAGAGAATTATTATGTCAAAAATAGATCATGCAGCCAATCAGAGCTCTTGTCAGCAATACTTGTCGACCGATCGGCACAAAAAAACTAACTTGGTATAGGACCTTTCCGTATGGTATTGGGAAATTCTATGCAACGTTTGAAGAAGAGATGCCCAAAATGCATCAGCCAATCTGAGCCTATGATGGTCATTTTCATTGTCCGATTCGCTTAAAAAATATTTTGTAGTGGTCATTGAGTACTTGCTTCCGGTATGGTTTCGTGAAAATCTGTGCAGCGGTTGCAGAGGAGATGCCGAAAATGCGTTAACCAATCGGAGCCTTTAGTGGCAATATTGTTGACCGATCGACTCGAAACAAACTTGGAGAATTACCTAGAGTACTTGTACATGTTTCCTGTAAAGTTTCGTGAAATTCTGTGCAGGGGTTGCAGAGTAAATGTCGAAAAATTATGCGTATGCCTATCTGAGCCATTGGTGACAATATATTTGTATTTATTTAACAGATCGGCGCAATTCAACACAAACTTGGTAAAATACCTCGAGTAAAGTTTCGTGTAATTCTGTGCAGCGGTTGCAAAGGAGATGTCCAAAATGCGTCAACCAGTCAGAGCCCTTGTCCGTCATATTTTTTTTACCGAGCGACTCGGAAAAAAATTAACTTTGAAGAAGACCTTGAGTTCTAGCTTCCTATATGGTTTTGTGAAATTCCGTGCAGCAGTTGCAGAGGAGATTCCGAAAGCGCATCAACCAAGCAGAGCCCTTGGCGGCCATATTTGTTGACCGATCGGCTAGAAAAACACAAATTTGGTAGAGGATCTTGGGTACAAGTAATTTCTTCCTGTAAGGTTTCGTGAAATTTTGTGAAGCGGTTGCAGAGGAGATGCCGAAAATGTGCATCAGCCAAACAGAGCCCTTGTAAGACATACTTGCTGACCGATCGGAAAAAAAACCTTTGTAGAGGATTTTTAGTACGTGCTTTCTGTAAAGTTTCGTGAAATTTTGTGAAGCGGTTGCAGAGCAAATGTTGAAAATGCGTATGCCAATCTAAATCAGAGCCATCCAAATGCCTCCAAACGTAGATTACAGTATAAATTGGCGTTTTTAGAGGGAGCATGGGAAGATGGGGGGGGGGGGGGGGGAGAGCAAACGACTTTGAGCTTTGATCTTATTAAAAAAAACCCTAACCTGTATGGCAAGCCAATGTGGACAAAATATGTATCTTCTAGAATCAGAAATTCATTTCTTAATAATTGAAATTCATTTTCTAATATTTGAAATTATTTTCTAATATTAGAAATTACTAGTCTTTCTAATTAAAAATTCATTTTCTAATATTAGAAATTCAAATTTCTAATATTAGAAATTCAATTTCTTATATTAGAAATTCTTTTTTTTATTATTAGAAAATCATTATCTAATAGTAGATAATCATTTTCTAATATTAGATAATCATTTTCTAATATTAGAAAATATCGACTTTTTTTCTAATATAAGAAATTCATTTTGTAATATTAGAAATTTATTTTCTAATATTTGAAAATCTTTTTCTTATATTAGAAAATTATTTTTAAACATTAGAAAATGAATTTCTTATATTAGAAAATGAATTTCTAATATTAGAAAATATACTGAATTTCTTATATTAGAAAATGAATTTTTAATATTAGAAAATGAATTTTTAATATTAGAAATGAATTTCTAATATTAGAAAATACCTATTTTTGTCCATATTGGCTTGCCATAAACCTGGGCTATATATTATCAACTATAAAGTGTTGGTCTTTGAGTTCATAGGACTTTTGGCCTAGTGACCTTTACCTTGAACTTTGAACTACTTTTTAAAAACTTTAATTCGATTCTGGCCTTCGTTGTCGGGGTGATCCGCTCTGATGACAGTGTCTGGCGGGGAGTTTGACTGGGGCGGTACATCTGTCAAACGGTAACGCAGGTGTCCGAAGGGGAGCTCAGCGAGGACGGAAACCTCGCGTAGAGTAAAAGGGCAAAAGCTCACTTGATTTTGCATTTAACATGTGGAAACCTCATGATCATACCTTTCTTCTGTTGCCTTCAATGACTATTGACATTGACAATATTTTGATTCATACGAGGCTTAAAGTCCGCGCAGCTCACTTCAGAAATCGGAAGATTGAAGTTTTCTCTACTTTGTCGGCAAATTTAGCGATTAAAATTTTTATAGGGGGATAGATCTCGAACTCCCATAACTAACAGTGTATGCATGATATGTACGACCAATACTACGCTCACAGTAATTTAGATGGGGAGTTTTCTGCATGTATGTTTTAGCGCTTAACACTGAGTCGATGGGGAACGTCGACGACGTCACGCTAAAATATATAAAAGATGTACAGAAATCTCCCCATCTAAAATTATTTTCTTTCACTGTGAGTATAGCATTGGTCGTACAGACATATAAATATATACTAGTATACACCGTTAGTTGTGAGAGTTTGAGATCTATCCTCCTATATAAATATGCCGACGAAGAAGAGAAAACTTATTATAATAATAAATTTTCCGATTTCTGAGGTAGCTGCGCGGACAGTAGACACTTCACATGTGGATACTTCGAGTTGAGGCAAGACCAATCTAATGAGCCCTTGACTTTTTGACCTTGAGTGTCCTTGATCTTAAAGTTTGACCTACTTTCAAAATCTTTAACCTGGGCGCATCTTCATATATAAACAGGGGCGGATCCAGAACCCCAACTGCAAGGGGTGGGGGGGGGGCGCATACAACTTTTGGTGGGAATCACTCGCAAGGCCCGAAGGGCCGAGTGGGGGAGGGTATGGGAGAGGGTTTCCCCTCCCATTGGTGGGGGTTCGGGGGGCCTCCCCCGAGAAAATTTTGAAAAAATGAAGCTATATAGTGGCATCTGAATTTAGAAGGGATTGGGTGCGCATGATTCAGTCAGTGTCAGTAACGATAATTAGTATATTTAGAAAAAAGAATTTCGACATTTTCTGATGTATATTGTTTTTGCACGGCATGCAGAAGTCAACATGCTCAGGATTTTCTAAGGAAATGGGCGGATCATGAAAAGTTTTGAAAGGACAGGGAGGTCAGTCCATGGGGGGGGGGGGGATTTCCAGCCGTAAATTCACGTAAAACTAGGATAAATTAAATCAGCATTACTTGCAAATTACAGGAGGGACCTGATCCCCCCACCAATGACACAACATCTGCGTTTGTTTGTTAATTTTTGTACTAGCTGTAACGAAAATAAGTAAATGATAAATTTCCTAGACAAAACGCGTGTCCCATGCCCTGTATCGTCCAGATAGAAAGGTATTATTATTTATTGGCAATCCGATTCTAAAAATAAAGAAAAACATGCATTTTTGACTCTTTGCAAAGTTCTTGGAGGTAGCCGGTCCAAATCTGGCCTTAACCATTTTAACTGTTCATTTTGTAACAGGACTCAGCTTGACTCTGAGCGCCTGTCTTCAGGTTCGTAGGATTTCTACTTCTCCAGCCACGTGACGACAAAACAGATGAAATGAAACGATGAAGATTACTACAGTTTACATACTTTATTACAATACAAACAATTACGACATATAAAGCAGTGAAAATTATACCCCCAACCCATACTTAAACTGCCAAACGTTCCCCTACATCGAAAAGTAAAGTAGCGAGTCGAGAAATGACCCATAGTAGGAAGGGAGAGGAGAATGGTCCGTGCAGTGTTCAACTACAAATTGGACAACCTGGCGAGATCGAACACGCCTTTTTATTACTAAAATAACCACGTGACATATAGATCTAAATTTAGTATCGTGAAGGCATTTAAACTTCTATCGAGAGATATATACGATAAGATATGTTAAATATCAACCCAGGTAAAGAATACAGGTAAATAATTACGAGGGAAATATTTCCATATGAAATCATAGTCAAACATAATGTGTTCCTGTTACAATTTTAAAAAGACTGATCATTACCTCAAATTTAAAACTATCTTAAAAAAGTAAAAAAAAAAAAATCGTAAATTTTATAGATTATATCGACGATTTGGTAAAGAAATATGTGTGTTTTATGACTTGCATAGGACTTATTCCCGGATTCATCCCTCAAATGAAGAAAATCCCATATGAACATGGTCGTCCAAGTACAGACGATGAACATGGCAGCAATGCATCCTTCCCGAATTTGTAATCTATCCCCGAGAAAATTTTGAAAAATTTATTCAAATCGGTGGTTTCTCGTTGGGCACAGCCGGGGGGGGGGGGGGGCACGTGCCCCCGTGCCCCCCCCCCCCGGCTGAATCCGCCACTGAAAAAATTGCTGTTTTATTATCAAAAACCTACACGGCGAACATAGAGCTTTGATAGTCACTCGTCCGGAAGTGTTTGATCGGAAGCGTTTTGCTTCCTACAAACTGCCACGCTGTTGGATCGTTGGGAAGGCGGTTCGCTGATCAGGCTGAATGGTGAAAAAATCCTTAAAAAGTACTTATCACGAATTCTTATATTCAATGCTTCTTTAAAGCAAAATGTTTTTGATATAGTGTAATCACATATGCTATCTGCAAAACTTGTCATGCCAAAGCGAATCTACTAAATGCATCTGAATGGCGAACTCTAAAGTGAAAGTAGAAAACTACATATCTACTAGCGCTAGATAAACGCTACTGTATGTGATGTTATATACAGAGCGTTAGTGCAACAGGTTCGTTTGGTTGGAAGATTATTTTTAGAGGAATATTTTGCCCTGCATTCTTCAACTCAGCTCATCAATTTACTCAACTTTACCTAGGCATGGATAATTTTGACTGTTAATGTTTTAAAACTTGTAAATCCACGAACATTTGTTTTTGTCTCAGTTCTAAACAGAAATGTCTGCCATTTTTCCGGATGTACAAGATCCGATCAAATCGATCTTTGCGCATTTCAATCTGTATGAACCTCTCCTTTGTTGGTGCTCTCACTCTATGGGATCATGTATTTCGCATGTACTGACATTATAAACCTGAAAATTAACAAGAAAGAACTTGGAACAATTGAAGGAATGATTTTGTATATGTTGTCTTGGTTTGACCTTGATCCCTTGAGGTGAGTGCTCCTACCAAGGAGAGGTGCTTTCCGATTGAAATATGGGTAGGTCGAATTGACTAGATATTGTACATCCAGTAAAATGGCAGTCATTTATGTTTAGAACTGGGTCTAAAATAAATGCTGATGGATTAACAAGTTTTAAGACATTAACAGGTAAAATTATCCATGCCTAGGATATGCTTAGACCACAATAGAGTCGTCTTGAAACAAATGGGATGTATAATATTTTTCTTATAGGAAATAATTTGCGCGCATACATGTCTGCGCTCACCTTCCCGTGAACATTACTGTTTTCTCTAAAGCGATAATATTTAATACATCGCTTTTGCATCTTAAGCTACATATCTACCAACTACATTCAACAGTCAGCACGCTCTATTCGATACTTTGTCACTTATTTACAAGTATTAGCTTTCCAAAAAAGCTTGGTCAATATGAACTTTTATTTAATCTCGCAGTAATTTTTTTCTTAATCCAAATAGGTTAAAATAGTTGACTCTTAGAATAAAGAGTAAAGAGATTCTGCATGAAATTCATAACAAAACTGGATACACAATAGAAACTATATGTTGATCATTCTGAAAAGTTAGAATATAGGTACATTTACACTAGACAACTCAAGATGCAATACTCGTCATAGTCATTAATAAATTCCTTGGCCTGGGCCGTAGGAAAATTCCATTATAACACAAATTAACTTGACCAATCGAAAGCCTTTCTGTATATATTCGCGGGCAAAGCGGAATAAGAATTTTGGGAGAAATGAGGGGAAACTTCTAAAATGTTCCAATTAAATTTTGTGACTACGCACTGGCACAGGCTGCTTATCGATTTTTATTTTACCGCTCATTAATTTCTTTGTTGCACTTTTTATCAATTTGTCTTTGGTAAGAACAAAAAAAATGGTATATCCTCAACGAAACAGCTTAGGGTATCATGCAGACTCGCATAAGTAAACACTTTGACATCAACTTTGCGGCTTGTAATCCACTAAAATGGTCCTTTTGCCTAGGATCTATGATAATGATCATTTATATAGATATTGCTTATAACCTTCGTAGAGGTAAGGCTATCCGTAAACACCATCAAGTGCTCTAGACTGAGAAGAACTGTCAACTATTACGATTTTGGCTGAATTTTTATGTTTTTTGACCTATAATTACGCTAGCCTATATACACTTTTGCTGCTCAATTTTACCAACATATTTCCAAGCAGAATCACTTTTTAAAAGTATCATGAATAGACTCGCATATAAAATTATTAGAATGTTGAGCATTTGATATCATGTATGCAATTGTGTAAATGATTATACCCCCGCCATATAATTTAGATTTGTAACAATGTCAAAATGTGGAAAAAAACACGTTTTTTTTCAAAATTACAGTCAATTTTTTTTTATATTATACTTTACTTCCCTAAATTACACTTTCTTGAGCAAAATATTAGACTTTTGGAAAGAAATAGATAGGCAGTCCTGACCGACTGACCAAGTCTCTGTCTCCCTCCCTATACATGGCTTTGTTGCAAATAGAACCTCAAAAGCCCTGTCCCTGTACTTGTTAGCCAATGAGCTATTAGAATGCACATCATGTACGTAGCTTGCAATATCAGAATTTCATAATATTAGATTTGAAAGAAAAAATCTTTATGGGAATAGATAACTACATGTAGACAGATGAAATAATTGTGTTTATTATATAGTCTGTTTATATTCCCA
Organism: Pinctada fucata; assembly: GCA_028142955.1. Classification (NCBI taxonomy): domain Eukaryota; kingdom Metazoa; phylum Mollusca; class Bivalvia; order Pterioida; family Pteriidae; genus Pinctada; species Pinctada fucata. Next base: position 22,468,289 of record AP027104.1, read on the forward strand.
CTCTCATTGGCTGAAAACTGTCACGTGACGAGTCATTGTCTCATCATATTGACCTGTGAGAGGCGATTTCATTAAATATCACTACCGCGAAAACTCTTGCTTCCGGTTTACCATGAAATATCGAAAACGCGCGAAATTTATATCTGTGACGTCATTAACGTCATTTCTTAAAAGCAGCAAGGACCCTGAAGCTAAGCTCAAATTCTTGAATTTTGAGCCTATCTAAGGATTTTGACTCTGAAATATTCTTCATTTGACTCATTGAATGAATTCCATTATATTCAGGATAATTCATCGACAGAAAATGCTGATATTAATACGTCTTGAAACATATTCAAAGAAAAATCGATGTCAGTCATTTCGAAAAGGTACCTCTATAAATACTGATTAAGTCCACTATATAATAAAACAATTGTGGACTTTTCACTCGGTGAATATGGTGTGATATTTTCTGAATTTGAAAATATTGACCTCGGCTGTCGCCTCGGTCAATATTTTCAAATTCAGAAAATATCACACCATATTCACCTCGTAAAAAGTCCATAATTGTATATTAAATAAAGGTTAAGATGAACTGGTCTTTGATGTCAACTACAATGAAATTTTTTGTTTGTAACAAGACTGGGTACATTTGTAGACTTATGATATAACAGATTCATATTTTTTTTGTTAAGTCCCCATATTGAATATAGGCTGTGTGTTTTGTTAGCACTCACCCATGCAGTTGCGACTTAAAAAAAGATTGGCTCTGGGCAACATTGAAATAGATAAGTACTGGCTGATGATAATCATACCATTGTATTATATAGATAATCTTGTTTAAAATCAGGAGAGGAAATTCCCCAGTTAGAGCAAGGAGCCATTTTATGGTAACAGCATGGAGCCATTGGTTTTAAAGCATAAGAGGACAACTCTTGAAAGAGCCGATAAATTCATATCGCCTGATTTCTTCACTGATGTTAATCTGTATGGAAGGTATCGGGAACTAATATTTTGTCATAGGCATAGATTTAAATCTGCACTTGCAAATCATCAAAGTAAATTTTAACATTCAAGTCTAATATACTGCCAGGTTGTTAATTTATTTATGAGACATTAACCAGTTTTGAGCTTTTAGCAGGTTTAGTAACATTTTTTTTAAATTTTTAGACAGTATCAGAAGAAATGCCCAGTTTCAGTGTTGAAGCATTACAAGGCTCCCGACCGTATCACACACGCCGAGGCAGTTACCAGAAAATACGAAGATGTAAAAGTGGGCAGTTCTTTTGGACCAACGTAAGAGAAAAATAATCTTGATTAAGAAACTTCTTAGATTTATCTTTACCTCATATTTCTAATCTTGGATGGTGATTTGTGCTGGTCATGGAAAGTCTTGGAATTTGAACCTGATAATGAAAAAAGGAGAATATCTCAAACAAGATGCTGCTGCAGTGATTACAGCATCTTCTCCATATGAAGGTAATCTCTGATGACAGCATTTTCTCCATATGAAGGTAATCTCTGATTACAGCATCTTCTCCATATGAAGGTAATCTCTGATTACAGCATCTTATCCATATGAAGGTAATCTCTGATAACAGCATCTTATCAATTTGAAGGTAATCTCTGATTACAGCATCTTCTCCATATGAAGGTAAATTCTGATTACAGCATCTTCTCCACATGAAGGTAATCTCTGATTATAGCATCTTATCCATTTGAAGGTAATCTCTGATTACAGCATCTTCTCCATATGAAGGTAATCTCTGATTACTGCATCTTCTCCATATGAAGGTAATCTCTGATTACAGCATCTTCTCCACATGAAGGTAATCTCTGATTACAGCATCTTCTCCACATGAAGGTAATGTGGTGAGTGTTATTACCTCCACAACTTTCATTATGATAGCATTGGGTTATTGATTAGAAGAACAAGCTGGGAATTCTGTTTTAAAAAGTATGCAATCTATATTCAAATCCCATTACATTAAAAATATCCAATCACATCATGCAGCTGAAAAGTTGTTATGATATGATACCACAATGATGTCGAGTTGTGATTGTTTACAAATACCTTTGTAATTTTAATTTCTTTGGTCTTGTACTTTCGAGAAGAGAGCCAATTGTTTCAACATGAAACTTGTGAAGGTAATGACGCTCCAAAGAAAAATTACAGATGAATACACATGCATGCAACATAAACGGTAGAGACAGGTAGCAAAAAAAGCAACAAAAAATATCTTAGACTGTGCATAATGATTTATACCTTATTTTCTTGTACATTAAATCTGTTTTATTTCATTCTTGAGATTAATGGAAATTGCAATATCATTTAATCATGTCATTGCAGATGGTCTACCCACTGGTTTTATGTGGAGGTGGTTGTACCCCCTGAGATGCAGGGTCCTGACATAGAGGTTCACTTCCTGTGGAACTCACACTCTGAGGCCATGATCTGGCAATATGGCCAGCCATTACAGGTAGATGGGCAGCCATTACTCAGTCTTCGTGAAAACTCACTAGCCCGACCGCCCTGGCTACCAAATATTTCCTCGGGCTACCAAAATTTGTTGCTGAACTAGCCCGACTGGCTAGTGACTTTACCGACGGCTGGCGATTTCTCGGCTTATACTTGGGGTAAAATCGCCGCCTTCTTTCCGTAAAAAGTACACGTTGCGTCTCAACTTTTATCGTTGGTTAAGTATGAAATGTTTCTTTTATTGAACATGTTTCAAATGAAATATTATAACATTTTCCTGTAAAATCTGTTTATTAAAATATTGTCCTAAGATACAAGATAAATATTTCCGTAACAACAGTGCATTGTTTTCAGTGCGGCGTGACGGCTTATTTTACGGTACTGACTAATATGTGAGTATAACATGTTCATTTAAATATCTAATAATTTCAAAAATCTCGACTGAACACTGAAATGAAAATTCTTACGAAAATTTTATAACTATTGGCCAAGCGCCGCAAGCAACGGCCGGCCTTTAAGCGAGTATGATTCAAATAAGTTCTTTTTTTTCTCCTTTAACTTCGTTCGATTTTTATGTATACTCTATATATGTGTGAATTTTTGCCAACTCAACGGACCTTGCTGAGGAAACGATGGTTCTTTATAGTGTTTTGATTTTTCTTCAATGGCTAGTGAATATTTAGGGTGGCTAGTAGATTTTGGCACTCAACTAGCCCGGCTGGCTAGTGGTCAAAAAAAGTTTTCATGAAGACTGATTACTGTTTGGTTGTGGGGTTGGGAACCCAATAAAGCCAGTTCCAGCCTTTCAGAATATGGAATTTCCCATTCATGTTGTAAAGGAAATTATTTTCATGCATCCATTTCGTAAAGAGAACAACTTCAGTTTTCAAAGCTTCACAAAATATCATTTGCTTGTGAAGGTACTAGAATTCTGTATGTGTACTTACGTTAGCACAACCATAATTTTCAGGGTAAAATTGAAGAAATCTGAGAAATTTATATATAATATTGTTATCATGAAATAGCTATTTTGACTGAATTTTTATGCCCCCGGAATCAAAGATTCGGGGGCATATAGCTTATGGCCTGTCCGTCTGTTTGTTTGTCTGTCTGTCTGTCAGTTTGTCCGAAAAACTTAAATATTGGACATAACTTTTGAATGGGAGGTGATAGGGCTTTCATATTTCACATGTGTATTCCTTGTAACAAGACCTTTCCATTGATACCAAAATTTTTGACCTCGTGACCTTGACCTTCAGCCTACTTTTCAAAAACTTTAACATTGGGCATAACTTTTGAATGGTAAGTGATAGGGCTTTCATATTTCACATGTGTATTCCTTGTGACTAGACCTTTCCAATGATACTACAATTTTTGACCTCATGACCTTGTCCTTGACCTTTGACCTTCTTTACAAAAACAGTAACATTGGGAATAACTTTTGAATGGTAAGTGATAGGGCTTTGATATTTCACATGTGTATTCCTTGTCACAAGATTTTTCCATCGATACCAAAAATTTGTAACCAAGTGACCTTGACCTTTCACATACATGTACTAAACAGAAAATATTGTTTATACTAACAAAGATGCCACCGGGGGCATTCATGTTTCACAAACACAGGCTTTATTCTAAATTTAATACATGTATACTGCAATAAACATGTAGGGTTGTCTTGAATTTGTGTAATTGTAACAACTTGTAACAACACTTGCATGTGTGTCAAATTACTAGAATAAGTACACTATCAAGACTGGCCATGTCAGAATATCCATTCTTTCTTGCAAACTTGTGATTCTACATTTTATTCAGGGTCTAAGTGGAGAAAAAGACAGAATTTCCTTTCCTTTGTCAAAAGCAGCCTCTGTAGAGAAGAATAGGTAAGTTTATGCCTTTTATGACTAAAGACATTGTGCTCAAGATAGTCAAGGAGGAAGTTACGATGAAATTTTTGTATTTTGTCCCTTTGATGTGATGTCTGAGGTTTATACATATTAAATCTAGGTTTAAGACAGTTGCATTGACCATTAGATGAAAATGTAAGTACATGTATAGCAAATTTTAAACTGTTGAAAACTTTTAAAACTCGATGCTTTCCTGATGAGGTGTTCACATGAGCAGTATGGGTAAATTTGGGCCTCTTGTTTACAGGTACCAGTTTTATGTAGAAATGGCATGTAATGGTTTGTTTGGTGCCGGAAACAATGGTTTGATTAATCCTCCAGACATCAACAAAATGTTCACCCTGTCTCAGGCAGAACTGGCCGTGTTTGATAGACTAGTCTACAATCTACAGATAGATATCAAACTCCTTCATGATATGGCAAAGGTAAAGTACGGAGAGTTTTATAAATCTTGAATTATTTAAACTAACGGTATACTCCTGGAACTGTATGGCATGTTAAACTAGGGATTGATTTATCAATCTTTTAATGACAAACAAGTTTGCTAAGTAAACTTAATACAGCATATTTTATCAGTGTATTCATTACATGTACATTTTATATGTTTATAGTAACAATGTTCAGTATTTTTCAGCCTAGTTGTGACTGTCTGTTTTATGTCATTCCTTTTGTTGTGTCACCTATGAGGCATATTGAAATTTAGGAATCCTGCTTACCGTGTTGACCGTATTGAGTATTCTTAGAATACAGAGTTATTTCCCTTTTGAGGTAGTATCTGACGTTAAACCATTATGACATCATGAAACTTATTGGTAATGTTGATTTTGTACCATCATTTTACGAGTTTTGGGACGATTTCGGTAGAATTTCGTCAGATTCTGCCCCAAATGGGAAGTAACTTTGATTATCAAAAATATGGAATTGCTCAGAAGTTCGCACAGTTTGTTTACACATAATCTGTTGACTATGCTGACTTACATGTATAATTATTATTAATTTATCAAAATTTTAATAAAGAATAGCTTTGATGTCTTTATTTAGCTTTTACCTGAGGACATAGAGAGAGGGTACCAAGCTCTTTACACAGTTAATAGCATGATCAACTTGATCGACTTTGAAGATAGGTCTACAATGCAAAGGTACGTTGTGTGTATGTTAGAATGTAACAAAACCTATTTTAGACATGTCGGAATAAAAAATAACTAATACTGTAAATTGGTTTTTATTCGTCAGGTACCAATTCTCGTCATTTTCGTCAGTGCCTCCCTTGACGAAATTACGTACCGACGATTATAAATACTCCTGACAAAATATAGGGTAGAAAGGAAAGAGTTAATACGACAGGAAAATGATAAATCATTGAAAAATGAATACGCACGCAAAGTCGCATATAATGTACTTCTAATTACCAAATAATATGTTTTCTCAACAAGCTAGGTGGTATACATGTCTCTAATTGTTTGTTTACCAATAATTGTTAAACAAACAATGAAAACAAACGCATACGGTCTATACCTGAATGTTAAGTTGGCATTTGAACAGACGAATTTATGTTCTATGCACCCTTAGATGATGAATTTATGTACTGACGAAATGGTCATTTTGAAGGAATTGACGAAAATTGGTACTGACGAATATAAAGCAATTTACAGTAATTATATTATGTCACATGTGAGTATGGTGTAATCTCATAGAGTGATACTCCAAGTTGATATATCTTTGGTCATTCTTCAAAGTTGCATTCCCAATCCCACTGTCTGTGCAGATTACTTTTGAAATTGATAAACTTGATTTTGCCCTTTTATTGGCCAGATTGCAAAGCAAAATCCGGTCTATGAAATGGCGAAATCCGTCTGTCCGTCAGCATTTTAGTTAAGGTGTTGTGTTTAAGTCCGTTGGGAGAAATCTGCTTGGGGCAGCAACTTGACACTTAACATGGTGATAGACCATGAAGAGACGAATCAAAATTTGACCTTAGAGTTTGACCTACTTTTAAAAAATTAAACCTGGTCTATATATAATGAACTATAGAGAACATGGCTTTGATATTTCACATGCAAAATCCTCATTACCAGACCTTTCATTTGATATCATGACTTTTAACCTTGTGACCTTGACCATGGAGTTTGACCTACTTTTAAGAAAACTGCTTGGGGCAGCAACTTGACACTTAACATGGTGATAGACCATGATGAGACAAATCAAAATTTGACCTTGGAGTTTGACCTACTTTTAAATAATTAAACCTGGGCTATATATAATGAACTATAGAGGATATGGCTTTGATATTTCACATGCAAAATCCTCATTACCAGACCTTTCATTTGATATTCTGACTTTTAACCTAGTGACCTTGACCATGGAGTTTGACCTACTTTTAAGAAAACTTTAACCTTGGCTATATCTTATGTACTATAAGAGGTAGAACTTTGATATTTCACGCGTAGATTCCTCATGACCAGAATTTTCATTTGATGTCATGACTTTTGACCTAGTGACCTTGACATTAACCTTCTTTTATATAAGAGGAAGGTGTTGATTTACTCATGACCAGATCTTTCATTTGATATGATGACTTTTGACCAAGTGACCTTGACCTTTGACCTACTTTTGAACTATAAGGGGTAGGGCTTTGATATTTCACATGTAGAATCATCATGACCATGATGTTTTTTTTTCATTTTGCAATAGTATTAATGACCTTTGACCTGTCTGTCTGCACAAAAAAGTATATGTCATCTAATACAAAAACTTCGCAATCCGGCCTTACTGTCTTTAACAGTTAATGGTTTATTTTGATTATTTTTATATTAAGAATTAATAACATTCAATACATCTCCCTTAGTTGTAACTTTTGGTATAAGTTATATGATTATTCAATATTGGTGCACAACGTCAAATTATACAAAGCAAAACTCTTTTGAATGGGATGTTTTCAATGGTTATTTTAGCATGATGTCCCCAACATTTTTAAGATATTGAGCATATGGAAAGCTTGTAGGGAAGTCATGGTGAAAATTAGTATAAGAACAAGCCCATCTCAAACTATTTTTTGTCTTTAGAACTTTATTCTGCACTTACAAACACACAGCTTAAAGATATAGTAAACGCTAAGAGAGATCTACTGAATAGTATCAATTTTATTTAAGCGTTTTCAAGGTAATGTCTTCAAAATGATGTTCATGCGATTTCAGAAATGCAGCCACAAGAACAGTACCGGTAATTTAGTTTAGTACCTTAAATAATTTACCTCAATCAGTTTCTGTGCATTTCACTTGCGTTGTTTTCAGTGCACATCAGAAAGCGGAGAGCTTTTTCAAGGAGGGTAATGGTGCCAGTCAGCATACTCTCTACGCAATGGGACATGCACATATAGACACAGGTAAGTCTACTTTTCACTTTTACCAGAAATTTAATACAATTACATTGTAAAATAACATGAACCACTGTTAATTACATGTATGTCACCTTCATTGTGAGAGGAACATGTAGTAATCACTCTATGTACTGTCCGTCTGTCTTCCCATCCTCCTGTCTTTTAGTCACCCTTTCACATTAATGGCTATAACTTAATTGATATGCATTAAACTTCCACCAAACTTGCAGGGATCAAGCATGATGAGAGTCATGATATAAAGGTCAAGGATCAAGGGTAAAGGTCATCTGCAAGGTCATATATTTGGAGATTAACATGCGACAGACAATATATGTGAAATTTAGTAAATTCATTTTTATGATACATTGGAATATAAATTTGCATTTACAAAAAGAAGGAGAAAATTTTATAAATGGAAAGAAAGCAATTCATATATTGTCTTTGATAGTGAGAAAGCCTTTGATTGTTGAAATACATACATATTTGCTCTTCTCACAAGATTAGATATTAACGTTAGGTTTACCTGTTTAAGCTTGGCTGTGGCCATATGCAGAAACCATAAGGAAATGTGCACGTAGCTGGGTAACCACTATACGGCTGATGGAAGATAATCCTAACTTCATATTTACCTGTTCACAGGTAAGATCTTAGTACAATAGTTTAATATTCGCTTTCAATTCATAAATGAATTGAAAACTTTTTGAAAGCTTAGCGTTCAAAATTTCGTCAGCAATTGTTTTCAAAATTTTGAAAACTAGAGGGATGGCGAAATTTTGAAAGCTTGGAGCGTTTGAAATATTAAAAAGCTTCAAGTTTTTAAAATTTCGTCATCGATTCCCGTTAACTAATTTTTCGTCAGCAATTTCCTAGCTGTCAAAATTACGCCAGTGATTATCTTTCAAAACCTTAAAAAGCTAAGCGCTGATGAAATTTTGTCAACTAGCTTTCAAAATTTTGAAAGCTAATCGCTGGCGAAATTTTGTCAACTAGCTTTCAAAATTTTGAAAGCTTTTTGTGAGCTATTTTGAGTCGAGAAAACCAAGATGGCCAAAATCAAAGCAATCATCGTCATAACTTGCTTGATTAATAATAGTAATAATGATGTTTATTCAGATTGAATTATGAAAAATATACATGTATATTCTAAGAGTAAATGAAATTCTGTATTGTATTTTGTTTTATTTATTTATTTCTAATTATATAAGTTTTTTCGTATTTCCGAGCTCAGTCTAGATTTAACAAAGTACACAAGTCTTGATATATCCATTGAAACCCTGGCTTCACTGTGACTGTCTGTAGCTTTGAAAGGTGAATTTAAAGTCCTGCACCAATAATGAGATGGCTTCTTTCATCCTCCAAACTATGCATGGCTCCTTCGGCAGCAGACCGACCTTGTTGTGCGGTCCGTCCGCAACATCTTATACATGTAGCTCGCAGGTGCATGTGTACTTCTCTTTGTGACTTTCCTTGATTAATTTGTCTCACAATATTCTCGCGTAAATTCAGAGGAATTCATCCGTGCCCCAGCCATTGCAAAAACAATATGGCGCCCAAGCGTTCAAAAAGCTTCCAAAATTTTGTTAACATTAGCTTTCAAAATTTCGTCAGTGATTGCTTTCAAAATTTTGTCAGCGATAGCTTTCAAAATTGTATCAGCATTTTCTTTCAAAATTTCGTCAGTGATTGCTTTCAATATTTTGAACACTCCGAGATGACGAAAATTTGATAGCCAATTTTTTGTCATCTACTTTTTCGAAAGCAAGTTTGGGAGCTTTCAAAATTTCGTCATCTCAGTAGCTTTAAAAAAAATAGATGACAAATAATAGTCAATGAAATTTCACATTTACATGTAGCTTTCAAAATTTCATCATCTTGGCGTTTAACTTTCAACTGGTCGGGGCTGTATGTATGTTACTGATTTGAAAGAATTATTTTCACAGTATCAACTTTTTTCCCTTCAGTACAGATTGATTTGTTTTGAATTTATATTTTCTTTACAACTTATTTTCATTTCTATATTTAGATTTGTTAAACCGATTGTAAGTCCTCATAATTGTCTGTGATTTCAAAGTTCTGCACTTTATGTGTATATTAGTCAATGTGAAACATGTTAATATACAGTCATGTACGATGTACATGTATGTAGAAAAGAATTACAAAAATGTAGTAAGTTTTGAAAACCTACTGAATGTAATAAATATGAATGAGGCATAAAGTACAATTATATTTTAAGTTTTCTAACTTTTGAGTTGAGTCACTGATCGAGTTGACATGAGATACGATATAGTGTGATAGTAATTATCAACTTATGACATGACATGTATTACCATTTGCTATCATGCCCAGAAATATTAATGGCTATGGTATCACCGTGTGGGATCGAAACGTATGTTGTGATTTTTTTTCCATTTTCTAAATTGAACTTTTCAGAACTGATGAGCCGTTGCAGTAGAGCAATGCCTAATAAACCAATCCATATTGTCTGGATACCTGAAAAGTTCATATTTTTTGCAAACGCTTCAATACTTCTTCGACGACAGAATGTTTCTTGACCTATCATTCCTTTTGACGAACTCTTAAAGTGTTTGCAAAAACTATAGACTTTTCAGATATATAAATGATATGGACATATTTGTTAAGCATTGTTTTACATGTATTGCAACGTCTCATCAGTTTTGTGCTGTATCACTTAGATGATGAAAAAACAATCGAAAATCTAAGTACGGAATCACAACATCATATGTTTCAATCCCACGCATTGGGTATGTTATCAGGGTTATATAAGTAGATTCAGTACTTCGTTTCTCTAAATTTACATGTTTATTATGTATATTTTATTATTATAGGCCCAGCAGTATGAATGGTTAAAGTCACACTATCCAGGTCTATACAAGCAGATTCAACACTTTGTAAAGAAGGGTCAGTTTATACCAGTGGGAGGATCTTGGGTAGAAATGGTATGACCCAGTCATTTTAATTTTAGCTTAAAAATGAGTAGATGAAAGAAGGCTAATAGAAGATTTCCAAATTATCGCAGTTGAATCGCATTTCAGACATTCTAAGACACAACATCACTAATTTTGACTTAACTTTTAACTGTGACGCCGTAGCAGATTTATGACGTCCCAGTTAGAAATAACGTCAAAAGTCGTAATGTCTGGTCTTGGCATGTCTAAAATGCAAGTATAGCGGTAATATGAAGAAGGTCTATTAACTGTGACGCCGTAGCAGATTTATGACGTCACAGTTAGAAATAACATCAAAAGTCGTAATGTCGGGTCTTGGCGTGTCTAAAATGCAAGTATAGCGGTAATATGAAGAAGGTCTATGTCAAAGATGAATTTTATTTGAATTTCTATTTTAGGGTCTTCTGAAAAATTCAGGAACAACATATATGTAATTGTAATTAGGTGTATATGAATATTAACTTATTTTTTAAGGGGGGAGGGAGAGATTTTGTCTGCAAAAGTATTCCCTGAAAAAATTATAATTCATGAATTTTATCTTCATATACAAAAATGTATAAGCATCGTGGATTCACCCTTCCACACACTCTGAGAAAACCACCAGCAAAAGCATTTGATTGTTTGTACTATTATGTCATGCCAAAACTTTTGCTATGGCACCTTGGTCAAGTGGTAAGGGTGTCGGGCCAGTGACCGTAATGTTGCTGGGTCAAATCTCACTAGGACCACGGGCCGGCCGATATATACATTTGTATGTTCTGTGTTATATACATGTACACGTACTAAAAAAAAAGCCATTGTCTGTTTTTCTGTGTTGTTTAAATGTCTGGTGTTTAAAAAAAAAAGAAACAAAAGAAAAAAATCTTGCAAGTTTCAGAATTTACATTTATAAATGAAATGACATTTGATGAGATTTTGTGAAAGCGTCAATATGTATTTCGTCATTTCGTTGGTGTATGCTTGTGTTTGATTTGGGATGGTATCTGACATAAAAGCATTATGACGTAATGAAATTTCTTTATAAATATCGGTTTTGTAGCGTACTTTCCCTGAATTTTACGTTGGTTTCATTAGAATTTGATGATGTCACAATAGGTTCACGTCACATACCGTTCCGAATGGGAAGTAACTCTGTATGACAAAAATCACGTATAAAACATTATGAAATCTTTATTTCTATGGTTTCCTTATCTTTTTTTGTGTGTTGAATTGCAGGATGGCAATATTCCTAGTGGAGAGGCGTTTGTCAGACAGTTTTTGTACGGACAAAGGTTTTTCCAAAAAGAGTTTCAAATCAAGTGTAAAGAGGTAAGAATGCATGAACTAAACTAGAACAAAAACTTATAATATTAATGCTTACTGCCGAATGATACAATAGATTAGAAAATTTAAACCAAATAATTTCATTTTTCATTTATTTTAATATGATTTCATTTATAACTGATATAACTAAATTTTTGTCCTCTTAGGATTTTGGAAATGATGTAATTGAAAAAACAATACTCTTTAAAGCAAAAAAATGTAAAATATTGAATAAGTGTGATAAAAAAACTGTGTTTATTGGTGCAGAAATAATCTTCAAGTTCTCTGAATTTGATATGACATACATGTACTTGTTTATATTTCTATTCAATCCAGTTGTTTCGCCAATGATTTTATGTTGGTAAAGCTTATTCAGAATTGTCATTTAATGGGAAACCTTAATTTTTGAGTTGGCAAAGCCAACTATTCATTGGAATCGAATGCCTCAGTTAGGGCCAGCACGAACCGTGCAACGGTCAAAAATCTGTAGTCTTACTTTAGTAAGAAATAGTACCACTATTATTTGGACAAAAACATTTAAAACGACACAATGAGTGCAAGTTGTAAATGATGATTCCAATGCAATTATTGGAGTGAAAAAATGGTCTATAGAGCTATTTGTAATGAAGATTCGGAGTATAGTTCTCGTATCGCGTAGGAATTCAACTTTTAAATAGTCCAAAGTAGCACTGCACTATGCCGGCCATGCGGTTTTTTTCCGGGGGAATTACCAAAGGTTAGGCCTAATGATAGTTATTATAACCGTGTCGATTTATATTTCATTGATGAAAAGATAGATATAAAATAGTCTGTTGATGTCAATATAAATCGCTATGGTTCTTGCGTCTTAAGATCAGAGGACACTCGGAAGGCCATACGATGAACGGCGAACTGGATTTGCAGTAAGTTCTTGAAAATATCTGATAGAATATTTGAATATTTTCTTATCTGTTGTATAAAGGATTATGAAAAACCACAATTCGAAAGACTAGATCGTCGTACTGTATGTCGTTATCTGTTTTAGTGTTTATCGAAGTTCGATTTTTGGGAAGGAGGGGGGGGGGGGGGGGTGTTGTGTTTGATTACGTGAATGAACGATGTACATGTACATTACAGTTCGGGTTATAAGAAGAGCATTGTCCTCGAGGAATATAATTTTTCAAGGCTGAATAAATCTTCACCTACTGACTGCAATAAATGTATATATGTCCATGTACTACTTGTAGTATTCCATCACACTCACTTCATCACGTGTTATTACCGTGGACTTGGATATTCATGGAAACTCTGGGAAAAATATTCTCCCACTTGAGACTGAGAACTCTCAAATTTCCCTGGGGTGAGATAAATCGATCTCACCCTCTGACGTCATCGATCTCACCCTCTGACGTCATCGCTACGGAAGCAAGGCAAACTGGTGATTATAACAGTCACTCTAGATAGTCGATAAAACGGGAGAAAAACAATCAAACACCACCACGAGGGAGGGATGGCTAATTTTCAACCCTCGTGTAAAAATTTTGCTTGTCCATGACTCTGCAAGCCTCGTCATATTTATACACTCGGGTTGAGAAATCGCCATCCCTCCCTCGTGGTGGTGTAAGATTATATTATTCTTTTATCCCATATTTACAGAACTGTACTCGTATAAAGCAAAATGGCAAATCGATCATCCACGTTGACTATGACGTTTAGTCTTGATAAGGCATAGGAAAAGTACTATTTTTGACGTTTTTGCACATACCGGTAAGGAGAAAAATAATCGACACACTGCGTTGCTTCAACCTTGATCAAAATATGGCAGAAAAGTAAAGAAAACTTATCGAACGTCAATCACTTGGGTGTGATCATTGATAACGTCACAAGGAAATCATTTAATTTCTATTGTTATTATTAAGAAACGAAGATTCCGTTTGGCCGAGAAATTTTGTTGATACCTGTATCAACACAAAACGGAAGTATGTGCTTAGCAACGTCGTTAGCAACACGGTTTCAAAACCGCAAATAAACGTTGGAAAGCAACAAAATGAAATGATAAGTAATCAATGTAATATGTTTTTGGTTGATCGAGGTATCGACACCAAAAATTGAGGAAAAACTTGTGCATCTTGCGCTATGCGCACAATGCAGATTTCCCTAAATTTTTGGTGTTGATACCTCGATCAACCAAAAAAATATAAGAATGATTCCTTAAATCTATACCTCTTGTCTGGGATTTGCTTTTGTCCATGACTCGGCAAGTCTTGTCATTGTACAAGCAAATTCTGGACATTCGGAGTGCATTTCCTTGTTGATGCTCACACCTGATGATACATGTAGATTCTATAAGTCTTAAACCTATGGGGTAAGATTTCATTTTCACGTGCCTTTTAACTGTAATGTCAATTCAGACATTTGTGATGTCATTCATGAATGCTGCGTTGGCTGATCAACATATGAAAATGAATACCGGTACATAAAATTTTATTTTAAGCGTTTTTAGACAATGTGAGAAAAATAAGCATGTACTTGTACATGTAAGACACACTTTTAAAAAAGTTATGACTTAGATTTATGCTGGTAGGGGACTAATATCGCTTAGAGATTAAGAAAAAACAAACTTTTTATGCACTCCGGAATCAAAGATTCGGGGGTATATAGTTTTTGGCCTGTCCGTCTGTTTGTCCAAAAACTTTGAATGGTAAATTATATGGCTTTTATATTTCACATATGTATTCCTTGTCACACAATTTTTCCATAGATACCAACATTTTTATGCCCAGTGACCCTGACCTTGACCTTTCACATACTTAACAGAAAAATGGTGTTTATACTTCGCCGGGAGCATTCGTATTTCACAAACAAAGGCTTTATTCAATATTAGACTTTGCCAACTCGCAGGACTTTCAGTCCTTTGATTTTTTTAATTCCTGTTATAATTCCAAATTCCTATTATTTCCTATGAGTAGTTCTGGCTTCCGGACACATTTGGATATTCGGGTCAACTACCACAAATTATGTCACATTGCGGAATATCCCGATTTCTGACCCAGAAACTTAGCTGGAGCCTCATCAACAAATTCCCTGTAAGTACATGTGGCACATGAGCAGATTTATGTATGTTGATGATACAGTAGTAAAGTTTGAAAATATTGTAAAATCTTTGTATTTTGATAAAAGATTATGTTGCCTGTTAATCAGAATTGGCATTTAAGGATTGATTAGAATCTCTTTCTGTCAGCATGATCAGTCTGTCTAGTTGTCACACTTTCAAACATACGGCTGTAACTTGAAAAAAATATCTATACTTTCATTTGACCCAGAAGGATGATCAAGCATGCTTAGACAAAACTCTTAATGTGAATCAAGATCAAGGTCATATTTAAGGTCAAACATACAGCAGGTGAAAAAGATTGTACTTGTTTATATCTCATTATACTTTTCTTGATTTACTCCATTTTAACTTAGAAATAACGGTTCATGAATTTTAATACATGTAGACATGATTAATAGAACAGTTTTATTGATTTACAGCACCACACATTTTGGTGGGAGGGGATAGATGGTAGCAGAGTCTTGTCTCATTTCCCTCCTGGTGACTGTTATACCATGAAGTGTGAAGTCAAAGAGGTAATTAATAATTAAGAAACATTTTTAAAAAACATACACGTAGAAAGGAAACGAAAGAGCTATCATGTTCATATAAGTGCTGAAATTCCAACTTTTGTCATATTTGAAACATCCGTATTTTGACTGGATTAAGAAGATTGGTAGTTATAAATCATAAAGAACTACATGTAGGTGCACTATCCCCTCATATCATCCCTTTAATTTCAATGAAAAATGCTTTTGATAAATGAATCATTAATTACATGTATCACTTTTTGCAATGTTGAATGTTTGAGAAAATACCGCGTTATAATTTTGAGCCCTCTAATGTCACGCGCCTGATGTATGACGTCATGTTCTGACGTCATTTGCCCTTAATTACGCAAAACAAAGGAAACTCATCATATTTTACACACAAATCTTCAAAATTCATCTATGCTCCAGGTCTCGCCCACAATATTTTTCATGCAAATTAAAAGACCGATCAGAAATCAATCGATTGGTACAAAGATATTCATGGGCAAGGCTTGGAGCGCTACTTGATTTCATAATTTTGTATGGTAATTTCTCTCATTTATTGATATTTTTAATGATTTCAACGTTTTTAGATGATTTGAGCGATGTATTACTCAGTATAGGACTGTGAAATCAAAACAGGCTTTCCTGATTTGGATTCACCATACATTTGACATTTTATAAACTAGAATATTATGGATATATGAACAACTTTGAAAATAGGGCCGAAATGGCAGGTTACCGCACCTACTCCTTTCACAAAATAATAATGTATCAGTTACAGATACAGAAGCTTTATTTTGTGTCGAATATTTGTAACAGTACAAGATAAGTTCAGAAGTGCTTGTATTTCTAAAACTTCGATAAAACAACATACATTAGCAGAGGTTAAATACAATAGACTTGTACATGCACAATGTATTATCTAAAGGTCATTTTTTTGTCATTCTTGGATTTTCATATTCTTGAAAAATCTTTCCCTCTTGACTGAAGCCAAAGATGTACTTTTGAATTTCTCGGACCTCCTTGTATAATGATGAGTTTCTGTCCTGTCATGAACAAAAATTATCTCAATTTAGAGTTTTCACTGGTCATAAATTTGTATCATGTTTTCAGATGATGTTTTCCATGAAGAATTACCAGGACAAAGGGAGATCACCCCGCAGTGTCTATTTGTTTGGTCACGGAGACGGGGGTCAGGGACCTACGTTAGTACATGTATATACAATATAGTTAAATCTGCTCTAAGGTATTAGGTGTATAATACCAATATTGTAGAAAAGCTAGAAATTATGTACTTCCATATCTAAATATTTTTAGATATTTGGTATTTTTTTAATGTTTCATTCACCTCGCCATGAAATTAAAACAACCGGAAGTAGATTATTATACCCCTAATGCCTTAAGAGACCTTTCAAAGGGAATGTCATATTATGGTCACATAAGACAGGTGGTCTCTTAATACAGGTCTGATCATTTATATAAAAATTGTCAACTTAGGAAGTGAAGCCTTAGTCACATAAGACAGGAAGTCTTTTAGTACAGTTAGTCTCTAAAGCAGGTTTAAAATATGAAGATAAACATAGTCAGGTCACCTATACATTCATTCAGATTTAGAAAATACATGTATATTTCAAAATATGTTGATTTTGCGAAATACTAACGAAAGTTAATTTAAGATCAGCTGATATGCAAGTGCAAAAAAGCAAATATTGTAGAAACCGCAATAAAAAGGTGTAAACGCTTTGGATTTACATGTATTTGAACTAAATGTACATGTAAGTCTGCAAAGTATTTTGTAGAAAATAATGTATTAATCTTATTACCAAAGGTTTTATGTTCTATTCATTTGGTTTGTTCACTTTACAAGGATTTCTCTTTTCTGGTCATTTTACAATTGTCCTTCAGTGACTGAAGTTCTTGCTGCTTATATGTACATTAAAAATTCCCAAAAGAAATTAATTTATTAATAAATAAAATTTCAAATTGCCTATTTTATGAAAAAAATTATAGGCTAAGCTAATTGAAGAGGCATGAATCATGTACTTCTATCTAAACTTTGTTTGAATCATTAACAGAATCTTGTATGGACTACTGGATTTAATCATTAACAGAATCCTGTATGGACTACAGGATTAATCATTAACAGAATCCTGTATGGACTACAGGATTAATCATTAACAGAATCCTGTATGGACTACAGGATTTATCATTAACAAAATCCTGTAAGGACTACAGGATTTATCAGTAACAGAATCCTGTATGGACTACAGGATTTATCATTAACAATCCTGTATGGACTACAGGATTTATCATTTATCCAAAATTTTGAATAAATACAAGAATATTAATTCAAATTCTAATTATGTTAAAGGGAAGACATGCTTGAAGTCCTGAAGAGAGTCAGGAACGTGGATGGACTTCCCAAGGTGAAGATGAGTACACCAGACGATTACTTCAGTGAAGTAGAACATAGTGACAAGGAGAACTTGTGTACGTGGAGAGGGGAACTGTACTTAGAACTTCACAATGGCACTTATACTACACATGCAAAGGTCTGTATTTCATAAAATTTCATGTCATCACTGGAGCAGGATGCCATATAGGAATCTTGTGATCCATAGACTGAATAATAAAGTCTTTTGGCTGTCGTTACAAAGAGACTAAATCCCACAATCATTGTTACAGAGTGAAGTCTGACAAATCTGTTGCCCAACAATTTCTCCATATACATGTACATGTACATGTATAAGACCTCAAATTCTGAATTCTACAAGAAAATCAATATCTATGGTCTTAAATATGGAGAAATTGTTGGTCAACAGATTTGTCAGACTTCGTTCTTAAACAATGATAGTGGGATTCTGTCTCTTGTAACGGCAGCCAAGAGACTTGATAATTCAGTCTATGTAATCCAATGTCTGGCCCTGGCATTAGTTCTTCTGTGGAGACATTATTATTTTCTGCTTTAAAGCGTAATTCTGCTTCCCAAATAACATGGGTCATAACTGATCTTTATCACATGATACACCCTTTATTCAGTTACATAAAAACCATTTTCATAAATAGATGTTACGATAACAAGTTACATATCACTTTAGGCGCGTTGTCATTGGATGAAGCGCTCCAGATTCTTTGTGACGTCACAATAGAAACGGCGACGTTGACGCTTTAAAACAAGTTTTATTGTACATGTATGTAATGTACTAACATTAACATACATGTACATGATAATTGCACTTGTATTGCTTTGTTTACTTGTAATGAAACCCAAATTAAGACACTCAAAAATGAAAATTAAGGAAAGGAAATAAATAGAAATAAACACTCAATACCCACATACATGTATTTTAGGCTTCTTATTTATTATATAAACTTCCCTACGGAGGACTTAACTTCATTATAAAAAAATGTTTCTATACACATTTGTTGACATGTATAGGTAAAGCAGAGAAACAGACTGTGTGAATTTTTCCTCCATGACGTTGGATTTGTTTCTATACACATTTGTTTACATGTATAGATAAAGCAGAGAAACAGACTGTGTGAATTTCTTCTCCATGACATAGAATTTGTTTCTATACACATTTGTTTACATGTACAGATTAAGCAGAGAAACAGACTATGTCAATTTTTCCTCCATGACGTTGAATTTGTTTCTATACACATTTGTTTACATGTATAGGTAAAGCAGAGAAACAGACTGTGTAAATTTCTCCTCTATGACATTGAATTTGTTTCTAAAAACATTTGTTTACATGTATAGGTAAAGCAGAGAAACAGACTGTGTGAATTTCTCCTCCATGACGTTGAATTTCTGTCATCGGTGGCAGCCATTTTGTCAAACCATGCCTTTAAGTATCCGCAACAACAACTTCATAAAATGTGGAAATTGTTGCTGCTGAACCAGTTCCATGATGTTCTTCCGGGCTCGTCAATAGGCATTGTGAGTCTTAAATATATTGACATCCATTAATGTCTAAGTACGCAAGATCGCAACTACGGTGTGTCCATTCTGATTTGTATTTAGTCACCTACCTAAACGTGGGCAAAACTGTTTAAAACTTGGGCACCTTTTCTGCCCAAGTAAATTGATGACATCAAGATAATGGAGAACTAGAATTGGAATGTGTGCGAAAATATCAGTTTAACTTTGGTAGATGTATTTGCGATCTTCCGTTTTACGACTCTTTTCAAATTAATGCAAAGCTAAATTATACTATATCATAAAATATGTAATATAATGTCACATTCATTTTTACTTAGTGGTTTAACGATATATCGTTTGTACTCGTATTGAGATACAGTGGCTTGATGAGAGGTATCACGATACATCTTCCATTCAAACAATACACAACGATACAGTATTTTTTAACAAAATCAAGCACAGTGTAACAAATAGAGAACAATTTTTCTATATCATTTACTTAAAATGCTCATTGTAATTTGTATTAAGGTGGCTCCCTACTAGAACCGTTATAGGTTTTTCCTTATATGCAGCAGTCTGCGTATAACGTTTTACAATGGCCGGTGAGGGGCGAGCCAGCGCATTGAAAAATACAGACAGAAGATCTTAAATGCCAAAAGAAGCAAAAGATGGTGCAATCTATCAATGTCCACACCAATCATATAGTATAATTTCTTAGTTGAAAATGTGATGAAATTATAAGGGGGTACCCTTATGTTTGTAGCCATATCTTGATCATAGATAAAATTTTATACCTGTATGCGATTTTTTCACCATCTATATACATTATCGTATAAAATGATCCAATTTGAAGAAATTCCATCTGTTGTTTTTTGCACAAAAATGTGATATACTATATATTATTTGTCGAAAATATGATAACATTATCAGGGGTTACCCCTATGTTTGCAGCCATACCTTGATCATTTCAAAAACTGTGTACCTGTATGTCATTTTTTCTTCATCTACATATATAATTTTATGAAATATTACAAAATGAAAAAAATTCATCTGTTTTTTTATGCAAAAAGTTGGATTTAGTAAATATTCTTGGTCAAAAATGTTATGAAATTAAAAGGGGGTGCCCTAATGTTTGGAGATATATCATACTTAGATTTATGTTACAATATCATTTTATGTGTTGTATTTCTTCTATATGATTGTTTATCATAAAATAAAACAAAACAAATAAACATATCCGTATCATCACTGAATTTGGAGGGTTCAAAAGCATATTATGGATATTTGATGTTTCTCAATTTTTAAGTGTTAGGGTACCTTTCTTTAATGTACTGTATCTTTAATGAAAACAAAATTTCCTATCTACATGTATGTCTGTGTTCATTATGTCATTTTGACTATTATGTATAGAAAATAACATTAAAATACAAAATTCATCTGTTAAATTCACGAGTAGGGACCCACCTTAATCCAATAGTATATCCCCATCACCATGTAAATTGTGAGAACCCTCTTTATGCTGTTAAGACTAAATTGATGCAAGTATGTTCAGTTTTTCTTTGAATTCAAGGAATATGTGAGTGTTGGATTGGATAGAAAAGTGTATTGTGATACGTATCGTATCGTGAGCCTTGTATCGTGATACATATCAATTTGTTTCGTGATCTAGTGTGTCGTTACATCTCTATTTTTACTGTACATGTAACTTTCTTATCCTCAGCTGAGTGGTGTTAGACAGAATCAGACCCCATGTCAAATATTTATCTGATTGAATTTGTGAAAAATAACATACATGTATATTATTTCATATATCATGAAACTTTTTTTGAAATCGTAATATCATCAATTCACAAATGCAAGCACAAATACAATGTTTAAACAAAACTTTGACTGATCCTTTTAAAAGTAAACATATTCCCTTACATCTAGTAATTGTTATGTTTCAGGTTTATGACGATGCCCATACTTACTACAAAGGTGAGACGGAAATTGGAAACACGTTCAATACATGTACAAGTAGTTTCTTCCTTCATTTCATGATCATACAATGTTTTGTCTTATTACACTCATGTGTATTTATTATATCATATTTTAGTATTATACATGTACATGTATATACATGTATATAAGCCTGTCTTTAGAAAGATGTTGCAGCTAATCTAAATATTTTGGCCAAATTACCGTGCCTTGGACGTGCCTTATTCTCACTGAATAGTGTATATAGGAAATGAAGGACAGGTTTATGTGCATATAAGCCTGTCTTTAGAAAGCCGTCCCAGCTAATTTAAATATTTTGGCCAAAATTCTGTGCTTTGGACGTGCCTTGCAAGTTTTCTGCACGGCTTTTCACTGAATAGTGTATAAAGGAAATGAAGGACAGATTTTTGATACAAATTCTGTGTCTTGTCCGTGTCGTGGCGTAAGCTGGCTCATTTCGTACGGGTGTCCAAGGAAGCATTGTGTGTTTCTCGGTGAAAAATAAATGCTGAAAACTTCCTACAAAATTGGCAGTAGTTTCAAAACCTCCTCATGTAAACAAAGAACATGGCTTAGATATGGATATAAGATCATATGCAATTTTAGAGATTTCATGCAGCTTCTTGAAAATGCAATGATTTTGTTTTATTTTGGGTGGATGGGAGTTAGAGGAAGAGCCTTTTCTTACATTATAAGTTCTAATTTTACTAGCACATTAATTTTCTCTCATTATAAATAGAGACAATGAAGAGCTGTAAGAGCCTGACACAAGAGGCCCTGAAGGGTTTGACTGGCTCTCCTGGGGCTGTCCGACAGACCCCATCTGTGATCAACACGATAGGCTGGACTAGGAGAGAGGTCATACAACTACCGGAGTCATCGGAGAGGAGCCCCGCTAAAAAGAAAACTAAAACGGATATAGATCAGCTGACCCAGATTGACAGCTTCGGAAACACACTAGGTTAGAATGAAGAACCTCTCTTTTTCCTCTCACAAACTTTGGGAATGGGGTCGAGGGGCCCATGTGATTGGGAAAATTTGCGATATTTTGGAATATTTTGGGAAGTACTTAGATAAAGTAAATGACTGCTTAGACAATCAAAAAGATCAGAATTGAATCTTAAATCAAATGATTTTCTTTTTAATTTGATTTAATTACCTATGGTTAGAATTGATTACAAAAATTATGGCAAATTAAAATTCTAATATGACTTGAAATTTTCTCCCTATATGTACCATAGAACTCGCCTGGTGTATAATCTCCAACAAACTTCCAGTGCGCTAAGCTCCGCCCATTCACGTGCTATATTAGAATAGAAATAACAACTAGCTAGCCGTGATTCATTGTCCAGTAATTCCACTCGTCACATGAACCAATCAAATAATTTTATTGGTTCATGAGACTCGTAGAATTACTGGACAATAAACCACGGCTAGCTACAGTCCCGATTACGTTAACTTTCTACCCCTCAAGGGGGAATTTTTGTTAGACGAAGGAGAAATTTTGTGAGGTAAAATGAAGACGAAAAAATAGAAGAGGAATTTTTAAGCCGAAATGTACAAGGACAAATAGAGGAGAAATTTGCGAGGTGAAAGGAGAAAGAGAAGAGGAATTTGTAAGGTGAAATAAACGAGAACCCTGAAAGCGAACTCGAAAGAGAAATATTTCTCCTTTAATTCCCGCTTCAATTCTCTTCATGTTCTGTTACGTTTCTCTTACGATTCTGCTTAAGTTTCTCTTTCAAATTCCGCCTTCAGTTCGCTTTCAATGTTCGCCTCCAGCCTCGTTTTGGAAATATTTATGGGCAGGGCTTAATGCGGTCAATGTAGGCTTAATATCTAAATATTACAATATTTTAAAATGTTTATTTACACTCTTTTGCTTTTATCACACTAATTATCGAATTATATGCTATAATAATTGTTTTAATATGTCTAGATATATTGAGTCTCTGGATAAAATTTTATCACTTTAAAACAGCTGAATTTATCATGTAAAATAGGTCCGTTTCAACGGGTTATAGAACTTATTTAACAATAATTTTAGAATATAAGTCAAGAAGCAAGTCATTTTATTCATCTAGATGTCAGTTCTCATTATTGACCCCTTGTACTTTACATTATATACCCCGTAATCGATCGGTTATGACAGGTGTCGTTCAGGTAGGCATAGTAGTCTACCTGTGTGGAGTCAGTCATGCATTTAAGTATTTACGTCCAAAAGTGACAGTGTCTGGAATGGTCAGATATAAAATGTATAAAAAATATTTCAGAGTAATAGACTAGTGTGTTTTATTTTTATTCTTTCAACAATAACTAAAGGAAACACGTAAGGTAATTCCCCCTTACGAATAAATTTGGTTTTTTTTTTTAATTATTTATTTATTTATTTTTATTTTCGGTCATTTGTGTATACGGGGCAAATTTTTATACTCAATGCTCCCTTCCTTCTTCGCCATTACAAATTAATTTTCATACCCATTTCGTTTTTATTTGCGGGAGGTCCAATTCCATGCTCTGAGAAAGAAGTTCTTACTTCACTTGGGTTTTTTTTTTCTTTTCTTTTTTTTTTTTTTTAAGATTCTTCATCTTTATTTCGATTTTATCTCGTTTTTTCCCTTGTTCTATCTTTTTTTTTAACTACGAGCTTTCAATTGAAATGTATTACTATGATAAAATAACCTTCAATATGTCATTATGAAAAAGGAAAAGAAAAAAAAATACGATAAAATAGATAAAAGGTGAAGAAAAAAATAAATCTTGAAAAATCCATCCTTGAAAACAGTGTAAAATGAGAACGTTACACACTACATGTGCACATACAAGCAGAGTACGTGAAAGGTACATTTGTAGCAGGTAGTTTACATATTTAATTACATCATAATTACAAAATTTTATACCTCAAAATCTTTCTTCCCATATGAAAGTTTACATTCTCATTTGTATAAATTAAAATTTTCTGGCGCATTCATTCGCAGTTATAGCCGTTTAAAAACGTAATTTTTAATTTGGGGTGCGCAGCTCTAATAAATTTCACTAGCGCCACCTACAAAGTATTGCGTTTTTACAATAGAGGTATATGGAGATTTAATTTTACCAATTCGGTAATATTATGGCCGATACTGCATATTATCAGATAAAACTTTTTATAGCTCCTTTTTTCCTATATCTAGACCCTTCGGAATAGATTTTACGTTTTCAGTAAAATTTAATTTCAGGGACACTGTTTCTTTAAATCAGGGATGTGTATTTTTTTCATATACGTCTCTGATTATATCAAGTCATAACATTAAATTAAAAAAAGTTTTAACCTAAATTCATTGTGAAGACATTCTCTCCCTATCTAAAGTTGAAATGACCGCATGGTGATATCACGCTCCGATGATTTTCACACCTCGCAGGTAATGGATAAACGACACCTACGAACATGTACCCTGCGCGGTTGATTTACATGTGTGTATTTGTCAAAACAACGATTTTTAAATTGGTATGTTACTTAAAAAAATGGATTTGTGCTATAGATATACAAATGCGAAGAAAACAAACCAGGATTTGTAACCATACAAAAGCTACTTTTCGATTTACTAATAAATGTTAAATATGCCGAAAAAGTTCGTTTACAATGTATCTAAATAAAACTAATTAGTCGTGTATTTTAATGCAACACAAAGAAATTACATCAAATTACGTTTGTACCCTCTTTTTAGGGAAATCCCCTTATATGCTAATGAGGAAGTCTCGCTTTGATTGACAAGAGGACTGAAAGCGGAATGAAAGCGAAATATTTCGCTTTCGTTTCTCTTCTGTTTACGCATTGCGTTTCTCTTTCCTTTTTCGCTTTGCTTCTGTTTCTCCAAAATTCGTGTTCATTTTTCTCTTCCAACACTGAAGGCGAAATTTTAAGGCGAAATAAAGGAGGAAAATTAGAAGAGAAATTTTGTGAGGGAAAATGAAGACGGAAAAATAGAAGCGAAATTTGGAGAGATGAAGGGAGAAAAAATGTTAAAGGGGGGACGGTTAACATAATCGGGACTGTAGTTGTTATTTCTTAAGTAAAGTTGCTTCTTTTGAACCTGTAAATTTCACTAATTTTTGTTATAATTCCATCTACGTGTGATTGGGAAAATTAAGAGCCACAGTTGGAAAAAAGGATGCTCATTTTAATTGGGAATGGGGCCGAATAACAGACCCAAAAAGGGGCAAAAAAATTCCTGGCATTTGTCTGTCCATCAATCGTGTCCTGGCTATAACTTTTCAACCTTTCTGCATAGATGTTCATAACATTTCATACAATTATTGCTCGTGACGTTAGATTTTGATGATAGTTTTGAAATGAAGGTAAAAATTTGGAGGTGCAAAATGAAAAAAAAATCATACATTATTCTTCCAAAGAGCAGACAGAAATCACATATTGCTTGGTAATATTTGGACTGTGACAACAAAATTCCATTTCCGTCTACCATGATGATGTGTTTTAACTATGACATCACATTTAAATCAATGTTTGAATTCATAGTATTTTACATCTATATTTCTGCAGCTATTGTGGATGCACCAAGCTATGGTTTCACCACTGACCTGTACACGGAAGAAGTCGTAACTCCCGCAACGGTGACACGGCACCAAGATAGAGACGGACATTTTATATTACAAAACGGTGTTTTAAGGGCTTTTGTAGATAACCTTGGTAGAATAACCGAGCTATACATAGATGGTCAGGGAAGGTAATTTATTTTCATATTTTGTGCATCTTCATCATGTACTTATTTGTAACAGGAGAGGAAAAGATGTGGCTGGACTGTGTATCGAACCTGAGACCTTCTGCTATCGGGGTAGATGCTCTTACCGACTGAGCTACATGTATCTGGGCACGATACCCGTGCCACACTCCTCTCAACCAATTTTTCAGGTTTCCACGCCCTGGAAACCTCACACGAGACTCCACAACACCGTGAGTCATTTAGTTGGGCGCCAATTTTGTTAGAGATGAGGAAAGGATGTGGCCAAACCGGGAATCGAACCTGAGACCTTCTGCTATTAGGGCAGACACTCGTACCAACTGAGCTATCCGGGCACGATACCTGCTTCTGTCACATACATGTATTATTGACTTGTATGAAATGTACAATCCAATGCAATTCAAATACTGTACTGACTTGTATGAAATGTACAATCCAATGTAATTCAAATACTGCACTGACTTGTATGAAATGTACAATCCAATGCAATTCAAATACTGTACTGACAAAAATAGGCCCCATTAAGGACATATACTGTTCATTCAGTTTTAGGATAGATATCCTTTATATTTGAATCAGTTTCATCTTATTGTATGTAAAAGCGATGTGTAGTGACATTTGATGAGGTTACCGTAGGAAATATTGAAGTTCTGAGTACTTCCCAGAGTTATCTTTCTTTGTACGTCAGAAATACAGAATACTCTTCTTTGTGAAGATTCAAAATTTGGGTGCGGGATATGTCCTTAAGTACAAGGCAGTTTACATGCCATAAATGGAGTGAATCACATAACTAACTTTTAAAAATTTGATACAATGATTATAATTGAAAATGATGTTATTGATGTTGAATACATTTATGCATTTGTTATTGACTTAATGATGGAATAGATACAGTTATACCAATGAAACATAATTAACATAATTTTGATATGTTATTAGAGAGGATATGAACGTAAATAATAAGAAAATCTACCTTCCGACTGCTTATCCAATTTGTAACATGTTGAAAAGATAAGACAATATCAGAGATTATCAAGTATTCTTTTCAGGAATTTTATAAGCTCAGAAGACCAATACTATGGTAATCAGTTCGTGATATTTGACGATATTCCGTTATTTTGGGACGCTTGGGATGTGATGGACTATCATATGGAAACTAGGTGATTTGTTTTATTTTTTTAGTACATTTTTGTCTGCACATTGGTTTGTCTCTATATCAATGAAAGAAAAATCGCTACATTCTGTTCTTTCAATTTCAGTATTATAAGAAATGATTTATTCAACAGATGAATTCCATGAACCACTGTTTAGCTTAATTTGAATTTTATTAAACCTTATTTGGAAACACTATTAACAGTCTTTTATTTGCGAGCAAATATAAAACACCGTGAATATGTCGTTACACATGTGTAGTAAGTAACATATATATGGAGTCAAGAAAATAAAACCCCACAAACCAGTCACTTTCCTCGTGTTCGTGAACTTAAGATGCCGTGAATAAAAGACGGTTTACAGTACTCATTGATAATGTCATACTAAACTCACATTGACTATACATAGATAAATAACGTTTCTCTCCTTATACATGTAATTGTATGGATGATTTTGGTGCAATATTTGAATAACTAAATCTTCATGATATAATTACTCCAGGAAGCCTCTTGAGTATGCACTACAACAGGCAATGATCCTAGATGAAGGACCGTTACGAGCTTCTCTACAATTGTCTATCAAAATCAGTGACAAGAGTTACCTAAAACAGATTATCTCCCTTGACGCTGGGTCTCCCTACCTTAAATTTGATACAGAGGTAAGAAATGAAGGATTGCTGTATGTCCGACAGCCCACCTGCTGGCAGACTTTTAGCTCACCGGGACGAAAAAGTCCGGATAGCTAATGCCATACCCTCAGCGTCGTTGTCGTTGTTGTCGTCCATAGAAAAAACCTGGGTTATATCTCTTGAACTATAAGGGGTAGGGCTTTGATATTTCACATGTAGATACCTTGTGACAAGACCTTTCATTTGAGACCATGACCTTTGACCTAGTGACCTTGATCTTGGACTTTGACCTACTTTTCAAAAACTTTAACCTGGTTTCTAACAAAAACCTGTATAGGCGAGCTATGTAATCTTTGATTACCCTATGTTTATCATAACCAATTCCCCGTCATAGCTGTCAACTGACCCGATTTTGGCGGGTCAGTCCCACTTTTTTACCCTTTTTATTTTTTAATTACCCGCGCGGGTCATGTCTTTCACCGGATTTTTCGTTGCTGACCCGGTAATCACCCGATTCCGATTTGGTTCCGTCTATTACTTGGGACTTTAAATTTCCAGCTGTGACTTTTCAATTAAAACACCTGCAGTTACAGGTAAATTGGGTTGTTTGTTTAGTGATATGGGAAGTAATTAGCCACTTTCATGTTGTTTTAACGACCTGGGCTTGGATTATTTTGGGAATGTCTATGGGAAGACGATTGTAAACATTGAGATTTATGCAGACGAAAAGGGACAAATGTTTTTACAGTGGTTAAAACAATTTAACTTTTTGAAGCAGTGAAATCTAGCAGTTTAGAGTTCATTTCACACAAAATCTTTATTATGATATAGCTATAACTGATTAAAAATATTTCTAGCCTAGCAAATTCAACTATGAACCTTCAGGCCTTGATAAATATGTCCTAAAATTTTACACTTGTGCTACATTATCATGATTATGCAGTATTACAATTAAAATAAATGCTTTACATGCCTTCCAATAAAATGAACTTTATTGACCTTTATTTTTTTGGGGGGGGAGGAATTTTACTCATAATGATACAAGCAAAAGGTCGCGATTTCGTTTCGATCGCTATGACCCTCTTTTTCATTTCTAAAAGAGGGTCATTGACCCTCTTTTGTCGGAAAAAAGTTGACAGGTATGTTCCCCGTCAAATAACGCTTTGACAGGCCTTTTTATTATGACATTATTATATCTATCCCCATAAACAGGTGCAGTGCCGTACATTTGGGGATCCCTCAGTTGCCTGTTTTTCTATATAAAACCTTAAACTTGACTGTTTATGTACATGTATATGTATCTTATAAACCACTGGGGATTTTGGTATTAGAAATATAATATTTCTTTCGCACCACGAATGTATTCAGGATACCATATAAAAATAAATTTTCGCAAGTATCAACTTTCTCAATTTTAATGTAAGACAATGTACATGTACTACCTTTATTTTTGAGAGTACAAGTTTTCACAATTTAATGGAAGATAGGAATATGAACATGAAAGGTCATAATTGCATTTTGTATCAATCTTAATATATATTTCGTCATTCCTAAGTACCGATAATGTCATACTAGTAATTCATGACGTACATGTATCAAAATGTTATTACTTCTCTATCGTCAAGACATAAAATGAGTATGTTTTATGCATGTTCAGTTAGTGTTGGGAATCGGATGGAGTTATCAAAATTTATTTATCGGATAAGCCTTTCAATTGATTATTGATTATAATCGGATTCTTATAATACACTAAAAAACTGTAAAATATTTCATGATTTGCCCATAACTTACTTTTTATTGACAGCAAATTTTATGGAAACTCTGCAAAATGTTTCATACAAGTATGCATACTGACCTAAGTCAAAGATATATCAGTTGACTTAAATTATTAGTAAGACGTATGAATTGTTTCTCTTACAAAAATACG
This sequence comes from Pinctada fucata, assembly GCA_028142955.1. NCBI lineage: Eukaryota > Metazoa > Mollusca > Bivalvia > Pterioida > Pteriidae > Pinctada > Pinctada fucata. Next base: position 22,498,249 of record AP027104.1, read on the forward strand.
CTTTAATGATGCAAATACATTTGTATTTCATTCTTCTGATGCTTTAGATTTACCGATTATAATCAATGATCAAAATAATGATAGATTATCGTAATCAGAAGGGTCTGGTGACGATATCAATGACGTCGGCGATAATCGGCTTAACACCATGTTCATTACCTTCTGAAGGCAACCTAGTGTCTCCTTTAAATGTATTCTAGGAGGTACAGTTTTTCGGCAAATACTTATTTTCGTGTTTTCGAACTACTTGCGAAAAGTAGTACATAGTGAAAATTTCTGCTTATATTGTAATATATATGCACAACCAATGTAATTCCCTGAGATGAAACTATTGAAAGGAATGCTTGTATTTCGCATGAAAACGCTCGTGACGTCACAATGAATAAGATCTAAAGAAACATGCCGCGACGGCTGTTCCAATCTGCAATCTGTACCCGCTGTGACATGAATATTCACATCACCTTGTTACCTAGAAAAACGTGATTTCAGAAACAAGAATGAAACAGACAACTGTGGTGCATATATATAGAATAAATGTCATAATTTGTGTTTTGTTACGGGTATGCAACACACAGCAAGTGCATCTATCATATGAAATGCGCTAACGCGCATTACATGTACGATAAATGCACTTGCTTTGTGTTGTATACCTGTAAAAAAACACAAATTAAGACACTTATTCTCTATAAATACATGTAACCATTTTTGGCTCAGTTTAAGTAGGATTACAGCTAGAATAAGTACACATTAATTATTTCATAGTTATTACTTCAAAATTTAGTCATCTACATGTAACACCATAAATCCATGAAAATTATCTGATCATCTCAAATCACACTGTACTACAGTACATGTAGAAGTACTCTATGTATTTTACTATGACGTACATGTGAATGCTTCTTTATGTATTGAAAATTCAATCCAATTTATCTGCTAAGATAGATGTCTTTTCATTACATATGGTACATCTACTTACTTACAACAGGCAGAAGAGGTGAAAAATATGCAAATTGTCACATAAGCTTAATCAGAATATGGTGCACTTAATTTATGTTCCTACATGTATATAATCTATAAGAATTAAATAAATTTACCTTAGATGGCAACATTTGAGCTAAGCCAATCACAGGCTCTGAAATGGCTCGTCTTATTTTTGAAGAATCTGTGAAGAAACCGTCTTCATGGTCGTCATGGATTCAGCATCCTACAAAATGCTAAACAGAAAAATATGTGGGACGAGCGCGGCTCGAACCCAGACTTTCAATATGCTGTGTAGCATGCTAGCCGGGCACGCTAATCACTACGCTACCGGGGTAGTTGCCATCTAAGTCGGTTAGAAGGTAATTTGAAGTTTCTACATGAATAAGAAGGGGCTTTGCCGACGCTCCGCCCACTTCTCATTCATGTAGAAACTTCAAATTACCTTCTAACCTATACATAGACTTGAATGAGCACAGTTTAAAAGATTCTTACTTCAGTATTAATGCATCCAAAGCACTGATTACAATGATTCATTTTCTTTTAGGTTCACTGGCATGAAAGTCACAAGTTTCTGAAAGCAGAGTTTGCTACGTCAATCCATTCTAACGATGCCACGTATGAGATACAGTACGGACATCTGCAGAGAACGAATCATAACAACACATCATGGGACTGGGCACAGTTTGAGGTACCAATCCTACTTGGGGGGGGGGGGGGGGTAATGGGGAAGGATGGGAGGTGATAGGGGTGGGGATGGGGTTAAGTACGTCAATCCACTCTAACAATGCCACGTATGAGATACAGTACAGACATTTACAGAAAACGAATCAGGTCATGGAACTGAGCTCAATTCGAGGTACATGTCTTACAGTACAAGAAAAAATGTATAAATTCATTAAGGGGATTTCTACCTTTTGAAATTAGAATGCTGTGATATAGATTGTTCAGATTTTCCATTAAAACACTTAATTTTCCTTCTTTTTCATCACAATATGATTTCATCTCCGTTCATTATACCTGAACCGGGTAACCAAGTTTAACTATTAAGTAGATGGGATTTTGTTGGTTGAGGTGGGATATTAGGGGATTGAGGCCATCTGTCCTTTCCATCCATCATTATCTTTCCTAAGTTTTAACTATACTTGAAATTACTGCAGACAATGTTTATGTACTTTAAGTAAAGTCCTATACATGTGCTTTGGGCTTTTGTCATTCTTATTCAGTGGATTATTATTTCTTTATAGCTGACATACTGTGAATCATTATATTTCATGGGGGCTCAATTTTCGTTGTTTTCATGGATAGCCTCATCCACAAATTTACATTGCCAATGAATAATTGTACACAAGGCTAGAAATAGGAACAAATTTTAATGTCAACACTGTTTTTACAACCTTACAAAACCTGCTTTTAATAAGGTCACATTTCAGCAACATCTTGGCGTGAGTGGCAAAAAGCCATTTGGTATGGAGGGGCTTTAAGGTGGATGTTTTTAAATCAATGTTAAGGTAATTGTTGCCATCACCAAATACATCTCCGCGAAAATACTGAATCTCACGAATCCACGAAAATTAGGCCCCATGAAAATAAATGATTTCACAGTAGTCAACTTTTCAGGTCCACTTTACATTATACATGTATCATTATGATGGAGATGAATTGTTATACAAAATAAAATGTATTACTAATGCAGGTCTGTGGACATAAATGGGCGGACATATCCGAGTACGGCAGTGGTGCAGCCATTTTAAATGACTCACATTACGGATATTATATAAAAGATGGTGTCATGAGACTCTCTTTGTAAGTAAAATATGTTTTCTTACAAGTCAGATAGTATTTACAATTGATTAATTAAAATAGTGTCAATATATATTTTGAATATTCAAAAGTAGGTATATATTTTTGTAAATCGGCTAGCAAATTTATTTTAACTTTCAAGTTTTACGAAATATGTTCATCAAAAATAAAGACAGTCTATGAAGAAGAATTTAATTAACGAAGCTACAAACAAAATTTACTATGGAATGTATGTTTGAGTTGAAAAATATTGTATATACATGTACATGTATGAAATGACTATTTTGTATATACATGTATAAAGTATATACAGGATGGGTTATCTTGCATCACAGGACAATTGATTTTTCTATAATTTCGCGCAAAATAGATAATCTATTGCAAAATATACATGTATATGCAATATGATGCAGTGTCATAATGCTTTATCTATTCATACAAAATAAGGTGGATGTTAGCTTTTTATAACGCACAAACATGATCGGCTGTCTTCTTTCACATTCATCTAGTAGACAAAAATTACGCCATTTGTTTTTTAGGAATGTATTTTCAAGTTGAAATACTGTAAACCGTCGTATATTCGCGAGCGTTTTATTTTCAAGATATTCGCGAGTCAGCTTGTGTTGTGAAAATTAAATGCTGCAAACATTTTTCAATGAAGCGACATTATTGACATACAGTATAACCTCAATACTCACGGATTTGGTCTTTTCGAAATAGAGAGTTACTTCCCATTTGTGCAGGTATCAAATTCTATGGAAACCATCATGAAATTCAGAGAAACAGGGTTATATATATGACGTTTTCAAAGGAATTTAATGACGTCACAATGCTTTTACGTCAGATACCTGCACAAATCGAACATAAGATTGTAAAATAGAAAAGATGGAATAGGTCAGTGTTATGGGATTCGCGAAATAAAAGACACCGCGAACAATAGACCGTTTACAGTACTCTGTAGATATGAATAATGATTTTGTGAAAATAAAGAAAGTACATGTATACAGGTATATAGAAGATTAAAACAGAATCAAGCTCTAAACAAAATCTGCTTTTGAATTTATTTTCAAGTTTGTGAGTTGAAAGAAAATGCTTGAAAAAGAATGAAACAGATTTACTGGTAGCTCACGTTTTGATTTTAAGGTTGAGGTCACCTAAGGCCCCGGATGAACAGGCTGACATGGGAGTACACAAGTTTAAATATGCCTTCATGCCACATCAAGGTAAGAATAACTGCAAAAATTGTGCATGTTCTGATATTATTTCAATTGAATTCATTGGATTGACAGAGTTACAGCCCTTTGACTTAAAATTCATTGAATTTAGAGTTTTCAACAGTTACATATTTTTCTTATTTCTTGTATGCAAGTTTACAATGATGAGCAACAGATCAGATTGAGTTTCATTGTTAAGCTCACATCATGAAGTGAGAGGGAGCTTTTGCTATCACCTTGTCGTCGGCATCCGCGTCCGCACTAGTTTGTTAAAAAGTTTTATCTCTTTATTATAAGTGCTAGGAAGGCCAAACTTACACAAATGATGCGTCTCTATGAGTTCATCACAAATCTACATTCAAATTTAGGTCATGACCCACATTTTCCACTTGAGTGCACATGTCAGGAAGATAATTTGGTATCAATATTAAGAAGTTTTATTTCTCTATTATAAGTGCTAGGAAGGCCAAACTTACAAAGATGATGCATCTTTATGAGTACCTCACAAATATCATTCAAATGTAGGTCATGACCTGAGTGCACATGTCAGGAAGATAATTTGGTATCAATATTAAGAAGTTTTTATTTCTCTATTATAAGTGCTAGGAAGGCCAAACTTACACAGATGATGCGTCTTTATGAGTACTTCACAAATCTACGTTCAAATTTAGGTCATGACCTACATTTTCCGCTTGAGTGCACATGTTAGGAAGATTTTGGTATCAATGTTAAGAAGTTTTATTTCTCCATTATAAGTGCTGGGAAGGCCAAACTGACACGGATGATGCGTCTTCATGAGTACATCACAAATCTACGTTCAAATTTAGGTCATGACCTACATTTTCTGCTTGAGTGCACATGTTAGGAAGTTTTTATGTTAAGAAGTTTTATTTCTCTATTATAAGTGCTAGGAAGGCAAAACTTGCACAGATGATGTGTCTTTATGAGTTTTTTTTTCAGCCATTCTGGGACATTGATGAAAATGACATAATTCTAGGACAAAAAAGTTTTGGACACATTGGGGGACATTTTTCTGATTTATAAACAAAATGTTATCATATTTCCATGTACCCAATCTAGTCCCTTAATCTCTGTGTCTCATATTAGCATTTGCAGACGATAAGGTCTCATTGTTTTTTTTCAGGTGGGTCCAATACATTCGTCTCAATAATTATTATGACGCATAATGTTTACCTCCCGAAGAGTGGAATCGATATCCTTCAGCATTAAAACTTGAAAGATTTAGGTTAGCATTGATAAAAGCACTTAATTCTCAGTCATATGTAATGTACTTGGGTTATTCAAGTTAGCTTACGTTTCTCTAGTGGTTGTCGATGGAGACCGATCTTATTCAATTTGTCAGCGGCATATGGCATCTTCACAAGCCATTGATGCTTCAGAGCATATGAAATCCATTGACCGGAAGAGGGGTACGTGGCTGAGTCATCAACCTGTACAATTGTTTTACAGTTTCTTTAAAAAAATATTTACAATGTCATTATGTGTGACTAAAGTCTGGACGTAAGCATTCTATCGCATACCTATCGTAAAATTACTCGTAACATCACGATTTAAAAAAAAAATGGACGCCCTGTGATTACTGAAATATCTAATAGAATAATGTAATTTCCTTTTAATAAACTGATACTTTAAAATTTAACCAGCGATCAGACATGACGCAGGATGGATATTTTTATCTGAAGAAAAGTCTCATCGGGGCAAAAATATAGCATGCGGCGGTGTCCTAGAAACATCCAATCGGCCTAAGATAATCATATGAAACGTAAACGTGAAAGCTAATTAACAGTAATCACCATCTAAAACATGTTTGCACACCTGTAATCTCAGGTTATATTAACAATTACTTGACTCTCTTTGAATGATGAAAGAAAAAATGACTTTGCACTGAAATACGGGACATTTCGGGACAAGTTTTAAAATTAAATTTTATTTCAACATTGAATAAGTTACAAATTGTCTATTTCCTCCATATGTTTGCTAGTTACTTTAAAGATATGTAGTGTAAGAATCTATCAACTTATCGACTTATCTTATAACCACCATATCCATGGATACGTTTTGTTTTCAATTTTGAAGTTTAAAGAAAATTCCCTATTTGACTGCAAACGAGTTTGCTTACCCAAATATACTCCCCAGCCCCTATACTTAAATAGAGTATGACGGCCCTAATTAAAACATAATTATGAAGTAGAAATTTTTGCCTTAGGTCATTTCATATATATATGTATACATGTACATGTGAAGGAAATTTTTAATAAAGGGGAAAAAAATGTAAAAGCGAAAATAAAATTAACTGAAAATCGAATAGATGGACAGACAGACAGATTGGCAAAGATCTATATACATGTAGATTGGCTTTTTGCTTCTTAGAGGACAATAATTCATAATCGGTGCTGATTTAAAATTTGTCGCTAACATTCCTTAAAGATTTTGATTGTATAAAAGTCATAAAAGGATGTTAAACCAACTTTTATCCAATCAAAATCTTACTGTTACACTACTTTACACTCCTGCATTCCGAACCGGCCTCCTCAAAGATATATTTAAATTTTTTTTTAAGGAAAAAGGCATTCCCTTCATAATTGGCTGCACTGTTCATTGACGTCAGTTAATGTATTACATGTGCACGTGTATGTACATTTGTATATATAAATAATTATGAATACCGGAGAAAATAATAATTTTTCTTTTTGAAAGGACTTTGACATGTTTGACTAGGATTTCTGTTTGAAAAATGATTTGTTTTATTTCTAGACTGAAAAATAGTCGTCAACACTTCCTCTTTAAGAGGGAGTTTCCCTCTTTTGAATGTCATCTCCCTTCTAAAATTACAAACTCCTAGGAGGGAAACTCCCCCTTTTGGCCACATCTCCCACTTACCATTTTTCCTGTGAAAAAAACAGACTGTATATATTGAATTTTTTTCTGCAAAAATGCATTGCTGTCAGCAAAGTGTCCACCATGTATGATAATTAGTCCACACTACCAGCAAAGACGGAGGGGACTTGTAGTTTCTTCTCAGTCTGTCTGTCCGTCCATCTGTCTGAATTAGTTTTCTGGACTTTTTTCTGCAACGGATAGAGATCAGTTGAGATGAAATTTGATTCACAGCTTGGTCTTGGGTTGTTACAGAGAAAGTTCAAGTTTGGTCATGGTTTACCTATTTTTGAAGGAGTTATGCCCCTTGATGACTTACAAATGCAGTTTTCCTGACTTTTTTTCTGCAATGGATAATTATATTAAAATGAAATTTGATACACAGGTTTGTCTTGAATAGTTACAGGGCAAGTTCAAGTTTGGTCATGGTTAACAAATTTTGTTAGAAGTTAATCCCTTGATGACTTGCAAAATTCATTTTTTTGAACTTATCTTTTCTTTCCTACTATTATAGATGTTGAAATAAATTTTGGCATGTCAATTCATCCAAGTGTGATGCAGATCAAGTTTGAGTTTTATTTCAGTTTACCTATTTTTAGCTCGACTGCACTTTAGTGCAAAAGAGCTATTGCAATACCCCCGGCGTCGGCGTCGTCCGAACTAGATGACAAGGTAAATGTAACTAAGATCACACAATTTCCTCTCCTATATTCATATTTTGTTGGTTCTTTTTGTTATTAATGTTTAATTATACTTTGTTTGATATTACCAGATTGGGATTTAGCCCCTGGGGTGGGGATTTTTTAAATTATTTCAAATAATAAGGTAAATGTTAAGATGATAGGGTAAATATTAAGATAGCAATTTTGCTAATTTCCTCTCCTATATTCATATTTTTTTGGTTCTTTTTGTTGTAAATGTTTAATTATACTTTGTTTAATATTACCAGATGGGGATGAAGCCCCTGGGGTGGGGATTTTTAAAATTAGTGCAAATGATAAGGTAAATGTTAAGATGATAAGGTAAATGTTAAGATAGCAATATTGCCTTTAATGGCAAATATTAAGCAAAGTTTAAGTGCTACATGTTCCAAACTTACATGGTGGATGTATCTTTGATCAAACTTTCATAAAATGACCGTGACCTACTTTTTCCGCTTGAGTGATTTTGCCTTTAAAAGCCAATATTGAGCAAAGTATAAGTGCTACATGTTCCAAACTTACATGGTGGATGTATCTTTAATCAAACTTTCATAAAATGACCTTGACATACTTTTTCTGCTTGAGTGATTTTGCCTTTAAAAGCCAATATTGAGAAAAGTATAAGTACTACATGTTCCAAACTTACATGTTGGATGTATCTTTGATCAAACTTTCATAAAATGACCTTGACCTACTTTTCCGCTTGAGGGATTTTGCCTTTAAAAGCCAATATTGAGCAAAGTATAAGCTCTAGAAGTTCCAAACTTACATGGTGGATGTATCTTTGATCAAACTTTCATAAAATGACCTTGACCTACTTTTTCTGCTTGAGTGATTTTGCCTTTAAAAGCCAATATTGAGCAAAGTATAAGTGCTACATGTTCCAAACTTACATGGTGGATGTATCCTTGATCAAACTTTCGTAAAATGACCTTGACCTACTTTTTTCCGCTTGAGTGATTTTGCCTTTAGAAGCCAATATTGAGTAAAGTATAAGTGCTACATGTTCCAAACTTACATGGTGGATGTATCTTTAATCAAACTTTCATAAAATGACCTTGACCTACTTTTTCCACTTGAGTGATTTTGCCTTTAAAAGCCAATATTGAGCAAAGTATAAGCTGTACAAGTTCCAAACTTACATGGTGGATGTATCTTTAATCAAACTTTCATAAAATGACATTGACCTACTTTTTCTGCCTGAGTGATTTTGCCTTTAAAAGCCAATATTGAGCAAGGTATAAGTGCTACATGTTCCAAACTTACATGGTGGATGTATCTTTAATCAAACTTTCATAAAATGACCTTGACCTACTTTTTTCCGCTTGAGTGATTTTGCCTTTAGAAGCCAATATTGAGCAAAGTATAGGTGCTACATGAGTAAACAATTGTGTATAATTATATAAATTGGAGAAAAAAGTTAGCTTCAGAAATTGCCTGTCATTAAAGACATTATGCTATGCAGTCGAGCATTAGGTGACTCTGGCAACTATTTTTTACAGGAGCTATGGCCCTTGGACTTAGTGGATTTCAGGAAATTTCAGTTTTCAAGGCTTTTCTTCAGTTTTATTTTGTGGTATCTGAGTATGTCTGTGATACAGATCAATTTCAAGTATGTTCGCGTTTCACCTACATGTTTTCCAGAAAAGTTTTTGCCATTGGACTAGGTTTTCTGGACTTTAATTTTCCTGTTAATACACATATTAATTTTGTTTTTGTGTAGGCACTCATCCTTTGGTGCAAGTACAGATTAAGTTTATGTTAAATTGAAGTGTTCTAGGTAGATTTGCAAGACATAGATTTATTCCGCTAGGGGACTTTTATATCATTCAGTGATTCATTGTTTTATTTCAATGATAAAATGAGTATGCATTATATTGTAGTGATTGTGTATACATTTTCTAATACTTAGGATGTTACGGTAAACGTGGTTATTTTGGCTGGGGAAAAAATTTTGCGTTTATAACATAAAGACATTATGCATGGGGGAAATATTCCCAATACAAATGTCTCTATCCTTCTAAGAATGCTTAAAACTTCGTGTGGGGGAAATTTTCGTGAAGTTCATTGATTTTTGAAATACGCAAAAATTACCCCCAAGTGAAACGTTTACAGTAACTTCCAATTAACTTGTTAAGTACAGGTCCACGTAAGAATCAGGCAGGGTGATACATCAAAATTTTTTGCATAACTTTTTATTTCTGTTTTGAGACATATATGTGGAACAAATCAAACATATGATATTCATTTATCAAGGAAGTGATGGTGAAGTGAGATATTCACCTCATAATTTATCAAGAAGTATGAAAGCAAAAAAATTTTCTCAATGTAATTCAACCAAATTTGCTACCCCTATAATTCTCTTCACCGTCCAAGTATGAGGAAAATTCCTTCAGAACATTCATATGGAGGCTGATGTGAACTCATTTCAAGAGAAAAAAGTTCTGCAAAATTTTATGGTTTTTCAACTGCCTGATCCTTGCGTGGACCTTTACTTAAAGAAAGATGGTTCCCTCAAAATGTTGCAATTTATTATAAATGAAGCTAAACTGGTCCACGCATAATTTCTCTCTTTTTCAACTGTCAAAGAGGGAGATATCTCTCTTTTGAAAAGTTGACAGTTACGGACATGGCTGACTACGGATTTCTGTGTGAAAAATTATTTATCTAATTTTTGGACTGAAAAATATACCTTGACAAGGGCTATACACAGCACCTATGCTGAATCATATCCAATGATTCAGCCGTTGGCAGCAGTAATCACTGAAAATTAAATTTAAACAAGTTCAGGATTTTACTAAAATGAGTCAACTTTTGTGGAGGAACTATTGGGTCAATACATGTATTATGATTATGATGGAGACCATTTCCTGCAATTAATGAATTTATTTTATTTATTGTTAGAATCTAATAGAATATGAAAACACCTTGGCAAAAAGGTGTGATCACGGCTTTCATAAAGAAAAAGTTACTAACCAATAATTAAGGAAACATGAGAAAAAGCACATACAAAGAAATTATTCCGAATCAACGAATCATTTACAATCTTTGCATAGACCTTTTTTAAATTTTCAATATATTTTTCATTGGATATTCAGTTTTTATACACATCTTTCAGTGATTTAATATTATTAATTATTATTAAATTGATTTTTTCCCCTTAATACATCTAGAAGATTTTTGATTTGATAGTAGGAATGGTACGTCACACAGAGGGCATGTTGTAGAGCTTTGATTTATACAGTGTGAATGCACTTAAACAAAAAAAATTTGACACAAAGAAAAATAATGTGATATTTAAAAACTAAAGAGGAAGTTTGAGATAATTATGATTCCTTTTACAAACAAAAATTATTTTGTGTCTTTTTAAGCTCACCAGCTAAGAAATCTTAACTTTTATAGCTGTCAATTGTGCTTTAAATTGGAAGTGTTGAAGCTGAAAATTAAAAAAAAAAAATTTGTAAAAAAGTGGGAGGGAGCTTTCATACATTTGCACCTTCGTCTCCAGAACTCTGCATTCTTGATTATTAGAAACCTTGAATTTTGGCCCCAGGCAGTTCTTTAAGAAATCTGTGTATGAAAATCATCATTTTTAGCTCACCTCACGAAGTGAGAGGGAGCTTATGCTATCACCCTGTCGTTGGCGTCTGCGTCCGCACTAGTATGTTAAGAAGTTTTATTTCTTTATTATAAGTGCTAGGAAGTTCAAACTTGCACAGATGATGCATCTTTAACGTATCCAATGTACAAAATTTAATGAAGATCTCGCGGACGTCTCGTCCATTTAAACTGTGTTAAAATTATCTCGGTAATGTTCGGCAGTGTCTCGGTAGTTTCCGTGGCTTGAGTGACGGACGGCATGTTGACCTTTGATGATAGAAACCATTATTTTTGTTGTATTGGGTATATTTAGGTAAAAATATGCCATGATTCTAACTATATAATATACTTGATATTTATTTGTACAACGGATACCTTAAGAGTAGATCACAAATCTACGTTCAAATGTAGGTCATGACCTATATTTTCCGCTTGAGTTCACATGTTAGGAAGATTTGGGTATCAATGTTAAGAAGTTTTATTCCTCTATTATAAGTGCTAGGAAGTTCAAACTTGCACAGATGATGCGTCTTTATGAGTAGATCACAAATCTATGTTCAAATGTAGGTCATTACCTATATTTTCCGCTTGAGTGCACATCTTAGGAAGATTTTGGTATCAATGTTAAGATGTTTTATTTCTCTGTTAGAAGTGCTAGGAAGTTCAAACTTGCACAGATGATGCATCTTTAAGAGTAGATCACGAATCTACGTTCAAATGTAGGTCATTACCTATATTTTCCGCTTGAGTGCAAATGTTAGGAAGATTTGGGTATCAATGTTAAGAAGTTTTATTCCTCTATTATAAGTGCTAGGAAGTTCAAACTTGCACAGATGATGCGTCTTTAAGAGTAGATCACAAATCTATGTTCAAATGTAGTTCATGACCTTATATTTTCTGCTTGAGTGCACATGTTAGGAAGATTTGGGTATCTATGTTAAGAAGTTTTATTTCTCTATTATAAGTGCTAGGAAGTTCAAACTTGCACAGATGATGCGTCTTTATGAGTAGATCATGAATCTATGTTCAAATGTAGGTAATGACCTACATTTTCCACTTGAGTGCATATGTTAGGGAGATTTGGGTATCAATAGAGTACACCCATTCAGGCAAATTTGGGATAATAAAATGAAATACTCTACTTCCCTTTTCTATTTTCTTTTTGTGTGGTATCATTTTTGTTGGTTCTCAGTAGGACAGGTTTTCAAATTCAAAACTGTGTATTCTTTGACTCCTGCCATGATAGAATGCTGCCATGAGGTGAGCTTTGTAATCTTTGATGACACTATGTTTCATCCCACTTAAGATGTCTTTGTAATATTCAGTTGAATTATATCTTGATGTACCCTGTCGTTTATTGTCCATCGTAATCTTTGAATTTTCCCCCCAGAATTCAGTTCTGTAAGAATTCATTGTATGGAAATCATCATTTTCCATCCCACTTAAAATTTCTTTGTAGTTCAGTGGAATTTTTCATCTGTTATCTTGACGTACCCTGTAGTTTTTTGTCCCATCATAATCTTTCTACATCACCAACTTCTTCTCTATTGTTTTATATCCTCAATTGCTGTAAATTTATCGCTATTAAGTTATTAAGGTGGTCCAGAACAGTATCCGAAAGAACCCCCGTACAGAAAGTCCTAACCTACTCACATGTGATTCACAGTTGAATCAAGTGTGAAGCCCATTTGATTCTCACCAAAATGAAAAAATTCACAGTTGATATAATGAGACCAACTGTGAAGAATTTTTAGCTCTACTGGTCAAAGACCAGTAGAGCTTATGCGATCACCCTGTGTCCGGCGTCTGGCCATCTGTTCGTCTGTTTGCCCGTTAAACTTTTCTCATGAACGCGAATCCTCTGAATCTGTCAATGGTAAGAAATTTATTCTTTTTGCATTATAATGGGCCTATGGTTTAGTTGTGCACCTGTATTTTGTTGGAGCCCCTGACCCCCAGGGTCTTGGAAAATGGGTGTAGTCATTTTCTCCTATTAAAGTCTATGTAATCTTGTGAACACCAATTCTCAGAAATTATAATTGGTAGGGAAATTAATTCTTTTTGCATTATAATGGGTCTAGGGTCTAGTTGTGCACCTGATATTTTGTTGAAGCCCCTGACCCTCAGGGTCTTGGAAAATGGGTGTGGTCATTTTCTCCTATATAAGTCTATGTAATCTTGTGAACACCAATTCTCAGAAACTATAATTGATAGGGAATTTTAAAATTCTTTTTGCATTATAATGGATCTATGGTCTAGTTGTGCACCTGATATTTTGTTGGAGCCCCTGACTTCCAGGGTCTTGGATAATGGGCGTGGTCATTTTGTCCTATATAACTCTATATAATCTCGTGAACATTAAATCTCAAAAAGAAAAAATGATATAGAATTAATTCTTTTGCATTATAATAGGTCTGTGGTCTAGTTGTGCACCTGATATTTTGTTTGAGCCCCTGACCCCAGAGTCTTTGGAAATGGGTGTGGTCATTTTGTCCAACATTTACCTCTATGTAATCTTGTGAATGCCAATTTTCAGAAACTATAATTGATAAAGAGTTAATTCTTTTTGCATTATAATAGGTTTGTGGTCTAGTTGTGCACATGATATTTTGCTTGAGCCCCTGACCCCAGAGCCTTTGGAAATGGGTGTGGTCATTATGACTATGTAATCTTGTGAACTTCAACTTGCTGAAAGTATAATTGATAAAGAGTGAATTCTTTTTGCATTATGATGGGTCTGTGTTCTTGTTGTGCACCTGATATTTTATTTGAGCACCTGACCCCAGAGCCTCAGAATGGGTGTGGTCATTTTCCCCTACATAACTCTTTGTCTGTGAACACCAAGAAATGATAGAGAGTTCATTCTTTTTGCATTGTAATATATAGCATTGTTGTGCAAGTGATACATTTTGTATTTTGTTTGAGGTTCTGACCCCAGGGTCTTGGAAAACTTTACGTTATATTGTGAACACCAATTCTCAGAAAGTATAATTGATAGAGACCTAATTCTTTTTTCATTATAATCAGTCTGTAATCTAGTTGTGCATCTGATATTTTGTTGAAATTCCTGACTCCCAGGGTTTTGAAAAATGGGTGTGGTCATTTTCTCCTATGTAATCTTGTGAACATTAATTCTCAGAAAGTATTTTTTTTTTTGGTCGGTACATCATTTCAATAGATAAATATAGTATAAAGATGACAGTATCATGATGAAACCTGTTTTTTATGATAGATGAAAAGGATGGGGGAAAGAGGGGATGGGAGCCACATTCACTCACACTTTCACACTATACAACACAGACAAATAAAATATAATGTATAATTATAATGGGTGATACTTAAATTACAATAGTTATGAGAATGTTTGGAGTCAAAAAAAAAAAGGGTATAAATGATAAACAGATTATAAATTATATATCAAAAAGATCTTTCCAAGTATTCCAATGAGCTTCAAATTTTTCTATACATTTATTTTTACGAGCTATATAAAGATGAATCTGATAATTAAATTTCAAATAGTTCAATAAACTCATCATAGATGGATGACTGTGCTTCTTCAAGTTTTTGTATAAGAATTGTTTAGTGAAGAGAATAATGAAATTAAGAACATAGGCATATTCATCATGCACTTTTCCAAATAGAACATCTTTAACGTTAAAATGTACTACATGATTAGTAACATTAAAAATTATATATTCCAAATTATCCCAAATTGACGAAGCTATTTCACAATAGAAAAACACATGTTCTATAGATTCAATATCATAATCACAGAAAAAACAAATATCATTATTTACGGCTTTGATTTTCTTCAAATATTTTCTAACAGGTAAAATTCTGTTTATGATCCTATACTGTAACCATTGGATAGAAGTATCTTTTGAAGTGTTAAAACATATATCGAAAACATCTCTTGGATTTATATTAAAGTTAAATGTATTGTTCCATTTATTAAATGTAGTAGGAATAATATCTCTATCATTTAGTAATTTATAAATAGGTTTATTGCACTTTGCATTTTTTACGAGTATATTATACAGAGGAGGGATGAAAGGTGCAAATGTTGACTTATCGTTAGTAAGAGTTATCTGTCTTGACCTAAATAATTTTGTTAAGATGCTGTATATTCCATTATATGTTAATATGCAAATTCCAGAGATTCCAAATCTTGTTTCAAACTCGTATTTTGACAGAATTCTGTTACCATCTAGAAAATCTTTGATTGTCCTTACTCCTTTCTTGTACCAATGTTCTTTATAGATAGAAACTTTATTTATTTTTATTAATGAATTATACCAAACTTGTAATAGTAAGAATTCTTCATCTGAATAAAATTCTTTATTTTGTAATTGGTTTCTCAAAATATTCTGCCATGCTAGAAAAGTATCTTTCCAGAAATTGTTACTACTATTGTTAATGAGTTGTGTAATATAATCATCTCCAAAATCATATAAATAAAAACTTTTCAATATCATTTCCAAAATTTGCCTTGAAAATGTCCACCTGTCAAAACTCTTTTTAACCATGTACATTTTAATGATAACATAAAATGATCTAGGTCAATCATTTTAAGACCACCTTTTTCATATTCTTGTGTTGTAACTACTTTTTATGCCCCCGCAATCAAAAATTCGGGGGCATATAGTTTTTGGCCTGTCCGTCTGTTTGTCTGTTTATCTGTTTGTTTGTCTGTTTGTCTGTCTGTTTGTCCGAAAAACTTTAACATTGGACATAACTTTTGAATGGGAAGTGATAGGGCTTTCATATTTCTTATGTGTATTTCTTGTGACAAGACCTTTCCATTGATACCAAAATTTTTGACCTCTTGACCTTGACCTTTGACCTACTTTTCAAAAACTTTAACATTGGGCATAACTTTTGAATGGGAAGTGATAGGGCTTTCATATTTCTTATGTGTATTTCTTGTGACAAGACCTTTCCATTGATACCAAAATTTTTGACCTCTTGACCTTGACCTTTGACCTACTTTTCAAAAACTTTAACATTGGGCATAACTTTTGAATGGGAAGTGATAGGGCTTTCATATTTCACATGTGTATTTCTTTTGACAAGACCTTTCCATTGATACCAAAATTTTTGACCTCGTGACCTTGACCTTGACCTTTGACCTACTTTTCAAAAACTTTAACAAAATTTTTGACCTCTTGACCTTGACCTTTGACCTACTTTTCAAAAACTTTAACATTGGGCATAACTTTTGAATGGGAAGTGATAGCGCTTTCATATTTCACATGTGTATTCCTTGTGACAAGACCTTTCCATTGATACCAAAATTTTTGACCTCGTGACCGTGACCTTTGACCTTTTAACCCAGTGACCTCACATACATGTACTTAACAGAAAATAGTGTTCATACTAACAAAGATGCCACCGGGGGCATTCGTGTTTCACAAACACAGGCTTTATTTAATTCTGTTACTGTTAGATCCCCAAATGAATTTATACAAGTCTTTATTCAAAGTTTTTATGTATTTAGGATCAGGATTTGGTAGTGCAATAAACAAATGAATTAGTTTTGGAATTATAAGTGTTTTAACAACAGAAATTTTACCAATAGGTGTTAAAATAAGTCTGTTCCAATTATTTAAGAGGGATTTTATCTTAGGAAGCTGAAAATCATGATTAATAGAGACTATTTCATCCAAATTTACTGAAAATTCAATACCAAGAAGAGAAAATTGAGTTGAGCCCCATTGAAGCTTCCATCTAGTATGATGGTACACCTCTTTGCTGAATTTTTTTGACCAAATCCAAATGATCTTAGTTTTAGAACTATTTATATTTAAACCAGAGATTTTTGCATATAATTCTAAGATATCTAAAGCAGCGAAAAGAGAAGACTGTGAGCCATCCAAGATCAAGGAAGTATCATCCGCATACTGGGATATTTTATGTTCTTCATTATTAATTATGATGCCTTTAATACTATTATTATTTTTAATAAGAATTGCCAAGATTTCTGCCGCAAGAAGAAATATATAAGGAGCAACAGGGTCCCCTTGCCTACAACCACGATGTATAGGTAGTTGCTCAGAGAGAAAACCAGATTGGATAATTGATGCTTTTATATCTGCATTAAGAATTTTGATCCAATTAATAATGTAATCTTGAAATCCGAAAAATCTAAGAACTTTATAAATAAAAGACCAACTAACAGAATCAAAGGCTTTTTCAAAATCTATTAAAACTAGTAACCCGGGAATATTTTTTGTTTCTGTATAAGATATTAGATCATAAATCAGTCTTGTGTTCTCTCCTATGTAACGTCCACTCATGAAACCAGTCTGAGAATTTGAAATAAGTTTATCTAGTGTTGACTTTATTCTTTTGCTAATAATACCAGATACAATTTTATAGAATACATTTAACAAGGTAATGGGACGCCAGTTTTTCAAGAAGTGTCTAGCTTTATCTTTCTTTGGAATACATGTAATTATACCTAAACGTTGGGAGATTGGCAGTGACTTTTTATCAAATACATCATTTATGGACCTAATTATAAAATATTTTAAATCAGACCAGAAAAATTTGTAAAACTCTGTTGTGAAGCCCGAGGAGCCTGGGGACTTGCCAATCTGCATACCTTTTATGACACTGAGCACTTATTTTTGTGGCTTAGAATCAAGAAATTATACAAACAAAACTATACATAAGTTGGAAATAAATGGTGAAAATGTAAATAATCAAAAAGAAATTTTGAAAGAATGTAAAAAGTTCTATGAAAAACTATACTCTGATAATGAAGAAAACATCGACAATATTGATCTGAATATCCTTCTAGACTCGTATGAAATTTCAAAACTTAGCAATTCTGAGGCATTACTTCTTGAAGAATTCTCAGAAAGTATAATTGATAGAGAGTTCATTCTGTTTGCATTAAAATGGGTCTGTAGTCTTGTTGTGCACCTGATACTATTTTTTAGCCCTTTACTCTTGGAGTCTTGGAAAATGGGTGCTTACATGGGTGCTACCAAACAACCAGGAGAGCTTTAGTCTCGTCTGAGACTTCTAGTTGGACTGAAAAATAAACCTTGACAAGGGCTATACACAGCACCTATGCTGAATTGTATCCAATGATTCAGCCGTTGGCAGCAGTGATCACTGAAAATTAAATTTAAACAAGTTCAGGATTTTACTAAAATGTGTCAACTTTTGTGGAGGAACTATTGGGTCAATACATGTATTATGATTATGATGGAAACCATTTCCTGCAATTAATGAATTTATTTTCATTTTTTACCATTAGAATCTGATAGAATATGAATACACCTTGGCAAAAAGGTGTGATCACGGCTTTCATAAGAAAAAGTTACTAACGAATAATTAAGGAAACATGAGAAAAAGCACATACAAAGAAATTATTCCGAATCAACAAATCATTCACAATCTTTGCATAGACCTTTTTTTAATTTTCAATATGTTTTTCATTGGATATTCAATTTTTATACACATCGTTCAGTGATTATTACATATTAAATTGATTATTTTCCCCTTAATACATCTAGAAGATTTTTAATTTGATAGTAGGAATGGTACGTCACACAGAGGGCATGTAATAGAGCTTTGATTTATAGAGGGTGAATGCACTTAAACAAAAAAAATTTGACACAAAGAAAAATAATGTGATATTTAAAAACTAAAGAGGAAGTTTGAGATAATTATGATTTCTTTTACAAACAAATATTATTTTGTGTCTTTTTAAGCTCACCAGAGAAATCTTAACTTTTAAAGCTGTCAATTGCCCTTTTGAAAGCGTTAAAGCCGAAGCTGAAAATTGTAAAAAGTGAGAGGGAGCTTTCATACATTTGCACCATCGTCTCCAGAACTCTGCATTCTTTATCATTAGAAACCTTGAATTTTAACCCCATTTCTTAAAGAATTCTGTGTATGAAAATCATCATTTTCAATCTCACGTCCCAAATGAAAAAGAAAAGTTAAGGCTCAACTAATACTTAGCCAAGGCTCAACTAGACCTCAGCTTAGTCTCAACTAAGGCTCAATTTTTGTGTCGCCTGCGAAGCATAGCGACACTTAGGGATCACTTTGTCCGTTGTCCGTCTGTCTGTCTGTCACACTTTGGGTGTCACAGCCCATAACTTTTGATCTGTAAGTGATAGGGCTTTGATATTTCACATGTGTATTCCTTGTGACAAGACCTTCTTACACATACCATAATTTTTGACCTAGTGACCTTGACCTACTTATTTGACCTACTTTTCAAAAAAAATAAGAATGAATATATCTTTTGATTGGTAAATATTAGAACCTTTATATTTCACACATGCAATCCTTATGGCAAGACCTTTCTACAAATACCATAAATTTTGACCTAGTGACCTTGACCTAGATATTCGACCTACTTTTGAAAAAAAGATAAGATTCGCTATATCTTTTGATTGGTAAGTGATAGGGCTTTGATATTTCACATGTGTATTCCTTGTGGCAAGACCTTTCTACACATACAATAATTTTTTAACCTTGTGACCTTGACCTAGATATTTGACCTTCTTTTGAACAAAAGGTAAGATTCGCTATATCTTTTGATTGGTAAGTGATAGGGCTTTGATATTTCACATGTGTATTCCTTGTGGCAAGACCTTTCTACACATACCATACTTTTTTACCTATTGACCTTGACCTACATATTTGATCTACTTTTCAAAATAATTAAGATTGTATATATCTTTTGATTGGTAAGTGATAGGGTTTTGGTATTTCACATGTGTATTCCTTGTGACAAGACCTTTCTACACAGACCATGAAATTTGACCTTGTGACATTGACCTAGATATTTGACCTACTTTTCAAGAAAAGTAAAATTGGCTATATCTTTTGATTGGTAGGTGATAGGGCTTTGATATTTAAAATGTATTTTCCTTGTAACAATGCCTTTCTACACATACCATCATGTTTTTGCCTTTTGACCTTGACCTAGCTATTTGACCTTCTTTTCTCAGAAATTAAGGTTGTATATATCTTTTAATTGGTAGGTGATAGGTCTTTAATATTTCTTATGACGAGACCTTTTTGTTACCAGTAGTTATGTAGTGACCTTGACCTAGATGATTGACACTCTTTTCTGAAAATTTGAGAATCACCATATCTTTTAATTTGTAATTAAGAGGTCTGATATTTCAGATGAATTTCATTTGACAAAACTTTTCTACTGATACCAATGATTTTGATCCACTTTCTAGAATAATAAACCGCTTCGCAGGCGACACAAGCATTCCTTGGATTGCTATTTTTTTTAGCAAAATAACTCATCAAACTTATCTTTTTATTCAATGAATGAAATCTATTTCATGAAAAATGTTAACGAAGAAATTAATGTAGATAAAATGTTACAATTAGATATAACCATCAGAAATCTTTTGAGATTTTTTCTTTAAATAGCAAGAACCACTTCAACTAAATAAATCATGAAAACAATTGCACAAACAAGCACCTGGATAAGATAACACATTTGCTTCAAGAAATTTATTGTAGATGGCGCTATAAAATTGAATTTCCTGAGCTTTATAACTCTCTTTCACTTTCAGTGGTGTTATTTTTAGTTTCATCCTATCTTTTTCAAGATATTAATATGAGAGAAAGGACAACAAAACTCCTATACTAAAATGTATACAGATTGTGCAACTTTAAATTTTAGAGCAGCCATGTTTTGACGTGTACCCGAAGGGAATTCCCCATTTTGTAAGTGCTTGAATTTCCCATTTTGTACAGAAAGTGTCTTTGGTCGAGCATTTGTACAGGGTATAAGATCAAAAACTTTTCTGGTTGATGCATCTACTTTTTTTTACTTATATAAGACACTAGACCTGAAATTTACCCATGTATCACTTTGATACCCATATACATAACAAGTATTGTGCGTTTTTTGAGATATCTCTGTAACCAAAAAAGTGGAAGGGATGTGTGCACTTAATCAGGGTCACCTCACAATTTCTAACTTAGGTTAGTGTCCGTCCTAAGTCGGTGCCAATTGCTAATTGCCCTCATTGGTTTATGTGCACTCTTATGTAATTGATGTTTTGATGAAAAATTGAAAATACAAATTTTTTGTCACAAAATCCAAAACTTATGTGTAATTGGGGGGGGGGGGGAGGGGGGGGGGGTTATATGGACATACATGTTAAGCTAAGAGCAAAATATAGGCACATGGAACGCAGTAACTTGAATACATGTCAACAGATTTTCATGATATTTCTACATCGTGATTAGATTGTAGGGAGAATGGTGCCCTTCGAATTTCAAGTTCATCCAATTTGTCTTTATGGAGTTATGGGAGTTAGATATTTTGATGTACACAAAAATCCCAACGGGTGTATCTTGCTGTGTGAGCGTAGGCTTTTTATAGTTTTATGGTTGATATTTCAGGTTCATTTCAACAAGCAGGAGTTATAAGGTCAGCATACAATCTGAATTCCCCACTACAAGTTCACAATATAGGACTCCATGATGAGAATGAATGCAGTACCAGTTTCTTTCAAATTGACAATCCTCAGATAGTTCTAGAAACTGTCAAAATGGTTAGTGCCCATTTTTACCTTCATAATTCTCTTATCAAGGTTGGATGTGAGAAGTAGCAAGTTATCCATTAAGGTTGGATGTGAGAAAACCAGAATATAATTTTGCGGAAAGCATACCAAAAAGTGTTTTTGGCAAATCTGGAAGGGGGATCCTTTTCACCACTCCTCTTTCTTTTATAAATTAAAGTTAGAATAACTTTTCCCTCATTGTTGTAAGTTCTTATGGATCTGGAGATGAAGATTAATGTCATTAAATGGGGGATTGGGATTTTATTCTTTATTTATTTATTTTATTTTTTTTTTGCTATCGGCAATTCTCCCAACAAAATGGACCACCTCCCGATATAAATTCATCCCCCAATTTCTCCATATAAAATGCAGGTAACCCAACTGTGTATTATGTTAGAGGCTTAGACTTAGCTGTTAAGTAAGGGGATGTAATCTTCTGATTTTGTTTATTTCAATATACAACCAATGTAATTCCCTGAGATGAAATTATTGAAAGGAACGTGTTGCATTTCGCATGTAAACGCTTGTGACGTAACAATGCATAAGATCTTAAGAAACATGCCGGGATGGCTTTTCTAATCTGCAATCTCAGTCCATGGTGACCTGAATTTTAACGTCACTTTTTTACTTAGAAGAACGCGATTTTAGAAAACAATGAAAAAGAATGAAACAGACAACTGTGGTGCATATATATAGAATAAATGTCATAATTTGTGTTTTCTTACGGGTATGCAACACACAGCAAGTGCATTTATCGCATGAAATGTGGTAACGTGCATTACATGTATGATAAATGCACTTGCTGTGTGTTGTATGCCCGTAACAAAACACAAATTACGGTAAAACACTTATTCTCTATGTGGAAAACATTCTTAAGAGAGACCAGCATTTGTCACTACCTGCCAATTATCTGCCCATGTCAGAATATTAAAGTGGTGTATGTATAAACCTTTTAGGCATGTTTACAATAAGTTTTATCAGTCTTCCATATCTTCTTCACGTGATTTTCAGCATGAAGATTCCAGCAATGGCTTAGTATTGAGGCTGTATGAGAGTTATGGTGGACATTCCTCAGCAGTTCTCACCTGTAATCTTCCCTTCAAAACTGTTCACAGGTAAATCCTTGAGTTATCTTTATCAGTAATCTTCCTTTCAAAACAGTTCACATGTAAAATACTTGAATCTGATGTTCACCAGTACCCTTCCCTTCAAAATAGTTCACAGGTAAATCCTTGAGTTATCTTCATTAGTACTCTAAATCCCTTCAAAAAGTTCACAGGTAAATTCTTGTGTTATCTTCATCAGTGCCCTTCCCTTCAAAACAGTTCATAGGTAAATTCTTGAGTTATCTTCATAAGTATTCTAAATCCCTTCAAAAAGTTCACAGGTAAATTCTGGTGTTATCTTCATCAGTGCCCTTCCCTTCAAAACAGTTCATAGGTAAATTCTTGAGTCATCTTCATCAGTACCCTTCCCTTCAAAACAATCACAGGTAAATCCTTGACTTAATCTTCATCAGTACCCTTCCCTTCTAAACAATTCACAAGTAAATTCTTGAGTTATTTTCTTCAGTACCCTTCCCTTCAAAACAGTTCATAAGTAAATTCTTGAGTTATTTTCATCAGAATCCTTCTCTTCAGAACAGTTCACAGGTAAATTCTTGTGTTATCTTAATCAGTACCCTTCCCTTCAAACAGTTCTCATGTAAATTCTTGTGTTAATTTCATCATTGCGTTTCCCTTCAAAACAGTTCACAGGTAAATTCTTGTGTTAATTTCATCATTGCCTTTCCCTTCAAAACAGTTCACAGGTAAATTCTTGTGTTAATTTCATCATTGCCTTTCCCTTCAAAACAGTTCACAGGTAAATTCTTGTGTTAATTTCATCATTGCCTTTCCCTTCAAAACAGTTCTCATGTAAATTCTTGTGTTAATTTCATCATTGCCTTTCCCTTCAAAACAGTTCACAGGTAAATTCTTGTGTTATCTTAATCAGTACCCTTCCCTTCAAACAGTTCTCATGTAAATTCTTGTGTTAATTTCATCATTGCCTTTCCCTTCAAAACAGTTCACAGGTAAATTCTTGTGTTAATTTCATCATTGCCTTTCCCTTCAAAACAGTTCACAAGTAAATTCTTGTGTTAATTTCATCATTGCCTTTCCCTTCAAAACAGTTCTCATGTAAATTCTTGTGTTAATTTCATCATTGCCTTTCCCTTCAAAACAGTTCACAGGTAAATTCTTGTGTTAATTTCATCATTGCCTTTCCCTTTAAAACAGTTCACAGGTAAATTCTTGTGTTATCTTAATCAGTACCCTTCCCTTCAAACAGTTCTCATGTAAATTCTTGTGTTAATTTCATCATTGCCTTTCCCTTCAAAACAGTTCACAGGTAAATTCTTGTGTTATCTCCAGTAATCAATACTGCAGTAATATTCAACAGTAACCTTTTTTTAAGAGCTCACTTTTAGTACTTTAATACTGTATACGTAGAAGCATTCGCTGTGTATTCACTTCGCTACTTCCGCAGTCAGCTTCAGTGAATAAAAATACCAAATGCATAATTCAATAACATCAGGAGCGGATCCACGAATCAATTTGTCCAACTGAAAAGGTTTACTTTTATAAAACAGTGAAAGAAACAGTCCAAGAGAATACTGTAAACAGTAATATTACTAAAAACAATAATATAAATCAAATTAGAGTTATCTTTCTTGGAAATTTATCTCTTTATATTACTGTAAGTAGTAATACTATTTAGATGGTCAGTTCGCTCTTATACCAGTGGATTCGGGGAGAAATGAGGGTGGTTAGGAGTTGTATCTCATTCAAATGTACACTGAAAAATTATTCAGAACAGCAGGAAAATTTTTTCCTTAACATACTTGAAGAAAATGTGATTTCAGAAAGAAGAAAAAGTGAAAAATAGGTTCCAAATGGACATTATTTTCACTTTTCAGTAGATTTTTTTTTTCATATTAACGAATTTGTAGTTGAGTGAAAGAGTTGTTTGATATAAACTATGCTGGTGGCTTTTAAACTGTGCTTTGTCTATATTACAGAAATATGTAATATAGGGTGGAAACATTACTGTTTTCAATAATGTAAGGGATTATTGTTAACAGTAATATTACAGTTTTAAGTAATATTACTATTTTTAGTATTCTCCTGGACTGAGAAAGTACCAGCGAATGATTCTACTTTAACAGTATTCATGGTACACTGATATCTGCTGGTATGGAAGGATCTACGAAATTTTAGATTTACAGACTACAAGCTGACGAACTTATAACTTCATTTCTTTGTTAACAGGTGTAACGGTCTGGAAGAAGTAGAGGAGGGTCATGTGACAGATGTAGTTCAAGATTCTAACGGAGACATACAATTATCGTTTAAACCGTTCCAA
The DNA here is from genome assembly GCA_028142955.1 of Pinctada fucata. Lineage (NCBI taxonomy): Eukaryota > Metazoa > Mollusca > Bivalvia > Pterioida > Pteriidae > Pinctada > Pinctada fucata. The sequence continues at coordinate 22,523,410 of AP027104.1, forward strand.
ATTATTTCTCTAATTCTAGAATTCTGAAGCCTGACAATTAAAGACCTATGTAGGTCAACAAGGGCATTTGTGAAATATTCATTCATAGTGGTGCATAATATATATTCAGAAATTTTACTTTAATAATGAAATTTGATCTGACTTAATTTATTTTTCTTAGTATGACATATCAAGGCAACTGATTGTCTTAAATAACATATTTATAGTCATGTTAAAGACTAGTTTGATTATCAAAATGTACATTTAAAACTCTTAATGTTGTCAAATGTTATATAATACATGTATACAATTTTACATGATCGCAAATATTTTATAAAATTTCAAAAAAATGCTTTTCATGTCTTTCCTTAATTTTGAAAGGAAACATTTTAATTGACAATATAATAACAGTTTCAGACTAATGAATTTCAGTGTAGTCTTTTTTATGCCCCCCCCCGCAAATGGAGATTGAGGGGGCATATAGTTTTTGCCTTGTCCATTTGTCCACAGAAACCTTGGCCATTACTTTTTTTTCCAAAGCAAATTCTGGCGTCCATCAGTCTGTCCCTCTGCATCAACAATTTGGTTTAGCTGTTGCATTAAGTCAGTTGTGAAAGAACTGTAATCTTCAAACTTAGTGCAAAGATAAAGCATGGTGAAAAGATCTTGAGGTTTGACCTTGACCTTGAAAAATGTAATTTTGCGTTTAGGTTAACTGTGAATGAATTATTATAAGTGTTACAATCTTCACACTTGGTACAAAGATAAAGCATGGTGAGAGGATCTGGATGTAGGTACTGTTTTATACATATGTCTACACATACCATATTTTTTTACCTATTGACCTTGACCTACATATTTGACCTACTTTTTAAAAAAATAAGATAGTATATATCTTTTGATTGGTAAGTGATAGGGTTTTAGTATTTCACATGTGTATTCCTTGTGACAAGACCTTTCTACATAGACCAAAATATTTGACCTTGTGACCTTGACCTAGATATTTAACCTACTTTTCAAGAAAAGTAAAATTGGCTATATCTTTGTTGTTTTAATTAAACGTTGCTGCCAAGAGGTGAGCTTTGTAATCTTTGATATCCCATGACTTCAACTTTGAGGTTTTACATTGACCTTGAGAAATGATATGTTGCAAGTAGGTCAGTTGTGAATGAACTATAAGGGGTACAATCTTCAAACTTGGTACAAAGATGAAGTATGGTTATAGGATCTGAATGCAGGTATTGTCTTTGACCTTGACTTTGAGGTTGGTCCTTGGCATTGAAATACATTATTTAGAGTCAATTTGGATTGTTCAAATATACATGTATATGGAAATTTAACTTCAAACTTTGCATAGAGTTAGGATATAATGAGTTGACTTTAATATAGGTATTAACCTTGACCTGGCCATTTGATCTTGACCTTGAAAATACCATTTTTACTTTGACTTTGCCATAGTAAGGTACCAATAATTAAATAATGAAACTTGCCTTAGAGGTAGAACATGGTTAATGGTTAGTGGGACTGTTTTCTGGTACTGAAGTTTAACCTTGAGGATTGACCTTGTCCTTGAAGATATGATTTTGAATTGGACTAAAGTGAGTCAAAACTACATAGATGTAGAATCCCACATTGAAACTTTGAATAGAGATTTTGATATTGCACTCTGTTGCTTTCAATGGACATGGTGTTTCAAAACACAATCTCCTGCTAGCAATCTGGTCATTAATACTGTCTTTAGCGGTGTCTTATGATTGGCTTGTGATAGGGCTTTCATATTTCACATATGCACTCCTTGTAGCATTACCTATCCATAGTCACCAATTTTCCCCTGTGAATTTGAATTCGAAGTCTAACGCTCTTTGTAGAAAACATGTAGTGTTTTACTGACAAAGATGCCGATTAGGGTATTTTTGTTTTACAAACACATCTTTTTTATTTGAACTGGTAATTGATTTTTTTTTTAATATCAAGAGCCATTGAAAAACAGTGAGCCATTGTCATAGCATATGATATCTTGATATTTGAACTGGTTATATACAGTTTTAAACAAAAGACCTGAGTTACTTGCAAGATACGCAAGCATAGGGGGCATGGGGGTATCGGACCAATCGGATTGATGTGATTTTGTTTACCATAGATACACAATTAAAACGGAGAAAAGTACAATTAAAACACAAAAATGTTTTGAAACATGTATGTATGGAAAAAATAAATATCTACAAATTAAATTAAGAGTATATTTGATAACCTACTGTGTATGCATACAGGGCGAAGCACGCATCTCGGTCCGTTCTGGAAATCATGATGTAAACATACACCCGTTAAAGATGGGAGATGAAATATTTGGTCTACAAAAGGTATGGTGTCTTCCACCCAGCAACTTTTTGTTAGTAAAAATCAATACAGGATGCAAAGCTGGCACTGACTGTCTCATTTCAAAAATAATTTGATTCTAAATATATATCCTGTCAATAATGTCTATGATCTTCATGGTATCTTTGTTCTCCCGGCGAATTATGCTATGCATCAATAGTTTTCTTGTCTTCTTTTAAAATGACGCTTTGTTAACTTTTTATTCTTTTTTGCAAATGATGTGGAAGCTTATGGGTACTTGCGTAACGCCTGCCTACGCGCCGTTTTGACATGTTTGACCTATTTTTGAGGGGTCCTTGAACATTTTACTTCCAGGAGGGGATTTTATAAACTGCTTGCAATACTATCAGAATGTTACATTTGAACTGACTGCTTTGATATCTCATGGAATTTTCCAAATGTCAAAGGAAGGAAGAACTCGAGCAACTGTTCAAAGTATTTTTATGTCGCTATAATCAGAGATTAGGGAGTGAATAGTTTTTGAAGTGTTTGTTTGTCTGTCCGTTTGTCTATCTGCATAAATTTAAACATTGGCCATTACTCTTGAATGGTGAGTGATAGGACTTTCACATGTTACATGTGTATACCTTGTGGCAAGACCTTCCTATCTGACCCCATGACCCATGAATTGAGAGTTTGACCTACTGAACAGGAAGTAGTGTTTATATTGGCATTGATGCTGATGGGGCATTTATGGTTCAAAAATGCATTTGTTTTTATATTTTAACTTGATCCATTAGCAAGCATAGTCGTCTAGTTGCGCATCACATTTTCAGCCTCTCTACGGGAATAAAGTTTTCAATATATAACAGGACGGTTGATCGTATTTCTGTTCAATTTATTGAGCATCATGGTACAGCATTATTACAGTCATTTGAGAGAAAAAAATGGCACAGTGATATATACATGCATTTACAAATACTGCAAGTTGTTTACCAATCTTATTAAACGCGACTTGAACCTCCGTTCCTCTACAATACTCTCCACCGTAGAGAAACGGAAGTTCAAGTCGCGATTTAAATAAGATTGGTTGTTTACGACATATGATTAAAGGTAAGATTTTTTTCAGATATTTTTTTTTTCATCAATCTTGATTTATTTACATAATATTGTACAATTGAAACCATGAGGAATATACATGTATAGTAATATGTGAAATATCAAAGCCCTACCCCTTATAGTTTCAAAGTATGTCAAAGGTCAAGGTAACAAGTTCAAATGTCTTACATTCTTATATATCTGATCTATTTTTTTACAATAGAAATTATCTGACCAGAAACTATCTGAATGTGCTCATCATGTAAGGAGTCTTTCAAGAACATATTTCTACTGAAATTTGATCATCGACCTGTTTACAAATAATGTTCCTTTCTTTTGATTTCAAAATATCTTAAGATTTTCATTTCAATAACAAACTCGTCCTTAAATCAATTTCCTATTTTTGAATAGATTAATCAAGTGAAATATGTCTTAATATAGTTAAATAACCATTTCTAACATCATCTTTGTACTTGCATGATGATAAAAAAAGACTCGAAGCTAGTTCAAGGTATGAGATAAAGTCACGTACAAATGTATGCTAATATGAAAGTTCAGAAATTACATGTAACTTAATTACAAAAGAAAACTACATGTACATGTATATGCATAGATCTAGTTCATTATGTTCACTTCCAGATGGTCTTGCCTACCCATGCTTTCCTCTGTTCTCTTGTCGCATTCAATAAAGTCCATACCGTGTCCCTCCGAATCCCGTGGACATAAGTTCATATGTCCTTTCACATCCTCGTTTTCTTCTTTGAAGAAAGTCGACAACAAGAAAGGGTTGTTCATAAAATTCTGCAGTCCCCATCTCACGTGTCGGTACTTCTTTTCAAATCCACTAGAGTAGGATTTTTTGGCCGCCCTTCGTACATTTGTTTTCATGGTTTCGTATTTTGGGTTCAAAGTCTTTACTCGTATGCTTTTGCTACACGTTCACCAACAATAGTAATTTAAAGTGATAGTTTTTTTTCTTCTTAGCAAGAAAATTGTACGCTGTGAAAACTATGCCTGCTTATATATCTTATCTTTCCTCCACTAAATATCGAGAAAGAATTTCATTGGATATAATATCGTATTGTAGTCGTGGTATTTTTAAAGCATTGACATTTCTATCATTATTGATGAATCAGAGCCGAAAGATTTTACTGTAACTGAAAGAAACACAGCGAAGTCATGGCAAAATCAAAGTACAAACGTACATTATATAAGTTATAAAATTGGAACTCTTTCTTCAAAGATATCGACTCAAAATCGGGATTTTGTGTTTTGGGGTTTATATCTCTTGTTCTGTTTTGTTCTGTTTTGTTTTGTTTGTTTGTTTGTTGTTGTTTGTTTGGGGTTTTTTTTGGTCGTAATTCAAATTTAGAGTCTTTTTTAGCTCACATTTTCGACATCTCCTCTGCAACCGCTGTAGAGAATTTCACGAAACCTTACATGAAGCAAGAACTCAAGGTCTTCTACCAAGTTTGTGTTTTTCGTGCTGATCGGTAAACAAATATGGCCGCCGAGGGCTCTGATTGGCTGACGCATTTTCGACTTCTCATCTGCAACTGCTGCACAAAATTTCACGAAACCTTACAGGAAGCAAGAACTCAAGGCCATTTACCAAGTTTTTGTTTTTTGTGCCGATCGGTCAACAAATATGGCAGATGAGGGCTCTGATTGGCTGACACACTGTCGACTTCTCCCCTTCAACCGCTGCAAAGATTTCACGAAACCTTACAGGAAGCAAGTGCTCAAGGTCCTTTACCAAAATTGTATTTGGCCGCTGAGGGCTCTGGTTGGCTGACGCATTATCGACTTCTCCTCTTCAACTGTCGCACAAATTTCACGAAACCTTACAGGAAGCAAGTGCTCAAGGTCCTCTACCAAGTTTGTGTTTTCCGTTACAATCGGTCAACAAATATGGCTGCCGAGGGTTCTGATTGGCGGAAGCATTTTCGTCTTCTCCCCTTCAACTGCTGCACAGAATTTCACGATACCTTTACAGGAAGCAAATGCTCAAGGTCCTCTACCAAGTTTGTATTTTTCGTGCCAATCGGTCAACAAATATGGCCGCCGAGGGCTCTGTGTGACTGACGCATTATCGACCTCTCCTCTTCAACTGCTGCACAGAATTTTACGAAACCTTACAGGAAGCAAGTACTCAAGGTCCTCTACCAAGTTTGTCTTTTTTGTGCTGATCGGTCAACAAATATTGCTGTCGAGTAATCTGATTGGCTGACACATTATTGACTTCATCTCTGCAAATTCTACACAGAATTTCACGAAACCTTACAGGAAGCAAGTACTCAAGGACCTCTACCAAGTTTGTTTTTTTCATTCTGACCGGTCAACAAATATGGCTGCCGAGGGCTCTGATTGGATAACGCATTTTCAGCTTCTTCTCTGCAACCACTGCACAGAGTTTCATGAAACCTTACAGGAAGCAAGAACTCACGATCATGTACTAAGTTTGTGTTTTTCGTGCCGATCAGTTAACTGCCGAGGTCTCTGATTGGCTGACGCATTTTCGACTTCTCCTCTTCAACTGCTGAGGAGAATTTCACTAAATCTCACAGGAAAGCAAGTATTCAAGGTCCTCTACCAAGTTTGTGTTTTTCGTAACGATCGGTCAACAAATATGGCCGCCGAGGGCTCTGGTTGGCTGACGCATTATTGACTTCTCCTCTTCAACTGCTGCACAGAATTTCACGAAACCTTACAGGAAGCAAGTACTCAAGGTCCTCTACCAAGTTTGTGTTTTTTTTTGTGCTGATCGGTCAACAAATATGGCTGCCGAGTAATCTGATTGGCTGACACATTATTGACTTCATCTCTGCAAATGCTACACAGAATTTCACGAAACCTTACAGGAAGCAAGTACTCAAGGACCTCTACCAAGTTTGTGTTTTTCGTTCTGACCGGTCAACAAATATGGCTGCCGAGGGCTCTGATTGGATAACGCCTTTTCAGCTTCTTCTCTGCAACCACTGCACAGAGTTTCATGAAACCTTACAGGAAGCAAGAACTCAAGGCCATTTACCAAGTTTGTGTTTTTCGTGCCGATCAGTTGACTGCCGAGGTCTCTGATTGGCTGACGCATTTTCGACTTCTCTTCAACTGCTGAAGAAAATTTCACGATACCTCACAGGAAAGCAAGTATTCAATGTCCTCTACCAAGTTTTTTTTTTTTTTCGTTACGATCGGTCAACAAATATGGCCGCTGAGGGTTCTGATTGGCTGACACATTTTCGACTTCTCTTCAACTGTTGCACAGAATTTCACGAAACCTTACAGGAAGCGAATATCAAGGTCCTCCACCAAATTTTCCATTTTCACTCTTTTGTCTGCAACTCAGGTGAGCGACGTGGCCCCCTTGGGTCTCTTGTTTTTCAAGTGCTAAATCAACTTAAGGCATGTCATTTCTGAGTGAAGGAATTTCAACGATTTTATGATAACCATATGAAAATATAGTATTCATGTCACTTACTCATTTTATGAAGGAAAATTAAATAGGTCCGTGATGAAAATCAAGATCTATGCTTATTTGAAAACTGGGCGAAAAAAAAATGCCGGAAATTTGTTGCTAAAAATACAAATTTGTAAAGAAAATACAAAAAATATTGAAATGCACTCATTTGATTTTTATTTTACTTTTCTTTGATATTTTTATACGATAAAACAGATTAGAAACTGTGTATAAAACTAGAATTTGATAAAGTGCTACCTTGGGTACCAACTTCACCGATAATTAAAAATTTTCTAGATTTTACACGAAAATAAAAATCATCCGATACTGAATGTCAACGATTTTTCCAAACATATATGACGCGGGGTTTTCGCTGGTCATACAAAAGTTCTCGAATATGTGTCCGTAGAGTAGAACGTTGCGGGAATGTTGGCTGTAAAGCATATAGATCAAGAAAGATGTCGCCGTTGTTGGCCCAATAAGTACATGTAGCCGTATTCCCTAAAGTTCGGACAATAAACACAAATTGAAGAACGTTGGTTATAAGACATCCAAATTTAATATGACGATAACGATGATTATAATATGAGCCGTCCCATAGGAAAACCAACAATATGGCAAAATTTTGATAATTTTCGATTTTCACATTTTCAAAAAATATGCTCTTTTCCGATCATTTTGATACCAAATATATAACCATATTGAAAGAAATAATCTATCAAAACATATTTTGAAATTAGTATAGTAGCAAGCTACGACGCAATGTTACTTGACGTCATGACGTTCTTATTGTGTGTGCATTTAAAATTACGTGACTCATTTCAAGGATGCAGCTAATAAGTATTTCTATAGTATTTAAATTAAGATTTGTTTGTTTTCAAGCGACCATATTTGTGCAAGAAATACTTTTAAAAAGCTTATCAATCAAATTGGATGGACCCGGGGATAAAAACCGGGATAATGTACTGTCAATTGGTACTCATGAATACTTTTACACTTACATAGAGTGTTTCAGAGTTTTGCTGTGGTTGCTGCAACCGAGTTTTGTTGGAGATCCCCTGCATTCTACTAAATGCACTAGCTTTATATAATTGTACAAATCCCCAAACCAGCATCTTGATTTAGGACATACTTATTTTTTAAACTTACCGATTGAATATACGGGAAAAATTGTGTAGGTCTATATAACAAAATCATACTTTTTTTTAAGTTATACGCGCTAGTGACGAAAGTAAAATTGTTGAATCGGACTTCTTGATAAAAACCAGTTATTGTTTCTATTTACACATTTTATGTTGACAATTGACGAGTGCAGATTTGTATTACATTGTAAATGTTTACGTTTCGAATACTTTTTTTTATCCTGCATTCCGGACAGGGGCGTAGCCAGGCATAATTTTGTACGCAAAAACGTCCACATCGTTTTCGCAAAAAAGGACGAAAAAAATGAGGTACCTCCCTCTACAAAAGTAGACATGGTTTACAAGTAAATTGCTGCTTAGAAAATGCAAAAATATACCCGCCAAGAAAGCACCGATTTGAATACATTTTTCAAAAAAAAAAATCAGGTTGGAGCGGTCGATTGGAAAGGGTGTACATTCTTCACACGTCAAATATCTGTATATGGACGTATACATGATTGGAGGAAAAGCATTTCATCGAAAGAAAGCTTTCTTCATCTTAGTTATATAATTTATCGTTTGCTGACATCGAATCATACTCAAATACGCATCAGATGCCACCAGTTTGCTTCATTTTTCCCCCAAAATTTTCTCGGAGGCCACGAACCCCCACTAACGAGAAGGGAAACATCCTTCCATACTCCTCCCAAGGTCGGCATTTCGAGTCTAGCAAATTCATCATCCCAATTTAAAAATGCCTGCCAGTGGTTCCACTCCCGGCAATTGAGGTCCTGGGTCCACCTCCTCTGCAAACGTCCATATCGAAAACACCCTATCTACGCCCCTGTCGGTATTTTTGTCTTTCCACTTGAGTCATTTTACTTATACTTTGGAGTCGCCAGTCCCTTATTGGCTTATCCAAGTATTCTATACATTTGACTTTTTTAACTTTCTTTTTTTATAAATGAAAGTGAATTAATAAGCTTACTTTCATTTATGAAATGGAATTTAGAAAAAAGACACAATCTTAAAAACAGAAACAGTTGTAATATTATAAAGAAGGATGTCATAAACGCTAAATTCATGAATTCCTCAATAAGGGCATTGCTTAAATATTTATGCTAAAATTATCCTGCGATGAATTAAGTATACATGATGAAAAGCATTTAAATACAGTGGCTGGTTGAAGGATGTGTTGATGTGGGGATAGGGGGCGGGGGTTGCGGGTTGAGGGGACAATGACTCACATTGTTACTGAAAACTTATCATTGTAATGAACTTTTTTAAACCAAAATCGGAAAAGTCGCCAATACACCTAAAGAATTCAACTCTGATGTTATCAATTTGCTTTTAGGGATGGTGTATGTAAATACATTTTTTGCTTGAAAAAAAAATTCCCATTGGCGGATTGAAACCCACCCCTAAGAATTATTACAAAATTTGAAATATACGGCATTATGGAAAAGCGCAGTTGAACTGCTCTTATAACGCTATTCTGTCTGAACAATCCTACAGTATGGCCCTGTCACACCTTCATTTTTTTGGCCAACACACGAGTAAAAACCTTCAACACGCTGGCGAACGTCGAGATTTTGTTCGAAATTTCCTCAACAAGCAACGTTCTCAACGCGCGTGTAGCGCACGGGGAGCGTTCCTAACGATCACGGCGTGTTTCCAACGCATGAAACTAGTTTACGATTTACCTTTTAACGTTCTATAACGCGTGTACGTTCGTCTAACGACTTGCCAGCGACCTGTCAGCGACCATTCTTATGACTTGCAAACTGAAAGTAGCTGATCGATATCGAATCAAACAATTAAAAAAAAGGTTTGTTTTCTATTTCTTCAGCCATTTTAGAACAGACTTCGAGGAGAAAGGATATCACTACGAAGAGACAAAAGAGGGGGAGAGGACGCGGACAAATCACAATGCCCCAACATTGACCCTCTTCTCCCCGCCTCCTACTCTCCCAACCCATTCCGATTATGATTACGTTTACTACATTTTCTCTTCATAAATAACAATAAATCCATTATTCAGAAGAGCTAGCTGTAAGTGTCTATATTATAACTCAACGCCCGCCATTCTCAAATTCAGTTTTAATTACTATCTGTATCCGCAAATCTTAATCTTCAGAAAACATTTCAATAATTCTATGATCACAAAACATTTAAAATGAGCAAACCGTTAAGGTCGTTGTCGTTAGGCTGTCGTTGGGCACACGTTGAGGACGTTATACTATCGCTAGAAGTTCGCTTTGGTCATGTTAGGCATGCGCTCCGCTTTCGTTACACGGTCGTTGGAATTTATTGGCGACCTCTCAATGTTTTAGCAATTACTGAGTAACGACTGCACAACGCACGGGGACGCATTCCAGAATGTACCGGGTGACCCCCTAACGACTTCATAACTAACGATTGGACGTTGGGCAGTCGTCGGTGGTTTTGTGCATGCACAAAATTTTTCGACGACCACAACGCACGCCAACGTCCTCCAACGTTCACCCAGTGACCCACAGCTACCACACAACGACCAGCTAGCTTTTATTCATTCCACTAGCGCCACCTACAATATATCGAGTTTTTACTGTAAGGGTATATGGAGATTTAATTTTATAAATTCGACAATTTTATAGTCATTACTGCATATTTTCAATTACAACTTTTTATGAATCCTTTTTTCCTCTATCTAAAACCTTCCGAATAATTTTTAAGTTTTCAATAAAATATATTTTCATTTATTTATAGCCCTAACAAGCGCCTAAACTTGTATGTAACTTAAATAGACGTGTCAAGTACCTGTATACTGCACATGTTTCATTATTATTTTTTCCATAGTAATCTTCAGCATTCAGTGTAAATAAAAAAAATCGAGGACAAAATCTAAAATATCCGAACAATAAATTTTGCTGTGTGAAAATTTGCATCTCTTGAGATATAGTATGACCCCCCCCCCTAAAAAATGTACACATCTAAACAATATTACTTCATATTTTCACACATGCGGACTGATTTCGAAAAAAAACCAGTGTTGAATCTCGCCGTATTTTTTTAAGCTTTTCTTTAAAATCCGTAGATGATACTAAGTTTTTCAAGTTTTTTTTACGCTGAGCCCGTGCTACACTTGGCTATTTCTGGTATTGTTACGGTATTTACAGTGACGAACTGAGTAATTTATATTATGAACATTGTCATTATATAGGAAAACATAGCCAGTTTAATCGGGATCTCATTAAAGTTCCATGTGAAATGCTTAGTCGCGCGGACAAAAGCTTTAAATATTGAGGGAAAAAATAAAACAAGAACAAAGAAGCATAGTTCTATAAGCCCTGCGTCGTATTTAAATGGATTCTCTCTTATCATTGATAGAAATTATTGTAGAATTAAATCATTTCTACGGGATACGCTGAGACTGTCGATCCTTTTTATGACGTTTTGACGTCGTGAACACGTGATAAACTTTTGGAAAAGACGAAACAAAGCGACGTAAATGCGCGTAATCGATTAATGATTCAGATACTAATATGGACAATTTACAAAAAAGATTAGATGATCTAGAAATTGAATTAGAAACAATACGAAAAAATGAACTTAATGCATTAATTATAAGGTCCAGATGTAAATGGATAGAAAAGGGAGAAAAACCGACAAAATACTTCTTAGCATTAGAAAAAAGAAACTTTACTAATAAAAACATAATTAAATTGAAAAAAACGGATGGCTCATGCATTACTGAACAGAATGAGATTTTAAATGAGATTAAAAATTATTATGATCTACTTTATAAAGATAAAGATGAATTTTTAGAACCAGTAAACTTAGATGAACTACTTATAAATAGCAATGTGAGTAAGCTTTCAGATCATGATAAATTAGAACTAGATAAACCTATTACAATTGAGGAAGTTTCACAAGCAGTCAAATTATTAAAGAATGATAAAAGCCCGGGTCCAGATGGCTTTTCGGGGGAGTTCTTCAAATTCTTCTGGATTGACATTAAATACTTCGTTTTCAGATCAGTGCGGGAAGGGCTTGATAAGGGGGAACTTTCTATTTCTCAAAAAATGGGCATCATATCTATTCTCCCGAAAGGAGACAAACCAAGAGATTATTTGAAAAACTGGCGCCCAATATCTTTACTAAATATATCATATAAAATTATATCTCATTGTCTTGCTTCTAGAATTAAACAGTTTCTTCCTCAATTGATACATGAAAACCAAACAGGATTTATTAAAAATAGATACATTGGGGAAAACACTAGGTTACTTTACGATATCATGTACGAACTAGAAAATCAGGGAAAAGAGGGATTATTTGTAATGATTGATTTCGAAAAAGCATTTGACTCCGTGTCTTGGAAATTTATAAATGAAGTACTTAAGTTTTTCAATTTTGGTCAAAAATTCATTAACTTTATAAACTGTCTGAATAAAGATTTCAAATTATGTGTAATTCAACATGGCTTCTCATCTCCATTCTTCTCTATTGGCAGAGGCTGCCGTCAAGGCGATCCCATCTCTCCGTATATCTTCATTCTTTGCGTAGAAATTCTTGGCATACTTTTTAGGGATAATAAAAGAATAAAAGGCATCAAATTTAAAAATAAAGAGATAAAAATAAGTCAGTACGCTGACGACACTGGACTCTTTTTAGATGGTAGTATTAATTCTTTGAAACATTCTCTCTCATTACTTGAACAATACGCCAAATTTTCTGGTCTTAAACCTAATATTGAAAAATGCAGATGTATTTGGATAGGTGCTAAAAAACACAGTATGGACAAATTATGTACGGAAATACCACTCATTTGGTCAGATGAACCCTTTACTTATCTTGGCCTAATTTTCAGTGTTAATCTTGATGAAATGATAAATTTGAACTATTCCCAAAAAATATTAGATATAAGGAAACTGGTTACTAGTTGGTCAAAACGATTACTTAGTCCTATAGGAAAAATAACTGTGATTAAATCAATATTTATCTCTCGGCTCACCCATCTATTCATATCTTTACCTAACCCAGATGAATCAATTATAAAAGATTTAGAAAGAGTACTTTTTGCATATTTATGGAATAATAAAAATGATAAGATTTCTAGAAAACAATTATATCGTGATTATGAAGAGGGTGGGTTAAAAATGATAAATATACCAGCTTTCATTAAATCACTCAAGTTAGGTTGGGTTCGACGTATTTTAACAAAACACTCATTGCTTACTGATCTTTTCATGGTAATTACAAATAAAGAGATTAACGAATTACTAAATTATGGTCCAGAATTCATAAAAAAATTATCGAATTCAACAGGAAATCCTTTCTGGAAAAATGTTTTGTCTTCATTCTATGAATTCAGAAAAATTATATATGAAAAAAATGATAAGGAAAGCAACAACAATTTCATTTATCAAGAAATTTGGTATAACGAAAATATAAAGATAAATAATGTTCAGATTTTTTATAAAAAATGGGTAGAAAATGGTATTTTTTATGTTTATCATTGCTTGAATGAATATGGAACTTTATTGTCATATAATGAATTCTGTGAAAAGTTTAATTTTAAACCACCTTTTACATTATTTCTTGGAATAAGGGATGCCATAATAAAGAAATGGCCAGAGCTTAGAGTAAACAACTACGATATATTACTTCCTAATTATAGTGAATATATTATGATAATCATTAGAAATAAGAGTAATAATGTTTCTGTGTATGATGTTTTCTTGAACTCTAATACTATTAAGCAAAACTATATTGATAAATGGTGCTTAGATATAAATATTGAAAAAGATGATATTAGTTATACCTTTATTAATAAATTACCCTTTATTGTTACTAAAGATCCAAAACTGTGTTGGTTCCAATATCGCTTGCTTCACCGTATACTTCCAACGAATGTTTTATTATTTAAAATGAAAATTAAAGACACAACATCTTGTGCATTTTGTAATACAGAAGAAGAAACATTATTGCATTTATTCTTTCATTGTAATATTGTTAATAAATTTTGGGGAGATTTGCTATCTTGGATAGAATTAAATGCAAATACCACTGTACAATTTGAAAAGGAAACAATAATATTTGGCAAGAAATTCAGAAAATGTGGAAACTGTTTAAATCTAATTCTTCTACTTGCAAAACAATTCATCTTTACACAAAAAATCAGAAACAGACCACTTGATGTTGATGCCTTTATAGTTTTGTTAAAAAATTATTTCGTGATAGAAAAATACATCTTTGCAAAAAATAATAAATTAGTAAAGTTTTATAAAAGATGGGAAATTTTGAAACACAATTTTGAGTAATGTATTACTTTTATTATTTAATATGGAATATTATGATTATAATTATATAGATAATATGAAACAAAACATACTTTGATTAATATTTTCAGGTACGAGTCTGTGAGTGAAAGTTGTCCTTTGTCTTTACATGTATGTTGCATAAAATGTTAAAATGTCTGCATAAAAATAAAAAAAAAAAAAATGTTTTCCAGAAAAGTTTTGGCCATTGTGCTAGGTTTTCTGGACTTTAATTTTCCTGTTAATACACATATTAATTTTGTTTTTGTGTAGGCACTCATCCTTTGGTGCAAGTACAGATTAAGTTTATGTTAAATTGAAGTGTTCTAGGTAGATTTGCAAGACATAGATTTATTCCGCTAGGGGACTTTTATATCATTCAGTGATTCATTATTTTATTTCAATGATAAAATGAGTATGCATTATATTGTAGTGATTGTGTATACATTTTCTAATACTTAGAATGTTACGGTAAACGTGGTTATTTTGGCTGGGGAAAAAATTTTGCGTTTATAACATAAAGACGTTACGCTTGGGGGAAATATTCCCAATACAAATGTCTCTATCCTTCTAAGAATGCTTAAAACTTCGTGTGGGGGAAATTTTCGTGAAGTTCATTGATTTTTGAAATACGCAAAAATTACCCCCAAGTGAAACGTTTACAGTAACTTCCAATTAACTTGTTAAGTACAGGTCCACGTAAGAATCAGGCAGGGTGATACATCAAAATTTTTTGCATAACTTTTTATTTCTGTTTTGAGACATATATGTGGAACAAATTAAACATAGGATATTCATTTATCAAGGTAGTGATGGTGAAGTGAGATATTCACCTCATAATTTATCAAGAATTATGAAGGCAAAAAATGGCGGGAAAATTTTCTCAATGTAATTCAACCAAATTTGCTACTCCTATAATTCTCTTCACCGTCCAAGAATGAGGAAAATTCCTTCAGAACATTCATATGGAGGCTGATCTGAACTCATTTCAAGAGAAAAAAGTTCTGCAAAATTTTATGGTTTTTCAACTGCCTGATCCTTGCGTGGACCTGTACTTAAAGAAAGATGGTTCCCTCAAAATGTTGCAATTTATTATAAATGAAGCTAAACTGGTCCACGCATAATTTCTCTCTTTTTCAACTGTCGAAGAGGGAGATATCCCTCTTTTGAAAAGTTGACAGTTACGGACATGGCTGACTACGGATTTCTGTGTGAAAAATGATTTATCTAATTTTTGGACTGAAAAATATACCTTGACAAGGGCTATACACAGCACCTATGCTGAATCGTATCCAAGGATTCAGCCGTTGGCAGCAGTAATCACTGAAAATTAAATTTAAACATGTTCAGGATTTTACTAAAATGAGTCAACTTTTGTGGAGGAACTATTGGGTCATTACATATATTATGATTATGATGGAGACCATTTCCTGCAATTAATGAATTTATTTTATTTATTGTAAGAATCTGATAGAATATGAATATACCTTGGCAAAAAGGTGTGATCACGGCTTTCATAAAGAAAAAGTTTCTAACCAATAATTAAGGAAACATGAGAAAAAGCACATACAAAGAAATTATTCCGAATCAACGAATCATATACAATCTTTGCATAGACCTTTTTTAAATTTTCAATATATTTTTCATTGGATATTCAGTTTTTATACACATCTTTCAGTGATTTAATATTATTAATTATTATTAAATTGATTTTTTCCCCTTAATACATCTAGAAGATTTTTTATTTGATAGTAGGAATGGTACGTCACACAGAGGACATGTAATAGAGCTTTGTTTTATAGAGGGTGAATGCACTGAAACAAAAAAAATTTGACACAAAGAAAAATAATGCGATATTTAAAATCTAAAGAGGAAGTTTGAGATAATTATGATTTCTTTTACAAACAAAAATTATTTTGTGTCTTTTTAAGCTCACCAGCTGAGAAATCTTAACTTTTAAAGCTGTCAATTGCGCTGTTGAAAGCGTTAAAGCCGAAGCTGAAAATTGTAAAAAAGTGAGAGGGAGTTTTCATACATTTGCACCATTGTCTCCAGAACTCTGCATTCTTGATCATTAGAAACCTTGAATTTTGACCCCAGTTCTTAAAGAATTCTGTGTATGAAAATTATCATTTTCAATCCCACGTCCCAAATGAAAAAGAAAAGTTAAGGCTCAACTAATACTTAGCCTAGGCTCAACTAGACTTCAGCTTAGTCTCAACTAAGGCTCATTTTTTTTTAGCCAAAAAACTCATCAAACTCGTCTTTTTATTCAATGAATGAAATCTATTTCGTGAAAAATGTTAACGAAGAAATTAATGTAGATAAAATGTTACAATTAGATATAACCATCAAAAATTTTTTGAGCTTTTTTCTTTAAATAGCAAGAACCACTTGAACTAAATAAATCATGAAAACAACTGCATAAACAAGCACCTGGATAAGATAACACATTTGCTTCATGAAATTTATTGTAGATGGCGCTATAAAAATTGAATTTCCTGAGCTTTATAACTCTCTTTCACTTTCAGTGGTGTTATTTTTAGTTTCATCCTATCTTTTTCAAGATATTAACATGAGAGAAAGGACAACAAAACTCCTATACTAAAATGTATACAGATTGTGCAACTTTAAATTTTAGAGCAGCCATGTTTTGACGTGTACCTGAAGGGAATTCCCCATTTTGTAAGTGCTTGAATTCCCCATTTTGTACAGAAAGTGTCTTTGGTCGAGCATTTGTACAGGGTTTAAGATCAAAAACTTTTCTGGTTGATGCATCTATTTTTTTTGTACTTATATAAGACACTAGACCTGAAATTTACCCATGTATCACTTTGATACCATTATACATAACAAATATTGTAAGTTTTTTGAGATATCTCTGTAACCAAAGAAGTGGAAGGGATGTGTTCACATAATCAGGGTCACCTCACAATTTCTAACTTAGGTTACATATGTCCATCCTAAGTCGGCGCCAATTGCTAATTGCCCTCGTTGGTTTATGTGCACTCTTATGTAATTGGTTTTTTTTATGAAAATATAAATTTTTTTGTCACATAATCCAAAAATTATGTGTAATGGGGGGGGGGGGGGGTTATATGGACATACATGTTAAGCTAAGAGCAAAATATAGACACATGGAACGCAGTAACTTGAATACGTGTCAACAGATTTTCATGATATTTCTACATCGTGATTAGATTGTAGAGAGAATGGTGCCCTTCGAATTTCAAGTTCATCCAATTTGTCTTTATGGAGTTATGGGAGTTAGATATTTTGATGTACACAAAAATCCCAACGGGTGTATCTTGCTGCGTGAGCGTAGGCTTTTTATAGTTTTATGGTTGATATTTCAGGTTCATTTCAACAAGCAGGAGTTATAAGGTCAGCGTACAATCTGAATTCCCCACTACAAGTTCACAATATAGGACTCCATGATGAGAATGAATGCAGTACCAGTTTCTTTCAAATTGACAATCCTCAGATAGTTCTAGAAACTGTCAAAATGGTTAGTGCCCATTTTTACCTTCATAATTCTCTTATCAAGGTTGGATGTGAGAAGTATCGAGTTATCCATTAAGGTTGGATGTGAGAAAACCAGAATATAATTTTGCGGAAAGCATACCAAAAAGTGTTTTTGGCAAATCTGGAAGGGGGATCCTTTCCACCACTCCTCTTCCTTTTATAAATTAAAGTTAAAATAACTTTTCCCTCATTGTTGTAAGTTCTTATGGATCTGGAGATGAAGATTAATGTCATTAAATGGGGGATGGGGATTTTATTCTTTATTTATTTATTTATTTTTTTTTTATTCTGCTATCGGCAATTCTCCCAACAAAATGGACCACCTCCCGATATAAATTCATCCCCCAATTTCTCCATATAAAATGCAGGTAACCCAACTGTGTATTATGTTAGAGGCTTAGACTTAGCTGTTAAGTAAGGGGATGTAATCTTCTGATTTTGTTTATTTCAATATACATGTATATATGCACAACCAATGTAATTCCCTGAGATGAAATTATTGAAAGGAACGTGTTGCATATCGCATGTAAACACTTGTGACATAACAATGCATAAGATCTTAAGAAACATGCCGGGATGGCTTTTCTAATCTGCAATCTCAGTCCATGGTGACCTGAATTTTAACGTCACTTTTTTACTTAGAAGAACGCGATTTTAGAAAACAATGAAAAAGAATGAAACAGACAACTGTGGTGCATATATATAGAATAAATGTCATAATTTGTGTTTTCTTACGGGTATGCAACACACAGCAAGTGCATTTGTTGCATGGAATGCGGTAACGGGCATTACATGTACGGTAAATGTATTTGCTGTGTGTTGTATGCCCGTAACAAAACACAAATTACGGCAAGACACTTATTCTCTATGTGGAAAAAATTCTTAAGAGAGACCAGCATTTGTCACTACCTGCCAAATATCTGCCCATGTCGGAATATAAAGTGGTACATGTAACCTTTTAGGCATGTTCACAATAAGTTTTATCAGTCTTCCATATCTTCTTCACGTGATTTTCAGCATGAAGATTCCAGCAATGGCTTAGTATTGAGGCTATATGAGAGTTATGGTGGACATTCCTCAGCAGTTCTCACCTGTAATCTTCCCTTCAAAACAGTTCACAGGTAAATCCTTGAGTTATCTTTATCAGTAATCTTCCTTTCAAAACAGTTCACATGTAAAATACTTGAATCTGATGTTCACCAGTACCCTTCCCTTCAAAATAGTTCACAGGTAAATCCTTGAGTTATCTTCATTAGTACTCTAAATCCCTTCAAAAAGTTCACAGGTAAATTCTTGTGTTATCTTCATCAGTGCCCTTCCCTTCAAAACAGTTCATAGGTAAATTCTTGAGTTATCTTCATAAGTATTCTAAATCCCTTCAAAAAGTTCACAGGTAAATTCTGGTGTTATCTTCATCAGTGCCCTTCCCTTCAAAACAGTTCATAGGTAAATTCTTGAGTCATCTTCATCAGTACCCTTCCCTTCAAAACAATCACAGGTAAATCCTTGACTTAATCTTCATCAGAACCCTTCCCTTCTAAACAATTCACAAGTAAATTCTTGAGTTATTTTCTTCAGTACCCTTCCCTTCAAAACAGTTCATAAGTAAATTGTTGAGCTATTTTCATCAGAATCCTTCTCTTCAGAACAGTTCACAGGTAAATTCTTGTGTTATCTTAATCAGTACCCTTCCCTTCAAACAGTTCTCATGTAAATTCTTGTGTTAATTTCATCATTGCGTTTCCCTTCAAAACAGTTCACAGGTAAATTCTTGTGTTAATTTCATCATTGCCTTTCCCTTCAAAACAGTTCACAGGTAAATTCTTGTGTTAATTTCATCATTGCCTTTCCCTTCAAAACAGTTCACAAGTAAATTCTTGTGTTAATTTCATCATTGCCTTTCCCTTCAAAACAGTTCTCATGTAAATTCTTGTGTTAATTTCATCATTGCCTTTCCCTTCAAAACAGTTCACAGGTAAATTCTTGTGTTAATTTCATCATTGCCTTTCCCTTCAAAACAGTTCACAGGTAAATTCTTGTGTTAATTTCATCATTGCCTTTCCCTTCAAAACAGTTCTCATGTAAATTCTTGTGTTAATTTCATCATTGCCTTTCCCTTCAAAACAGTTCACAGGTAATTTTCTTGTGTTAATTTCATCATTGCCTTTCCCTTCAAAACAGTTCACAGGTAAATTCTTGTGTTATCTTAATCAGTACCCTTCCCTTCAAACAGTTCTCATGTAAATTCTTGTGTTAATTTCATCATTGCCTTTCCCTTCAAAACAGTTCACAGGTAAATTCTTGTGTTATCTCCAGTAATCAATACTGCAGTAATATTCAACAGTAACCTTTTTTAAGAGCTCACTTTTAGTACTTTAATACTGTATACGTAGAAGCATTCGCTGTGTATTCACTTCGCTACTTCCGCAGTCAGCTTCAGTGAATAAAAATACCAAATGCATAATTCAATAACATCAGGAGCGGATCCACGAATCAATTTGTCCAATTGAAAAGGTTTACTTTTATAAAACAGTGAAAGAAAGTACCAGCGAATGATTCTACTTTAACAGTATTCATGGTACACTGATATCTGCTGGTATGGAAGGATCTACGAAATTTTAGATTTACAGACTACAAGCTGACGAACTTATAACTTCATTTCTTTGTTAACAGGTGTAACGGTCTGGAAGAAGTAGAGGAGGGTCATGTGACAGATGTAGTTCAAGATTCTAACGGAGACATACGATTATCGTTTAAACCGTTCCAAATTATTTCTCTAATTCTAGAATTCTGAAGCCTGACAATTAAAGACCTATGTAGGTCAACAAGGGCATTTGTGAAATATTCATTCATAGTGGTGCATAATATATATTCAGAAATTTTACTTTAATAATGAAATTTGATATGACTTAATTTATTTTTCTTAGTATGACATATCAAGGCAACTGATTGTCTTAAATAACATATTTATAGTCATGTTAAAGACTAGTTTGATTATCAAAATGTACATTTAAAACTCTTAATGTTGTCAAATGTTATATAATACATGTATACAATTTTACATGATCGCAAATATTTTATAAAATTTCTAAAAAATGCTTTTCATGTCTTTCCTTAATTTTGAAAGGAAACATTTTAATTGACAATATAATAACAGTTTCAGACTAATGAATTTCAGTGTAGTCTTTTTTATGCCCCCCCGCAAATGGAGATTGAGGGGGCATATAGTTTTTGCCTTGTCCATTTGTCCACAGAAACCTTGGCCATTACTTTTTTTTCCAAAGCAAATTCTGGCGTCCATCAGTCTGTCCCTCTGCATCAACAATTTGGTTTAGCTGTTGCATTAAGTCAGTTGTGAAAGAACTGTAATCTTCAAACTTAGTGCAAAGATAAAGCATGGTGAAAAGATCTTGAGGTTTGACCTTGACCTTGAAAAATGTAATTTTGCGTTTAGGTTAATTGTGAATGAATTATTATAAGTGTTACAATCTTCACACTTGGTACAAAGATAAAGCATGGTGAGAGGATCTGGATGTAGGTACTGTTTTATACATATGTCTACACATACCATATTTTTTTACCTATTGACCTTGACCTACATATTTGACCTACTTTTTAAAAAAATAAGATAGTATATATCTTTTGATTGGTAAGTGATAGGGTTTTAGTATTTCACATGTGTATTCCTTGTGACAAGACCTTTCTACATAGACCAAAATATTTGACCTTGTGACCTTGACCTAGATATTTAACCTACTTTTCAAGAAAAGTAAAATTGGCTATATCTTTGTTGTTTTAATTAAACGTTGCTGCCAAGAGGTGAGCTTTGTAATCTTTGATATCCCATGACTTCAACTTTGAGGTTTTACATTGACCTTGAGAAATGATATGTTGCAAGTAGGTCAGTTGTGAATGAACTATAAGGGGTACAATCTTCAAACTTGGTACAAAGATGAAGTATGGTTATAGGATCTGAATGCAGGTATTGTCTTTGACCTTGACTTTGAGGTTGGTCCTTGGCATTGAAATACATTATTTAGAGTCAATTTGGATTGTTCAAATATACATGTATATGGAAATTTAACTTCAAACTTTGCATAGAGTTAGGATATAATGAGTTGACTTTAATATAGGTATTAACCTTGACCTGGCCATTTGATCTTGACCTTGAAAATACCATTTTTACTTTGACTTTGCCATAGTAAGGTACCAATAATTAAATAATGAAACTTGCCTTAGAGGTAGAACATGGTTATTGGTTAGTGGGACTGTTTTCTGGTACTGAAGTTTAACCTTGAGGATTGACCTTGTCCTTGAAGATATGATTTTGAATTGGACTAAAGTGAGTCAAAACTACATATATGTAGAATCCCACATTGAAACTTTGAATAGAGATTTTGATATTGCACTCTGTTGCTTTCAATGGACATGGTGTTTCAAAACACAATCTCCTGCTAGCAATCTGGTCATTAATACTGTCTTTAGCGGTGTCTTATGATTGGCTTGTGATAGGGCTTTCATATTTCACATATGCACTCCTTGTAGCATTACCTATCCATAGTCACCAATTTTCCCCTGTGAATTTGAATTCGAAGTCTAACGCTCTTTGTAGAAAACATGTAGTGTTTTACTGACAAAGATGCCGATTAGGGTATTTTTGTTTTACAAACACATCTTTTTTATTTGAACTGGTAATTGATTTTTTTTTTAATATCAAGAGCCATTGAAAAACAGTGAGCCATTGTCATAGCATATGATATCTTGATATTTGAACTGGTTATATACAGTTTTAAACAAAAGACCTGAGTTACTTGCAAGATACGCAAGCATAGGGGGCATGGGGGTATCGGACCAATCGGATTGATGTGATTTTGTTTACCATAGATACACAATTAAAACGGAGAAAAGTACAATTAAAACACAAAAATGTTTTGAAACATGTATGTATGGAAAAAATAAATATCTACAAATTAAATTAAGAGTATATTTGATAACCTACTGTGTATGCATACAGGGCGAAGCACGCTTTTCGGTCCGTTCTGGAAATCATGATGTAAACATGCGCCCGTTAAAGATGGAAGATGAAATATTTGGTCTACAAAAGGTATGGTGTCTTCCACCCAGCAACTTTTTGTTAGTAAAAATCAATACAGGATGCAAAGCTGGCACTGACTGTCTTATTTCAAAAATAATTTGATTCTAAATACATACCCTGTCGATAATGTCTATGATCTTCATGGTATCTTTGTTCTCCCGGTGAATTGATGCTATGCATCAATAGTTTTCTTGTCTTCTTTTAAAATGACGCTTTGTTAACTTTTTATTCTTTTTTGCAAATGATGTGGAAGCTTATGGGTACTTGCGTAACGCCTGCCTACGCGCCGTTTTGACATGTTTGACCTATTTTTGAGGGGCCCTTGAACATTTTACTTCCAGGAGGGGATTTTATAAACTGCTTGCAATACTATCAGAATGTTACATTTGAACTGACTGCTTTGATATCTCATGGAATTTTCCAAATGTCAAAGGAAGGAAGAACTCGAGCAACTGTTCAAAGTATTTTTATGTCGCTATAATCAGAGATTAGGGAGTGAATAGTTTTTGAAGTGTTTGTTTGTCTGTCCGTTTGTCTATCTGCATAAATTTAAACATTGGCCATTACTCTTGAATGGTGAGTGATAGGCCTTTCACATGTTACATGTGTATACCTTGTGGCAAGACCTTCCTATCTGACCCCATGACCCATGAATTGAGAGTTTGACCTACTGAACAGGAAGTAGTGTTTATATTGGCATTGATGCTGATGGGGCATTTATGGTTCAAAAATGCATTTGTTTTTATATTTTAACTTGATCCATTAGCAAGCATAGTCGTCTAGTTGCGCATCACATTTTCAGCCTCTCTACGGGAATAAAGTTTTCAATATATAACAGGACGGTTGATCGTATTTCTGTTCAATTTATTGAGCATCATGGTACAGCATTATTACAGTCATTTGAGAGAAAAAATGGCACAGTGATATATACATGCATTTACAAATATTGCAAGTTGTTTACCAATCTTATTAAACGCGACTTGAACCTCCGTTCCTCTACAATACTCTCCACCGTAGAGAAACGGAAGTTCAAGTCGCGATTTAAATAAGATTGGTTGTTTACGACATATGATTAAAGGTAAGATTTTTTTCAGATAATTTTTTTTTCATCAATCTTGATTTATTTACATAATATTGTAAATTGAAACCATGAGGAATATACATGTATAGTAATATGTGAAATATCAAAGCCCTACCCCTTATAGTATCAAAGTATGTCAAAGGTCAAGGTAACAAGTTCAAATGTCTTACATTCTTATATATCTGATCTATTTTTTTACAATAGAAATTATCTGACCAGAAACTATCTGAATGTGCTCATCATGTAAGGAGTCTTTCAAGAACGTATTTCTACTGAAATTTGATCATCGACCTGTTTACAAATAATGTTCCTTTCTTTTGATTTCAAAATATCTTAAGATTTTCATTTCAATAACAAACTCGTCCTTAAATCAATTTCCTATTTTTGAATAGATTAATCAAGTGAAATATGTCTTAATATAGTTAAATAACCATTTCTAACATCATCTTTGTACTTGCATGATGATAAAAAAAGACTCGAAGCTAGTTCAAGGTATGACATAAAGTCACGTACAAATGTATACTAATATGAAAGTTCAGAAATTACATGTAACTTAATTACAAAAGAAGACATACATGTACATGTATATACATAGATCTAGTTCATTATGTTCACTTCCAAATGATCTTGCCTACCCATGCTTTCCTCTGTTCTCTTGTCGCATTCAATAAAGTCCATACCGTGTCCCTCCGAATCCCGTGGACATAAGTTCATATGTCCTTTCACATCCTCGTTTTCTTCTTTGAAGAAAGTCGACAACAAGAAAGGGTTGTTCATAAAATTCTGCAGTCCCCATCTCACGTGTCGGTACTTCTTTTCAAATCCACTAGAGTAGGATTTTTTGGTCGCCCTTCTTACATTTGTTTTCATGGCTGCGTATTTTGGGTTCAAAGTCTTTACTCGTATGCTTTGCTACACGTTCACCAACAATAGTAATTTAAAGTGATAGTTTTTTTCTTCTTAGCAAGAAAATTGTACGCTGTGAAAACTATGCCTGCTTATATATCTTATCTTTCCTCCACTAAATATCGAGAAAGAATTTCATTGGATATAATATCGTATTGTAGTCGTGGTATTTTTAAAGCATTGACATTTCTATCAGTATTGATGAATCAGAGCCGAAAGATTTTACTGTAACTGAAAGCAACACAGCGAAGTCATGGCAAAATCAAAGTACAAACGTATAAGTTATAAAATTGGAAATCTTTCTTCAAAGATATCGACTCAAAATCGGGATTTTGTGTTTTGGGGTTTATATCTCTTGTTCTGTTTTGTTTTGTTTGTTTGTTTGTTGTTGTTTGTTTGGGGTTTTTTCTGGTCGTAATTCAAATTTAGAGTCTTTTTTAGCTCACATTTTCGACATCTCCTCTGCAACCGCTGTAGAGAATTTCACGAAACCTTACATGAAGCAAGAACTCAAGGTCTTCTACCAAGTTTGTGTTTTTCGTGCTGATCGGTAAACAAATATGGCCGCCGAGGGCTCTGATTGGCTGACGCATTTTCGACTTCTCATCTGCAACTGCTGCACAAAATTTCACGAAACTTTATAGGAAGCAAGAACTCAAGGCCATTTACCAAGTTTTTGTTTTTTTGTGCCGATCGGTCAACAAATATGGCCGATGAGGGCTCTGATTGGCTGACACACTGTCGACTTCTCCCCTTCAACCGCTGCACAGAGTTCACGAAACCTTACAGGAAGCAAGTGCTCAAGGTCCTTTACCAAGTTTGTATTTGGCCGCTGAGGGCTCTGGTTGGCTGACGCATTATCGACTTCTCCTCTTCAACTGTCGCACAAATTTCACGAAACCTTACAGGAAGCAAGCGCTCAAGGTCCTCTACCAAGTTTGTGTTTTCCGTTACAATCGGTCAACAAATATGGCTGCCGAGGGTTCTGATTGGCTGAAGCATTTTCGTCTTCTCCCTTTCAACTGCTGCACAGAATTTCACGATACCTTTACAGGAAGCAAATGCTCAAGGTCCTCTACCAAGTTTGTATTTTTCGTGCCAATCGGTCAACAAATATGGCCGCCGAGGGCTCTGTGTGACTGACGCATTATCGACCTCTCCTCTTCAACTGCTGCACAGAATTTTACGAAACCTTACAGGAAGCAAGTACTCAAGGTCCTCTACCAAGTTTGTCTTTTTTGTGCTGATCGGTCAACAAATATGGCTACCGAGTAATCTGATTGGCTGACACATTATTGACTTCATCTCTGCAAATTCTACACAGAATTTCACGAAACCTTACAGGAAGCAAGTACTCAAGGACCTCTACCAAGTTTGTGTTTTTTTCATTCTGACCGGTCAACAAATATGGCTGCCGAGGGCTCTGATTGGATAACGCATTTTCAGCTTCTTCTCTGCAACCACTGCACAGAGTTTCATGAAACCTTACAGGAAGCAAGAACTCACGGTCATGTACTAAGTTTGTGTTTTTCGTGCCGATCAGTTGACTGCCGAGGTCTCTGATTGGCTGACGCATTTTCGACTTCTCCTCTTCAACTGCTGAGGAGAATTTCACTAAATCTCACAGGAAAGCAAGTATTCAAGGTCCTCTACCAAGTTTGTGTTTTTCGTAACGATCGGTCAACAAATATGGCCGCCGAGGGCTCTGGTTGGCTGACGCATTATTGACTTCTCCTCTTCAACTGCTGCACAGAATTTCACGAAACCTTACAGGAAGCAAGTACTCAAGGTCCTCTACCAAGTTTGTGTTTTTTTTGTGCTGATCGGTCAACAAATATGGCTGCCGAGTAATCTGATTGGCTGACACATTATTGACTTCATCTCTGCAAATGCTACACAGAATTTCACGAAACCTTACAGGAAGCAAGTACTCAAGGACCTCTACCAAGTTTGTGTTTTTCGTTCTGACCGGTCAACAAATATGGCTGCCGAGGGCTCTGATTGGATAACGCATTTTCAGCTTCTTCTCTGCAACCACTGCACAGAGTTTCATGAAACCTTACAGGAAGCAAGAACTCAAGGCCATTTACCAAGTTTGTGTTTTTCGTGCCGATCAGTTGACTGCCGAGGTCTCTGATTGGCTGACGCATTTTCGACTTCTCTTCAACTGCTGAAGAAAATTTCACGATACCTCACAGGAAAGCAAGTATTCAATGTCCTCTACCAAGTTTTTGTTTTTCGTTACGATCGGTCAACAAATATGGCCGCTGAGGGTTCTGATTGGCTGACACATTTTCGACTTCTCTTCAACTGTTGCACAGAATTTCACGAAACCTTACAGGAAGCGAATATCAAGGTCCTCCACCAAATTTTCCATTTTCACTCTTTTGTCTGCAACTCAGGTGAGCGACGTGGCCCCCTTGGGCCTCTTGTTTTTCAAGTGCAAAATCAACTTAAGGCATGTCATTTCTGAGTGAAGGAATTTCAACGATTTTATGATAACCATATGAAAATATAGTATTCATGTCACTTACTCATTTTATGAAGGAAAATTAAATAGGTCCGTGATGAAAATCAAGATCTATGCTTATTTGAAAACTGGGTGAAAAAAAAATGCCGGAAATTTGTTGCTAAAAATACACATTTGTAAAGAAAATACAAAAATATTGAAATGCACTCATTTGATTTTTATTTTACTTTTCTTTGTTATTATACGATAAAACAGATTAGAAACTTTGTATAAAACTAGAATTTGATAAAGTGCTACCTTAGGTACCAACTTCACCGATAATTAAAAATTTTCTAGATTTTACACGAAAATAACAAAAATCATCCGATACTGAATGTCAACGATTTTTCCAAACATACAGTAACACGTGCTCCTAGGGAAGACTTTTCAAAATATTAAAAAGTTTATGTCCGTGTTCAAATAAGAGTAAACAGACGCTGACAAATGGTGTTATTTTGTGGTTTTCTTGAAAAAGTGTCAGAGCTGAAAATTTGCCTTATTTGGGGTGGAATTTAAATAATTTATACTTTTTCGGTATTCATCAGCCTTACCTTATAAAAAAGCTTAAATCAATAATATTCCATATGTAAAACAAAATGCATGGGTAATTACTAACGTAAAAGAAATCCGAGCAGTTAGAAACGTACCTCAACGTCAATCTTTACAGAAATTACTGCTAAGCATTTTCTAATGCAAGCATTTTATAAGCATTTTCTAAAATAAGCATTTTCTTATGCATAACAGGAAGGTGCTTTGCGTTGAAGAATTTATTTTCCTCTTTTCACATGTCACATAAACTGCTACTTGTTGTCTTACCTGCAAGGCCATTTCTTGTTTTTATATTGTTTTGCGTCCTTTTTAAATTGAGAAAGCAACCAGCCAGCCAGGGAGAAAAACAAACAAGCAAATAAAACAAAGTTGCAATTTCATATGTGACTATGTGAAATCTGACAGAAACTAGTTTCAATAGATTATCAACAGATTTTAGTTACCGAAAGAATGATACATAATACATGTACATTATCTTGAATCATTGCATTACTTTTACATTTTTACATGAAATTTCTTAAATTAATCCATTTCTCTTCAATTTTTATAGAAAACACATTTAATTTGCAAAAGATTTTATTATAATTTTTTTTTCTAACTTTGGGCTCAAAACCTACCAGCAAGAGGACGCAAAACAGAAACTAACAAAGAAATGGCCTAAACAGGAATACACTTTGAAATTGAATGCTTTATATTTTGTTTTCAGCAAAGTCTTTTTGAATTTTATGCCGCAAAATAAAATTTTCTGTCTTTTATGTTCTATTTGTCATGGAATATTGTTTTCCGATTTAAATCGATAAATCGATCGTTTTACACTTTCCGATTATTTTCCGATTATCGATTCCTAAAGGCCTTTGGATGTACAGTTTTTTAAAAGCAGATCAAAGGTCAAGGTCACTGGGTCAAATGTCATGGTATCAAATGAACAAAACCCTATTTAAAATATATGAACATGGGCCAAACCTTGGAATTATATGGGATTGGGCTTAAAAATTTGCAATTTGACATGTACAGATTCGTCACTTTGGTTCCATGAATTTTTACCTTGTGAGTTTGACCTTGACCTTTGAGCTTTTTCTATGTTTTTTGCAGTTTCCATCAAACACTCATCGGCGAACTATGTTGTCTTTCTGACATGTGGTCTGTCTGTTAGTCTTTGCAAAAAATATTTACATTGGCTATATAGTTTAATTTGAGGGTACTTTTATATACCTGTACTGATTGAGCTTCATATCTCTATTGTGTATTCCATTTTATACGCTTGTCTTTAGACGGGAAATGTTATGGTATGGCAATGTCCGTCCGTCAAGACATTAGTGATAGATAGTGATAGACCATGATGAGACGATTCAAACACAGAGAAAAATTATGACTTTGACCTTGAGATAGAAAATTCAGAATTTGCAGTCAAAAGGGAGAAAACTATGAGGGAAATGACAAATAACTGTAAGACCTTTCATTCTAGGCCTTGACTTTTGACCTAGTGATCTTGAACTTGAAGTTTGACCTTCTTTTCATTAACATCAACCTCGGTCATTTCTTTTGAATCCCTTAGGGGATACAGAATTAATATTTCACGTTTGAGTTCTGTTTTATAAGACGTTTCATTTGAGCTCTTGACTTTTGACCTAGTGATCTTAAAATTGACCTACTTTCAAAGATATCACGACAAGACCGTTAGATAAAACCTTGACTTTTGACCTAGTTATATGTACCTTTCATATTTCACATGTGTATTCCTTGTGACAAGACCTTTCCATGCGGATATCATTTTTGGTCCCCCGCTTTTGTGAAAGCGTGGTGACGTTAAAACCGCTTCGTCCGTCTGTTCGTCCATCTGTCGGTAACAAAAAACTTTAATCTTGACCATAACTTTTGAATTGTCAGTGATAGGGATTTCATATTTCACATGTGTATACGTATTCCATGTGACAAGACCTTTCCATGGATACCAAAATGTTCGACATTGTTACCGTGACCTTTGAGTTCTTTAGAAAAAACTTTCACCTTGACCATAACTTTTGAATGGTTAGTGGTAGGAATAAAAATACAAACACTCAAATACAAAAATTTTCGGCCCCTTGGCCTTTATCAAGTGTAAAACGACGATCAATTACAATAATATAATAATGATTTGTTATTGATCGTCGTTTTTATACTTTATAAAGGCCAAGGGGCCGACAATTTGTGTATTTGAGTATTTGTGTTTCTATTTGTATCATCCCTTCCCTCTTGAAGAAATATTTCAGTCTACTGCAAAGTAAGTGATAGGGTTTTCACATTTCTCATTTGTATTCTTTGTCACATGGTCTTTCCCTTGGTTTCAAAAGTTTTCACCTTTTGACCTTGACTTGGAGTTTGACCTATTGTCAAGAGAACTTTAACCCGTGGCATAACTGTTGAATGATAATTTTAAGTGACAGGGCTTTTGAAAAAAATATTTAATTACCATGCGTGTACCCAGTGACAATATCTTTCCACAAGTACCAAACTTTATTGTCCTCTTGACCTTGACCTTGGGTGTTAGAATTCGTACTGTGATTACACATAAGATATAAAAATTTAGGTCTGTAAGCATTTCCATGTGTAACAATCGAGGTCCGCGCCTCGTTCTGTAAAGTATAAATAGCGTCTCTATTGGCTGATTACGTCATCGACGCTCCTGTATAAATCACCGTATACCACAGTTTGAAACAGACCGGGAATACCCAACTGCCAATAATACAATTTCTGAAAATGGTAGCGAACGATAGCATTTCATTGTGATTGATTACAATTTTCTGTATTTGTTTAATCATATTAACATAGTTTATATTGTATTAATTTATATAATCAAATTCTGAAGAATGTATTGAAGGTACATGCAAATCTTGAGGTATTACTGTTTACTGTGAATCATATCTGAAATTACAGAATAAAACAGTTATGGACTTTTAACTCAGTAAATATGATGTGATATTGACATAATATGAATATATTGACCTCAGCTTCGCCTCGGTCAATCTTTTCATAGTAAGTCAATATCACATCATATACGCTGAGTTTAAAGTCCATAATTGTATAATACCCCGCGCTCGCGCATGTAGAGCGAGGAACCATATTTCGCCGGTGACCATATTTCGCCGTTTCATAGTTAATTGCTTCTCACTAGTTATCGGAAATGTTCGTCAAGTTTATTTTTCTATATTCTTTCAAATATGACCGTAGTAGTCATGATTTCATTAGATTGTGATATATTCTGCACTCAGTTTTGACAAAAATACCACAAAATGTGGAAAATTTAACGAAAACACAAAATTTTAGTCTTAAACATCCGAAATTTTCACAGAAACCAAAAAAGAATACATTTAATTTGGCATGATTTCATAGAAGTAGTGGTGACGAAACATTTCCTGAAAATGAAATCACAATTTTTGTCCGTTTGTGTGTAAATAAGATACATATCAACAAAAACGGCGAAATATGGTCACCCCCGAAAACATGGAAGCGAAATATTTTGACGTTTTATAAGGAAACAATGAATTGCTTAAAATAGATTCTTTTTGTAGTTTTTCAATCGAGAATGGAGTTAAATTTAATTCTAGCAAAGGCAATTATTGAATTGGCCTCCAAATTTTGAGATTTTCAAAGAAATGTACGAAAAATACGGCAAAATATGGTCACTTATATACACTGTCATCTATTCTATTCATATTGCAGTTAAAAAATGAACAGCTTCAAATCCATTGTTGTATAATTCTGGAGATGAACCTTATACAAATTTGACCCAAATAAATACATTTTTAAATTTTCATTCTTTTCTATATAAAAATGAGAATTTTTGAAAAAAAAACCCAAACTGTTCTGATAAAAACGTTTCGATTTTTATTTTCGTTATCACAAATCATCATTTTGAATGACGTGAAGCCAATTATCATGAATCTTTCAAGTTCAGGGTAGAAAATCAGGATAAAATTATACAGAATTATGCATCATTTCTATTTATACATGTAGATGGCAGTGTATTCATGTACGTTTGTTATAAACGAAGATAAAGAAAAATACCTTGTCGTTTTTGTTTTCCGTCCTATTTATTTTGCAAAGAATGAAAATCTATCACATGAAAAACGTTAACAACGAAATTAATGTAGATAAAATGTTACAATCAGGTATAAGCATAAACAGTTTTTCGAGATTTTTTCTTTTAATAGCAAGAACCACGTGACCTAAAGGAAATGGAAATATCTCCATTTAGATGGTGTTTTTCTCATCTTTTTATATTAAAAGCGAAATGCATATTTGTATAAAATATTGAAATGAAATAATTTATAAAACAGAAAAAAATCATGACAACAACTGCACGAACAAGCACCTACATAAGAAAACACATTTGCTTAACGGAATTTATTGTACATGGCGGCAGAAAAAAAAACGAATTTCCTGAGCTTTATTCTTAGTTATTAAATTAATTCAGTTTGCTTTATCACTCTCTTTCATTTTCAATGTTGTTATGTTTAGTTTCAACCTATCTTTTTCAAGATATTAACATGAGATAAAGGACAACACAACTCCTATTAGACTAAAATATATACAGATTGTGCAACTTTAAATTTTTAGAGCAGCCATGTTTTGACGTGTACCCGTAGGGACTTCCCCATTTTGTAAGTGCTTGAATATGTCATTTTGTACAGAAAGTCTCTTTGGTCGAGCGTGTGTACAGGGTTTAAGATCCCAAACTTTTCTGGTATATGCATCTTTTTAAACTTATATACGACACTAGACCAGAATTTTGTCCATGCATCACTTTGATACACAGATCTTCACTTCTTTGTGTGGTGATCAGTATACATAACAAGTATTGTGCGTTCTTCGAGACATCTGGTTAAGCAGAAAAGTGGAATGGTTGTGTGCACGTAATCAGCATCACGTCATAATTTCTTACTTAGGCTACTGTGACATATGACCGTCCTAAATCGGCGCCGATTGACAATTGGCCTCGTTGATTTATGTGTACTCTTATGTAATTGGTGTTTTGATGTCGTATTGGATGTTCCATGTTTCTCATTGTGTCTCTTGGTGTGTATGTATATTTTTTGTTTTATTGCGTGGAGGATGGGGGTTCGGTGTCTTGCGTTGGGCGCTGCAACCAGAATAATTTATGTTTTGTTAAGTTACCGTTTGTTCTATTTTTCTCTTTTATTTGTCTTAACACTGTGGTATGAATTTAAATGCCTTGGTAATATTCAGAAATCCTTGCCCCAGAAATTTGTTTTTATTTTTTATTCTTTATATTTCTTCTTTTTTATCCCTTTTTATTCCTTTCCCCCCCCCCCTTCCCCCCCCCCTTCCCCCCCCCCCCCAAATAAAGGGAGGAGAAGGAATGACACAGCCACCTTCTAGGTGTGTCGGGCTCTTTGTCGGGGAGAGAGAAGCGGATGATACGTAAGGGATAGTCTGTGTGAAAAGAAAGTAAGGACCTGTGTTAGAATTGATTTTTCCCTCCCTCCCAATGCCCCAAAGAACCCAAACGGATCAGTACATTTGTTGTAAAGTGCATGATTGAAGTCATATTTATATGCCGAAAATCCCAATATATGTTGTGTTGTGTAGAGAGAGGCGATACACAAAATATTTCAAAAATACCCTTGAATCATGTACGTCATGAAGTTGCTTCTCGTTATCTGATGAAAACATTAATAAGAATAAACATACTATTTCTTTTTAGAAGGCATGAACTGAACAATAGAACCACTTTCTCGATAAAATGTATCCCAACGATAGAAATTATATTAAAACGGAAGTGGGATAAGCACAACGTTGTACGTACGTTTGTTATAAACAAAGATAAAAAATATACCTTTGTCGTTTTTTACACTGGATAAAGGTCAAGTGGCCGAACATTTGTGTAATTGAGTGTTTGTGATTTTATTTGTATCATCCCTTCCCTCTGGAAGAAATATTTCAATTTACTGAAAGATAAAGAATAAATTAAACCTGAAGTTAGCACATGGTAAGAGCTTCGTGGCCGAGTGGTCTAAGGCGCTGTTCCGTACAATAAGAAGACGAAAGTCGCTGGATCCAATCCGTCTTGAAGTCTACTTTATTTTTTTAAATGGAAATTTATCAAATGAGAAAAAAGTCATTTTTCACATGTCTTTCCTTGTTATTTGTTTTGTTTTTTGTTTTTTTTGGTAATTATTTCTTTTATCTCAAAGAGATGGTTAACGTATTGTGAGCCTAATACAAACAATCAAGACTTGTCTATCTATTTTGCGGGAAAATTCTATAGCTTTTGCCCAGATATGATATCTTATTACCTACTATTCTATTTTTCATCTACTTTGTTTGCGTATTCTACAAATGAAATACACAGAAGTAAAATGGTACATGATAATTCATTTTCAGAGAAAGACACAAGCTATATTGAAAATATATATAAATATATCTATATATATGTTTGAAACAGGCGATATATGTTCATAATTGTTTTCCATCTTATTTTTCCCAGTGAATGAAATTTATTACATGAAATACGTTAACAACGAATTTATGTAGATAAAATGTTACAATCAGGTATGAGCATTAAAAATCTTTTGATATTTTATCTTTAAGTAGCAAGAACCACGTGACCTAAATAAATGCTAGAAGGAGAGATGGAAATATCTCAATTTTCTTTCTTTTTATATTACCAGCGAAATGTACATTTGCATCAACAATATTGAAATGAAATAAACACAAAAAATCATGAAAACAACTGCACAAACAAGCAACTGGATTTGCTTCACAGAATTTATTGTAGATGGCGCCAGAAAAAAAACGAATTTCCTGATCTTTATTCTTAATTATTAAATTAATTCAGTTTGCTTAATCACTCTCTTTCACTTTCAATGGTGTTATGTTTAGTTTCAACCTATCTTTTTCAAGATATTAACATGAGATAAAGGACAACACAACTCCTATTAGACTAAAATATATATAGATTGTGCAACTTTAAATTTTTAGAGCAGCCATGTTTTGACGTGTACCCGAAGGGACTTCCCCATTTTGTAAGTGCTCGAATATGTCATTTTGTACAGAAAGTCTCTTTGGTCGAGCGTGTGTACAGGGTTTAAGATCCCAAACTTTTCTGGTTGATGCATCTTTTTAAACTTATATACGACACTAGACCAGAATTTTGCCCATGCATCACTTTGATACACAGATCTTCACTTCTTTGTGTGGTGATCAGTATACATAACAAGTATTGTGCGTTCTTCGAGACATCTGGGTAAGCAGAAAAGTGGAATGGTTGTGTGCACGTAATCAGCATCACGTCATAATTTCTTACTTAGGCTACTGTGACATATGACCGTCCTAAATCGGCGCCGATTGACAATTGGCCTCGTTGATTTATGTGCACTCTTATGTAATTGGTGTTTTGATGTCGTATTGGATGTTCCATGTTTCTCATTGTGTCTCTTGGTGTGTATGTATATTTTTTGTTTTATTGCGTGGAGGATGGGGGTTCGGTGTCTTGCGTTGGGCGCTGCAACCAGAATAATTTATGTTTTGTTAAGTTACCGTTTGTTCTATTTTTCTCTTTTATTTGTCTTAACACTGTGGTATGAATTTAATTGCCTTGGTGATATTCAGAAATCCTTGCCCCAGAAATTTGTTTTTATTTTTTATTCTTTATACTTCTTCTTTTTTTCTCCCTTTTTATTCCTTTTTTGTCCCCCCCCCCCTTCCCCCCCCCAAAAAAAAAGGGAGGAGAAGGAACGACACAGCCCCCTTCTAGGTGTTTCGGGCTCTTTGTCGGGGAGAGAGAAGCGGATGATACGTAAGGGATAGTCTGTGTGAAAAAAAAGTAAGGACCTGTGTTAGAATTGATTTTTCCCTCCCTCCCAATGCCCCAAAGAACCCAAACGGATCAGTACATTTGTTGTAAAGTGCATGATTGAAGTCATATTTATATGCCGAAAATCCCAATATAAGTTGTGTTGTGTAGAGAGAGGCGATACACAAAATATTTCAAAAATACCCTTGAATCATGTACGTCATGAAGTTGCTTCTCGTTATCTGATGAAAACATTAATAAGAATAAACATACTATTTCTTTTTAGAAGGCATGAACTGAACAATAGAACCACTTTCTCGATAAAATGTATCCCAACGATAGAAATTATATTAAAACGGAAGTGGGATAAACACAACGTTGTACGTACGTTTGTTATAAACAAAGATAAAAAATATACCTTTGTCGTTTTTTACACTGGATAAAGGTCAAGTGGCCGAACATTTGTGTAATTGAGTGTTTGTGATTTTATTTGTATCATCCCTTCCCTCTGGAAGAAATATTTCAATTTACTGAAAGATAAAGAATAAATTAAACCTGAAGTTAGCACATCGTAAGAGCTTCGTGGCCGAGTGGTCTAAGGCGCTGTTCCGTACAATAAGAAGACGAAAGTCGCTGGATCCAATCCGTCTTGAAGTCTACTTTATTTTTTTAAATGGAAATTTATCAAATGAGAAAAAAGTCATTTTTCACATGTCTTTCCTTGTTATTTGTTTTGTTTTTTGTTTTTTGTTTTGGTAATTATTTCTTTTATCTCAAAGAGATGGTTAACGTATTGTGAGCCTAATACAAACAATCAAGACTTGTCTATCTATTTTGCGGGAAAATTCTATAGCTTTTGCCCAGATATGATATCTTATTACCTACTATTCTATTTTTCATCTACTTTGTTTGCGTATTCTACAAATGAAATACACAGAAGTAAAATGGTACATGATAATTCATTTTCAGAGAAAGACACAAGCTATATTGAAAATATATATAAATATATCTATATATATGTTTGAAACAGGCGATATATGTTCATAATTGTTTTCCATCTTATTTTTCCCAGTGAATGAAATTTATTACATGAAATACGTTAACAACGAATTTATGTAGATAAAATGTTACAATCAGGTATGAGCATTAAAAATCTTTTGATATTTTATCTTTAAGTAGCAAGAACCACGTGACCTAAATAAATGCTAGAAGTAGAGATGGAAATATCTCAATTTTCTTTCTTTTTATATTACCAGCGAAATGTACATTTGCATCAACAATATTGAAATGAAATAAACAGAAAAAATCATGAAAACAACTGCACAAACAAGCAACTGGATTTGCTTCACAGAATTTATTGTAGATGGCGCCAGAAAAAAACGAATTTCCTGATCTTTATTCTTAATTATTAAATTAATTCAGTTTGCTTAATCACTCTCTTTCACTTTCAATGGTGTTATGTTTAGTTTCAACCTATCTTTTTCAAGATATTAACATGAGATAAAGGACAACACAACTGCTATTAGACTAAAATATATATAGATTGTGCAACTTTAAATTTTTAGAGCAGCCATGTTTTGACGTGTACCCGAAGGGACTTCCCCATTTTGTAAGTGCTCGAATATGTCATTTTGTACAGAAAGTCTCTTTGGTCGAGCGTGTGTACAGGGTTTTAGATCCCAAACTTTTCTGGTTGATGCATCTTTTTAAACTTATATACGACACTAGACCAGAATTTTGCCCATGCATCACTTTGATACACAGATCTTCACTTCTTTGTGTGGTGATCAGTATACATAACAAGTATTGTGCGTTCTTCGAGACATCAGGGTAAGCAGAAAAGTGGAATGGTTGTGTGCACGTAATCAGCATCACGTCATAATTTCTTACTTAGGCTACTGTGACATATGACCGTCCTAAATCGGCGCCGATTGACAATTGGCCTCGTTGATTTATGTGCACTCTTATGTAATTGGTGTTTTGATGTCGTATTGGATGTTCCATGTTTCTCATTGTGTCTCTTGGTGTGTATGTATATTTTTTGTTTTATTGCGTGGAGGATGGGGGTTCGGTGTCTTGCGTTGGGCGCTGCAACCAGAATAATTTATGTTTTGTTAAGTTACCGTTTGTTCTATTTTTCTCTTTTATTTGTCTTAACACTGTGGTATGAATTTAATTGCCTTGGTGATATTCAGAAATCCTTGCCCCAGAAATTTGTTTTTATTTTTTATTCTTTATACTTCTTCTTTTTTTCTCCCTTTTTATTCCTTTTTTCTCCCCCCCCTTTCCCCTCCCCAAAAAAAGGGAGGAGAAGGAACGACACAGCCCCCTTCTAGGTGTTTCGGGCTCTTTGTCGGGGAGAGAGAAGCGGATGATACGTAAGGAATAGTCTGTGTGAAAAGAAAGTAAGGACCTGTGTTAGAATTGATTTTTCCCTCCCTCCCAATGCCCCAAAGAACCCAAACGGATCAGTACATTTGTTGTAAAGTGCATGATTGAAGTCATATTTATATGCCGAAAATCCCAATATAAGTTGTGTTGTGTAGAGAGAGGCGATACACAAAATATTTCAAAAATACCCTTGAATCATGTACGTCATGAAGTTGCTTCTCGTTATCTGATGAAAACATTAATAAGAATAAACATACTATTTCTTTTTAGAAGGCATGAACTGATCAATAGAACCACTTTCTCGATAAAATGTATCCCAACGATAGAAATTATATTAAAACGGAAGTGGGATAAACACAACGTTGTACGTACGTTTGTTATAAACAAAGATAAAAAATATACCTTTGTCGTTTTTTACACTGGATAAAGGTCAAGTGGCCGAACATTTGTGTAATTGAGTGTTTGTGATTTTATTTGTATCATCCCTTCCCTCTGGAAGAAATATTTCAATTTACTGAAAGATAAAGAATAAATTAAACCTGAAGTTAGCACATCGTAAGAGCTTCGTGGCCGAGTGGTCTAAGGCGCTGTTCCGTACAATAAGAAGACGAAAGTTGCTGGATCCAATCCGTCTTGAAGTCTACTTTATTTTTTTAAATGGAAATTTATCAAATGAGAAAAAAGTCATTTTTCACATGTCTTTCCTTGTTATTTGTTTTGTTTTTTTTTTGTAATTATTTCCTTTATCTCAAAGAGATGGTTAACGTATTGTGAGCCTAATACAAACAATCAAGACTTGTCTATCTATTTTGCGGGAAAATTCTATAGCTTTTGCCCAGATATGATATCTTATTACCTACTATTCTATTTTTCATCTACTTTGTTTGCGTATTCTACAAATGAAATACACAGAAGTAAAATGGTACATGATAATTCATTTTCAGAGAAAGACACAAGCTATATTGAAAATATATAAAAATATATCTATATATATGTTTGAAACAGGCGATATGTTCATAATTGTTTTCCATCTTATTTTTCCCAGTGAATGAAATCTATTACATGAAATACGTTAATAACGAAATTATGTAGACAAAATGTTAAATCAGGTATGAGCATTAAAAATCTTTTGATATTTTTTCTTTAAATAGCAAGAACCATGTGACCTAAATAAATGCTAGAAGGAGAGATGGAAATATCTCAATTTTCTTTCTTTTTATATTACCAGCGAAATGTACATTTGCATCAAAAATATTGAAATGAAATAAACAGAAAAAATCATGAAAACAACTGCACAAACAAGCAACTGGATTTGCTTCACATAATTTATTGTAGATGGCGCCAGAAAAAAACGAATTTCCTGATCTTTATTCTTAATTATTAAATTAATTCAGTTTGCTTAATCACTCTCTTTCACTTTCAATGGTGTTATGTTTAGTTTCAACCTATCTTTTTCAAGATATTAACATGAGATAAAGGACAACACAACTCCTATTAGACTAAAATATATATAGATTGTGCAACTTTAAATTTTTAGAGCAGCCATGTTTTGAGGTGTACCCGAAGGGACTTCCCCATTTTGTAAGTGCTCGAATATGTCATTTTGTACAGAAAGTCTCTTTGGTCGAGCGTGTGTACAGGGTTTAAGATCCCAAACTTGTCTGGTTGATGCATCTTTTTAAACTTATATACGACACTAGACCAGAATTTTGCCCATGCATCACTTTGATACACAGATCTTCACTTCTTTGTGTGGTGATCAGTATACATAACAAGTATTGTGCGTTCTTCGAGACATCTGGTTAAGCAGAAAAGTGGAATGGTGGTGTGCACGTAATCAGCATCACGTCATAATTTCTTACTTAGGCTACTGTGACATATGACCGTCCTAAATCGGCGCCGATTGACAATTGGCCTCGTTGATTTATGTGCACTCTTATGTAATTGGTGTTTTGATGTCGTATTGGATGTTCCATGTTTCTCATTGTGTCTCTTGGTGTGTATGTATATTTTTTTTTTGTTTTATTGCGTGGAGGATGGGGGTTCGGTGTCTTGCGTTGGGCGCTGCAACCAGAATAATTTATGTTTTGTTAAGTTACCGTTTGTTCTATTTTTCTCTTTTATTTGTCTTAACACTGTGGTATGAATTTAATTGCCTTGGTGATATTCAGAAATCCTTGCCCCAGAAATGTGTTTTTATTTTTTATACTTTATACTTCTTCTTTTTTTCTCCCTTTTTATTCCTTTTTTCTCCCCCCCCCCCCATTCCCCCCCCCCCCCGAAAAAAAGGGAGGAGAAGGAACGACACAGCCCCCTTCTAGGTGTGTCGGGCTCTTTGTCGGGGAGAGAGAAGCGGATGATACGTAAGGGATAGTCCGTGTGAAAAGAAAGTAAGGACCTGTGTTAGAATTGATTTTTCCCTCCCTCCCAATGCCCCAAAGAACCCAAACGGATCAGTACATTTGTTGTAAAGTGCATGATTGAAGTCATATTTATATGCCGAAAATCCCAATATAAGTTGTGTTGTGTAGAGAGAGGCGATACACAAAATATTTCAAAAATACCCTTGAATCATGTACGTCATGAAGTTGCTTCTCGTTATCTGATGAAAACATTAATAAGAATAAACATACTATTTCTTTTTAGAAGGCATGAACTGAACAATAGAACCACTTTCTCGATAAAATGTATCCCAACGACAGAAATTATATTTTAAAAACGGAAGTGGGATAAACACAACGTTGTACGTACGTTTGTTATAAACAAAGATAAAAAATATACCTTTGTCGTTTTTTACACTGGATAAAGGTCAAGTGGCCGAACATTTATAAAATGTATCCCAACAATAGAAATTATATTAAAACGGAAGTGGGATAAACACAACGTTGTACGTACGTTTGTTATAAACAAAGATATAAAATATACCTTTGTCGTTTTTTATACTGGATAAAGGTCAAGTGGCCGAACATTTGTGTAATTGAGTGTTTGTGATTTTATCTGTATCATCCCTTCCCTCTGGAAGAAATATTTCAATTTACTGAAAGATAAAGAATAAATTAAACCTGAAGTTAGCACATCGTAAGAGCTTCGTGGCCGAGTGGTCTAAGGCGCTGTTCCTTACAATAAGAAGACGAAAGTCGCTGGATCGAATCTGTCTTGAAGTCTACTCTATTTTTTTAAATGGAAATTTATCAAATGAGAAAAAAGTCATTTTTCACATGTCTTTCCTTGTTATTTGTTTTTTTTGTTTTGTTATTATTTCCTTTATCTCAAAGAGATGGTTAACGTATTGTGAGCCTAATACAAACAATCAAGACTTGTCTATCTATTTTGCGGGAAAATTCTATAGCTTTTGCCCAGATATGATATCTTATTACCTACTATTCTATTTTTCATCTACTTTGTTTGCGTATTCTACAAATGAAATACACAGAAGTAAAATGGTACATGATAATTCATTTTCAGAGAAAGACACAAGCTATATTGAAAATATATAAAAATATATCTATATATATGTTTGAAACAGGCGATATATTCATAATTGTTTTCCATCTTATTTTTCCCAGTGAATGAAATCTATTACATGAAATACGTTAATAACGAAATTATGAAGACAAAATGTTAAATCAGGTATGAGCATTAAAAATCTTTTGATATTTTTTCTTTAAATAGCAAGAACCATGTGACCTAAATAAATGCTAGAAGGAGAGATGGAAATATCTCAATTTTCTTTCTTTTTATATTACCAGCGAAATGTACATTTGCATAAAAAATATTGAAATGAAATAAACAGAAAAAATCATGAAAACAACTGCACAAACAAGCAACTGGATTTGCTTCACAGAATTTATTGTAGATGGCGCCAGAAAAAAAACGAATTTCCTGATCTTTATTCTTAATTATTAAATTAATTCAGTTTGCTTAATCACTCTCTTTCACTTTCAATGGTGTTATGTTTAGTTTCAACCTATCTTTTTCAAGATATTAACATGAGATAAAGGACAACACAACTCCTATTAGACTAAAATATATATAGATTGTGCAACTTTAAATTTTTAGAGCAGCCATGTTTTGAGGTGTACCCGAAGGGACTTCCCCATTTTGTAAGTGCTCGAATATGTCATTTTGTACAGAAAGTCTCTTTGGTCGAGCGTGTGTACAGGGTTTAAGATCCCAAACTTGTCTGGTTGATGCATCTTTTTAAACTTATATACGACACTAGACCAGAATTTTGCCCATACATCACTTTGATACACAGATCTTCACTTCTTTGTGTGGTGATCAGTATACATAACAAATATTGTGCGTTCTTCGAGACATCTGGTTAAGCAGAAAAGTGGAATGGTCGTGTGCACGTAATCAGCATCACGTCATAATTTCTTACTTAGGCTACTGTGACATATGACCGTCCTAAATCGGCGCCGATTGACAATTGGCCTCGTTGATTTATGTGCACTCTTATGTAATTGGTGTTTTGATGTCGTATTGGATGTTCCATGTTTCTCATTGTGTCTCTTGGTGTGTATGTATATTTTTTTTTTGTTTTATTGCGTGGAGGATGGGGGTTCGGTGTCTTGCGTTGGGCGCTGCAACCAGAATAATTTATGTTTTGTTAAGTTACCGTTTGTTCTATTTTTCTCTTTTATTTGTCTTAACACTGTGGTATGAATTTAATTGCCTTGGTGATATTCAGAAATCCTTGCCCCAGAAATGTGTTTTTATTTTTTATACTTTATACTTCTTCTTTTTTTCTCCCTTTTTATTCCTTTTTTGTCCCCCCCCCTTTCCCCCCCTCCCAAAAAAAGGGAGGAGAAGGAACGACACAGCCCCCTTCTAGGTGTGTCGGGCTCTTTGTCGGGGAGAGAGAAGCGGATGATACGTAAGGGATAGTCTGTGTGAAAAGAAAGTAAGGACCTGTGTTAGAATTGATTTTTCCCTCCCTCCCAATGCCCCAAAGAACCCAAACGGATCAGTACATTTGTTGTAAAGTGCATGATTGAAGTCATATTTATATGCCGAAAATCCCAATATAAGTTGTGTTGTGTAGAGAGAGGCGATACACAAAATATTTCAAAAATACCCTTGAATCATGTACGTCATGAAGTTGCTACTCGTTATCTGATGAAAACATTAATAAGAATAAACATACTATTTCTTTTTAGAAGGCATGAACTGAACAATAGCACCACTTTCTCGATAAAATGTATCCCAACGATAGAAATTATATTAAAACGGAAGTGGGATAAACACAACGTTGTACGTACGTTTGTTATAAACAAAGATAAAAAATATACCTTTGTCGTTTTTTACACTGGATAAAGGTCAAGTGGCCGAACATTTATGTAATTGAGTGTTTGTGATTTTATTTGTATCATCCCTTCCCTCTGGAAGAAATATTTCAATTTACTGAAAGATAAAGAATAA
Organism: Pinctada fucata; assembly: GCA_028142955.1. Lineage (NCBI taxonomy): Eukaryota > Metazoa > Mollusca > Bivalvia > Pterioida > Pteriidae > Pinctada > Pinctada fucata. Next base: position 22,566,958 of record AP027104.1, read on the forward strand.
ATTAAACCTGAAGTTAGCACATCGTAAGAGCTTCGTGGCCGAGTGGTCTAAGGCGCTGTGACGTACAATAAGAAGACGAAAGTCGCTGGATCCAATCCGTCTTGAAGTCTACTTTATTTTTTTAAATGGAAATTTATCAAATGAGAAAAAAGTCATTTTTCACATGTCTTTCCTTGTTATTTGTTTTGTTTTTTGGTTTTTTTTTGTAATTATTTCTTTTATCTCAAAGAGATGGTTAACGTATTGTGAGCCTAATACAAACAATCAAGACTTGTCTATCTATTTTGCGGGAAAATTCTTTAGCTTTTGCCCAGATATGATATCTTATTACCTACTATTCTATTTTTCATCTACTTTGTTTGCGTATTCTACAAATGAAATACACAGAAGTAAAATGGTACATGATAATTCATTTTCAGAGAAAGACACAAGCTATATTGAAAATATATATAAATATATCTATATATATGTTTGAAACAGGCGATATATGTTCATAATTGTTTTCCATCTTATTTTTCCCAGTGAATGAAATTTATTACATGAAATACGTTAACAACGAATTTATGTAGATAAAATGTTACAATCAGGTATGAGCATTAAAAATCTTTTGATATTTTATCTTTAAGTAGCAAGAACCACGTGACCTAAATAAATGCTAGAAGTAGAGATGGAAATATCTCAATTTTCTTTCTTTTTATATTACCAGCGAAATGTACATTTGCATCAACAATATTGAAATGAAATAAACAGAAAAAATCATGAAAACAACTGCACAAACAAGCAACTGGATTTGCTTCACAGAATTTATTGTAGATGGCGCCAGAAAAAAACGAATTTCCTGATCTTTATTCTTAATTATTAAATTAATTCAGTTTGCTTAATCACTCTCTTTCACTTTCAATGGTGTTATGTTTAGTTTCAACCTATCTTTTTCAAGATATTAACATGAGATAAAGGACAACACAACTCCTATTAGACTAAAATATATATAGATTGTGGAACTTTAAATTTTTAGAGCAGCCATGTTTTGACGTGTACCCGAAGGGACTTCCCCATTTTGTAAGTGCTCGAATATGTCATTTTGTACAGAAAGTCTCTTTGGTCGAGCGTGTGTACAGGGTTTAAGATCCCAAACTTTTCTGGTTGATGCATCTTTTTAAACTTATATACGACACTAGACCAGAATTTTGCCCATGCATCACTTTGATACACAGATCTTCACTTCTTTGTGTGGTGATCAGTATACATAACAAGTATTGTGCGTTCTTCGAGACATCTGGGTAAGCAGAAAAGTGGAATGGTTGTGTGCACGTAATCAGCATCACGTCATAATTTCTTACTTAGGCTACTGTGACATATGACCGTCCTAAATCGGCGCCGATTGACAATTGGCCTCGTTGATTTATGTGTACTCTTATGTAATTGGTGTTTTGATGTCGTATTGGATGTTCCATGTTTCTCATTGTGTCTCTTGGTGTGTATGTATATTTTTTGTTTTATTGCGTGGAGGATGGGGGTTCGGTGTCTTGCGTTGGGCGCTGCAACCAGAATAATTTATGTTTTGTTAAGTTACCGTTTGTTCTATTTTTCTCTTTTATTTGTCTTAACACTGTGGTATGAATTTAATTGCCTTGGTGATATTCAGAAATCCTTGCCCCAGAAATTTGTTTTCATTTTTTATTCTTTATACTTCTTCTTTTTTTCTCCCTTTTTATTCCTTTTTTGTCCCCCCCTTTCCCCCTCCCCCAAAAAAAGGGAGGAGAAGGAACGACACAGCCCCCTTCTAGGTGTTTCGGGCTCTTTGTCGGGGAGAGAGAAGCGGATGATACGTAAGGGATAGTCTGTGTGAAAAGAAAGTAAGGACCTGTGTTAGAATTGATTTTTCCCTCCCTCCCAATGCCCCAAAGAACCCAAACGGATCAGTACATTTGTTGTAAAGTGCATGATTGAAGTCATATTTATATGCCGAAAATCCCAATATAAGTTGTGTTGTGTAGAGAGAGGCGATACACAAAATATTTCAAAAATACCCTTGAATCATGTACGTCATGAAGTTGCTTCTCGTTATCTGATGAAAACATTAATAAGAATAAACATACTATTTCTTTTTAGAAGGCATGAACTGAACAGTAGAACCACTTTCTCGATAAAATGTATCCCAACGACAGAAATTATATTTTAAAAACGGAAGTGGGATAAACACAACGTTGTACGTACGTTTGTTATAAACAAAGATAAAAAATATACCTTTGTCGTTTTTTACACTGGATAAAGGTCAAGTGGCCGAACATTTATGTAATTGAGTGTTTGTGATTTTATTTGTATCATCCCTTCCCTCTGGAAGAAATATTTCAATTTACTGAAAGATAAAGAATAAATTAAACCTGAAGTTAGCACATCGTAAGAGCTTCGTGGCCGAGTGGTCTAAGGCGCTGTGACGTACAATAAGAAGACGAAAGTCGCTGGATCCAATCCGTCTTGAAGTCTACTTTATTTTTTTAAATGGAAATTTATCAAATGAGAAAAAAGTCATTTTTCACATGTCTTTCCTTGTTATTTGTTTTGTTTTTTGGTTTTTTTTTGTAATTATTTCTTTTATCTCAAAGAGATGGTTAACGTATTGTGAGCCTAATACAAACAATCAAGACTTGTCTATCTATTTTGCGGGAAAATTCTTTAGCTTTTGCCCAGATATGATATCTTATTACCTACTATTCTATTTTTCATCTACTTTGTTTGCGTATTCTACAAATGAAATACACAGAAGTAAAATGGTACATGATAATTCATTTTCAGAGAAAGACACAAGCTATATTGAAAATATATATAAATATATCTATATATATGTTTGAAACAGGCGATATATGTTCATAATTGTTTTCCATCTTATTTTTCCCAGTGAATGAAATTTATTACATGAAATACGTTAACAACGAATTTATGTAGATAAAATGTTACAATCAGGTATGAGCATTAAAAATCTTTTGATATTTTATCTTTAAGTAGCAAGAACCACGTGACCTAAATAAATGCTAGAAGTAGAGATGGAAATATCTCAATTTTCTTTCTTTTTATATTACCAGCGAAATGTACATTTGCATCAACAATATTGAAATGAAATAAACAGAAAAAATCATGAAAACAACTGCACAAACAAGCAACTGGATTTGCTTCACAGAATTTATTGTAGATGGCGCCAGAAAAAAACGAATTTCCTGATCTTTATTCTTAATTATTAAATTAATTCAGTTTGCTTAATCACTCTCTTTCACTTTCAATGGTGTTATGTTTAGTTTCAACCTATCTTTTTCAAGATATTAACATGAGATAAAGGACAACACAACTCCTATTAGACTAAAATATATATAGATTGTGGAACTTTAAATTTTTAGAGCAGCCATGTTTTGACGTGTACCCGAAGGGACTTCCCCATTTTGTAAGTGCTCGAATATGTCATTTTGTACAGAAAGTCTCTTTGGTCGAGCGTGTGTACAGGGTTTAAGATCCCAAACTTTTCTGGTTGATGCATCTTTTTAAACTTATATACGACACTAGACCAGAATTTTGCCCATGCATCACTTTGATACACAGATCTTCACTTCTTTGTGTGGTGATCAGTATACATAACAAGTATTGTGCATTCTTCGAGACATCTGGGTAAGCAGAAAAGTGGAATGGTTGTGTGCACGTAATCAGCATCACGTCATAATTTCTTACTTAGGCTACTGTGACATATGACCGTCCTAAATCGGCGCCGATTGACAATTGGCCTCGTTGATTTATGTGTACTCTTATGTAATTGGTGTTTTGATGTCGTATTGGATGTTCCATGTTTCTCATTGTGTCTCTTGGTGTGTATGTATATTTTTTGTTTTATTGCGTGGAGGATGGGGGTTCGGTGTCTTGCGTTGGGCGCTGCAACCAGAATAATTTATGTTTTGTTAAGTTACCGTTTGTTCTATTTTTCTCTTTTATTTGTCTTAACACTGTGGTATGAATTTAATTGCCTTGGTGATATTCAGAAATCCTTGCCCCAGAAATTTGTTTTCATTTTTTATTCTTTATACTTCTTCTTTTTTTCTCCCTTTTTATTCCTTTTTTGTCCCCCCCTTTCCCCCTCCCCCAAAAAAAGGGAGGAGAAGGAACGACACAGCCCCCTTCTAGGTGTTTCGGGCTCTTTGTCGGGGAGAGAGAAGCGGATGATACGTAAGGGATAGTCTGTGTGAAAAGAAAGTAAGGACCTGTGTTAGAATTGATTTTTCCCTCCCTCCCAATGCCCCAAAGAACCCAAACGGATCAGTACATTTGTTGTAAAGTGCATGATTGAAGTCATATTTATATGCCGAAAATCCCAATATAAGTTGTGTTGTGTAGAGAGAGGCGATACACAAAATATTTCAAAAATACCCTTGAATCATGTACGTCATGAAGTTGCTTCTCGTTATCTGATGAAAACATTAATAAGAATAAACATACTATTTCTTTTTAGAAGGCATGAACTGAACAGTAGAACCACTTTCTCGATAAAATGTATCCCAACGACAGAAATTATATTTTAAAAACGGAAGTGGGATAAACACAACGTTGTACGTACGTTTGTTATAAACAAAGATAAAAAATATACCTTTGTCGTTTTTTACACTGGATAAAGGTCAAGTGGCCGAACATTTATGTAATTGAGTGTTTGTGATTTTATTTGTATCATCCCTTCCCTCTGGAAGAAATATTTCAATTTACTGAAAGATAAAGAATAAATTAAACCTGAAGTTAGCACATCGTAAGAGCTTCGTGGCCGAGTGGTCTAAGGCGCTGTGACGTACAATAAGAAGACGAAAGTCGCTGGATCCAATCCGTCTTGAAGTCTACTTTATTTTTTTAAATGGAAATTTATCAAATGAGAAAAAAGTCATTTTTCACATGTCTTTCCTTGTTATTTGTTTTGTTTTTTGGTTTTTTTTTGTAATTATTTCTTTTATCTCAAAGAGATGGTTAACGTATTGTGAGCCTAATACAAACAATCAAGACTTGTCTATCTATTTTGCGGGAAAATTCTTTAGCTTTTGCCCAGATATGATATCTTATTACCTACTATTCTATTTTTCATCTACTTTGTTTGCGTATTCTACAAATGAAATACACAGAAGTAAAATGGTACATGATAATTCATTTTCAGAGAAAGACACAAGCTATATTGAAAATATATATAAATATATCTATATATATGTTTGAAACAGGCGATATATGTTCATAATTGTTTTCCATCTTATTTTTCCCAGTGAATGAAATTTATTACATGAAATACGTTAACAACGAATTTATGTAGATAAAATGTTACAATCAGGTATGAGCATTAAAAATCTTTTGATATTTTATCTTTAAGTAGCAAGAACCACGTGACCTAAATAAATGCTAGAAGTAGAGATGGAAATATCTCAATTTTCTTTCTTTTTATATTACCAGCGAAATGTACATTTGCATCAACAATATTGAAATGAAATAAACAGAAAAAATCATGAAAACAACTGCACAAACAAGCAACTGGATTTGCTTCACAGAATTTATTGTAGATGGCGCCAGAAAAAAACGAATTTCCTGATCTTTATTCTTAATTATTAAATTAATTCAGTTTGCTTAATCACTCTCTTTCACTTTCAATGGTGTTATGTTTAGTTTCAACCTATCTTTTTCAAGATATTAACATGAGATAAAGGACAACACAACTCCTATTAGACTAAAATATATATAGATTGTGGAACTTTAAATTTTTAGAGCAGCCATGTTTTGACGTGTACCCGAAGGGACTTCCCCATTTTGTAAGTGCTCGAATATGTCATTTTGTACAGAAAGTCTCTTTGGTCGAGCGTGTGTACAGGGTTTAAGATCCCAAACTTTTCTGGTTGATGCATCTTTTTAAACTTATATACGACACTAGACCAGAATTTTGCCCATGCATCACTTTGATACACAGATCTTCACTTCTTTGTGTGGTGATCAGTATACATAACAAGTATTGTGCATTCTTCGAGACATCTGGGTAAGCAGAAAAGTGGAATGGTTGTGTGCACGTAATCAGCATCACGTCATAATTTCTTACTTAGGCTACTGTGACATATGACCGTCCTAAATCGGCGCCGATTGACAATTGGCCTCGTTGATTTATGTGTACTCTTATGTAATTGGTGTTTTGATGTCGTATTGGATGTTCCATGTTTCTCATTGTGTCTCTTGGTGTGTATGTATATTTTTTGTTTTATTGCGTGGAGGATGGGGGTTCGGTGTCTTGCGTTGGGCGCTGCAACCAGAATAATTTATGTTTTGTTAAGTTACCGTTTGTTCTATTTTTCTCTTTTATTTGTCTTAACACTGTGGTATGAATTTAATTGCCTTGGTGATATTCAGAAATCCTTGCCCCAGAAATTTGTTTTCATTTTTTATTCTTTATACTTCTTCTTTTTTTCTCCCTTTTTATTCCTTTTTTGTCCCCCCCTTTCCCCCTCCCCCAAAAAAAGGGAGGAGAAGGAACGACACAGCCCCCTTCTAGGTGTTTCGGGCTCTTTGTCGGGGAGAGAGAAGCGGATGATACGTAAGGGATAGTCTGTGTGAAAAGAAAGTAAGGACCTGTGTTAGAATTGATTTTTCCCTCCCTCCCAATGCCCCAAAGAACCCAAACGGATCAGTACATTTGTTGTAAAGTGCATGATTGAAGTCATATTTATATGCCGAAAATCCCAATATAAGTTGTGTTGTGTAGAGAGAGGCGATACACAAAATATTTCAAAAATACCCTTGAATCATGTACGTCATGAAGTTGCTTCTCGTTATCTGATGAAAACATTAATAAGAATAAACATACTATTTCTTTTTAGAAGGCATGAACTGAACAATAGAACCACTTTCTCGATAAAATGTATCCCAACGACAGAAATTATATTTTAAAAACGGAAGTGGGATAAACACAACGTTGTACGTACGTTTGTTATAAACAAAGATAAAAAATATACCTTTGTCGTTTTTTACACTGGATAAAGGTCAAGTGGCCGAACATTTATGTAATTGAGTGTTTGTGATTTTATTTGTATCATCCCTTCCCTCTGGAAGAAATATTTCAATTTACTGAAAGATAAAGAATAAATTAAACCTGAAGTTAGCACATCGTAAGAGCTTCGTGGCCGAGTGGTCTAAGGCGCTGTGACGTACAATAAGAAGACGAAAGTCGCTGGATCCAATCCGTCTTGAAGTCTACTTTATTTTTTTAAATGGAAATTTATCAAATGAGAAAAAAGTCATTTTTCACATGTCTTTCCTTGTTATTTGTTTTGTTTTTTGGTTTTTTTTTGTAATTATTTCTTTTATCTCAAAGAGATGGTTAACGTATTGTGAGCCTAATACAAACAATCAAGACTTGTCTATCTATTTTGCGGGAAAATTCTTTAGCTTTTGCCCAGATATGATATCTTATTACCTACTATTCTATTTTTCATCTACTTTGTTTGCGTATTCTACAAATGAAATACACAGAAGTAAAATGGTACATGATAATTCATTTTCAGAGAAAGACACAAGCTATATTGAAAATATATATAAATATATCTATATATATGTTTGAAACAGGCGATATATGTTCATAATTGTTTTCCATCTTATTTTTCCCAGTGAATGAAATTTATTACATGAAATACGTTAACAACGAATTTATGTAGATAAAATGTTACAATCAGGTATGAGCATTAAAAATCTTTTGATATTTTATCTTTAAGTAGCAAGAACCACGTGACCTAAATAAATGCTAGAAGTAGAGATGGAAATATCTCAATTTTCTTTCTTTTTATATTACCAGCGAAATGTACATTTGCATCAACAATATTGAAATGAAATAAACAGAAAAAATCATGAAAACAACTGCACAAACAAGCAACTGGATTTGCTTCACAGAATTTATTGTAGATGGCGCCAGAAAAAAACGAATTTCCTGATCTTTATTCTTAATTATTAAATTAATTCAGTTTGCTTAATCACTCTCTTTCACTTTCAATGGTGTTATGTTTAGTTTCAACCTATCTTTTTCAAGATATTAACATGAGATAAAGGACAACACAACTCCTATTAGACTAAAATATATATAGATTGTGGAACTTTAAATTTTTAGAGCAGCCATGTTTTGACGTGTACCCGAAGGGACTTCCCCATTTTGTAAGTGCTCGAATATGTCATTTTGTACAGAAAGTCTCTTTGGTCGAGCGTGTGTACAGGGTTTAAGATCCCAAACTTTTCTGGTTGATGCATCTTTTTAAACTTATATACGACACTAGACCAGAATTTTGCCCATGCATCACTTTGATACACAGATCTTCACTTCTTTGTGTGGTGATCAGTATACATAACAAGTATTGTGCATTCTTCGAGACATCTGGGTAAGCAGAAAAGTGGAATGGTTGTGTGCACGTAATCAGCATCACGTCATAATTTCTTACTTAGGCTACTGTGACATATGACCGTCCTAAATCGGCGCCGATTGACAATTGGCCTCGTTGATTTATGTGTACTCTTATGTAATTGGTGTTTTGATGTCGTATTGGATGTTCCATGTTTCTCATTGTGTCTCTTGGTGTGTATGTATATTTTTTGTTTTATTGCGTGGAGGATGGGGGTTCGGTGTCTTGCGTTGGGCGCTGCAACCAGAATAATTTATGTTTTGTTAAGTTACCGTTTGTTCTATTTTTCTCTTTTATTTGTCTTAACACTGTGGTATGAATTTAATTGCCTTGGTGATATTCAGAAATCCTTGCCCCAGAAATGTGTTTTTATTTTTTATACTTTATACTTCTTCTTTTTTTCTCCCTTTTTATTCCTTTTTTGTCCCCCCCTTTCCCCCCCTCCAAAAAAAAGGGAGGAGAAGGAACGACACAGCCCCCTTCTAGGTGTTTCGGGCTCTTTGTCGGGGAGAGAGAAGCGGATGATACGTAAGGGATAGTCTGTGTGAAAAGAAAGTAAGGACCTGTGTTAGAATTGATTTTTCCCTCCCTCCCAATGCCCCAAAGAACCCAAACGGATCAGTACATTTGTTGTAAAGTGCATGATTGAAGTCATATTTATATGCCGAAAATCCCAATATAAGTTGTGTTGTGTAGAGAGAGGCGATACACAAAATATTTCAAAAATACCCTTGAATCATGTACGTCATGAAGTTGCTTCTCGTTATCTGATGAAAACATTAAAAAGAATAAACATACTATTTCTTTTTAGAAGGCATGAACTGAACAATAGAACCACTTTCTCGATAAAATGTATCCAAACGAAAGAAATTATATTAAAACGGAAGTGGGATAAACACAACGTTGTACGTACGTTTGTTATAAACAAAGATAAAAAATATACCTTTGTCGTTTTTTACACTGGATAAAGGTCAAGTGGCCGAACATTTGTGTAATTGAGTGTTTGTGATTTTATTTGTATCATCCCTTCCCTCTGGAAGAAATATTTCAATTTACTGAAAGATAAAGAATAAATTAAACCTGAAGTTAGCACATCGTAAGAGCTTCGTGGCCGAGTGGTCTAAGGCGCTGTTCCGTACAATAAGAAGAGGAAAGTCGCTGGATCGAATCCGTCTTGAAGTCTACTTTATTTTTTAAAATGGAAATTTATCAAATGAGAAAAAAGTCATTTTTCACATGTCTTTCCTTGTTATTTGTTTTGTTTTTTGTTTTTTTTTTTTTGTAATTATTTCTTTTATCTCAAAGAGATGGTTAACGTATTGTGAGCCTAATACAAACAATCAAGACTTGTCTATCTATTTTGCGGGAAAATTCTATAGCTTTTGCCCAGATATGATATCTTATTACCTACTATTCTATTTTTCATCTACTTTGTTTGCGTATTCTACAAATGAAATACACAGAAGTAAAATGGTACATGATAATTCATTTTCAGAGAAAGACACAAGCTATATTGAAAATATATATAAATATATCTATATATATGTTTGAAACAGGCGATATATGTTCATAATTGTTTTCCATCTTATTATTCCCAGTGAATGAAATTTATTACATGAAATACGTAAACAACGAATTTATGTAGATAAAATGTTACAATCAGGTATGAGCATTAAAAATCTTTTGATATTTTATCTTTAAGTAGCAAGAACCACGTGACCTAAATAAATGCTAGAAGGAGAGATGGAAATATCTCAATTTTCTTTCTTTTTATATTACCAGCGAAATGTACATTTGCATCAACAATATTGAAATGAAATAAACAGAAAAAATCATGAAAACAACTGCACAAACAAGCAACTGGATTTGCTTCACAGAATTTATTGTAGATGGCGCCAGAAAAAAACGAATTTCCTGATCTTTATTCTTAATTATTAAATTAATTCAGTTTGCTTAATCACTCTCTTTCACTTTCAATGGTGTTATGTTTAGTTTCAACCTATCTTTTTCAAGATATTAACATGAGATAAAGGACAACACAACTCCTATTAGACTAAAATATATATAGATTGTGCAACTTTAAATTTTTAGAGCAGCCATGTTTTGACGTGTACCCGAAGGGACTTCCCCATTTTGTAAGTGCTCGAATATGTCATTTTGTACAGAAAGTCTCTTTGGTCGAGCGTGTGTACAGGTTTAAGATCCCAAACTTTTCTGGTTGATGCATCTTTTTAAACTTATATACGACACTAGACCAGAATTTTGCCCATGCATCACTTTGATACACAGATCTTCACTTCTTTGTGTGGTGATCAGTATACATAACAAGTATTGTGCGTTCTTCGAGACATCTGGGTAAGCAGAAAAGTGGAATGGTTGTGTGCACGTAATCAGCATCACGTCATAATTTCTTACTTAGGCTACTGTGACATATGACCGTCCTAAATCGGCGCCGATTGACAATTGGCCTCGTTGATTTATGTGCACTCTTATGTAATTGGTGTTTTGATGTCGTATTGGATGTTCCATGTTTCTCATTGTGTCTCTTGGTGTGTATGTATATTTTTTGTTTTATTGCGTGGAGGATGGGGGTTCGGTGTCTTGCGTTGGGCGCTGCAACCAGAATAATTTATGTTTTGTTAAGTTACCGTTTGTTCTATTTTTCTCTTTTATTTGTCTTAACACTGTGGTATGAATTTAATTGTCTTGGTGATATTCAGAAATCCTTGCCCTAGAAATTTGTTTTCATTTTTTATTCTTTATACTTCTTCTTTTTTTCTCCCTTTTTATTCTTTTTTTGTCCCCCCCCCCCTTTCCCCCCCTCCAAAAAAAAGGGAGGAGAAGGAACGACACAGCCCCCTTCTAGGTGTTTCGGGCTCTTTGTCGGGGAGAGAGAAGCGGATGATACGTAAGGGATAGTCTGTGTGAAAAGAAAGTAAGGACCTGTGTTAGAATTGATTTTTCCCTCCCTCCCAATGCCCCAAAGAACCCAAACGGATCAGTACATTTGTTGTAAAGTGCATGATTGAAGTCATATTTATATGCCGAAAATCCCAATATAAGTTGTGTTGTGTAGAGAGAGGCGATACACAAAATATTTCAAAAATACCCTTGAATCATGTACGTCATGAAGTTGCTTCTCGTTATCTGATGAAAACATTAATAAGAATAAACATACTATTTCTTTTTAGAAGGCATGAACTGAACAATAGAACCACTTTCTCGATAAAATGTATCCCAACGATAGAAATTATATTAAAACGGAAGTGGGATAAACACAACGTTGTACGTACGTTTGTTATAAACAAAGATAAAAAATATACCTTTGTCGTTTTTACACTGGATAAAGGTCAAGTGGCCGAACATTTGTGTAATTGAGTGTTTGTGATTTTATTTGTATCATCCCTTCCCTCTGGAAGAAATATTTCAATTTACTGAAAGATAAAGAATAAATTAAACCTGAAGTTAGCACATCGCAAGAGCTTCGTGGCCGAGTGGTCTAAGGCGCTGTTCCGTAAAATAAGAAGACGAAAGTCGCTGGATCCTATCCGTCTTGAAGTCTACTTTATTTTTTTAAATGGAAATTTATCAAATGAGGAAAAAAAATCATTTTTCACATGTCTTTCTTTGTTATTTGTTTTGTTTTTTGTTTTTTTTTTGTAATTATTTCTTTTATCTCAAAGAGATGGTTAACGTATTGTGAGCCTAATACAAACAATCAAGACTTGTCTATCTATTTTGCGGGAAAATTCTTTAGCTTTTGCCCAGATATGATATCTTATTACCTACTATTCTATTTTTCATCTACTTTGTTTGCGTATTCTACAAATGAAATACACAGAAGTAAAATGGTACATGATAATTCATTTTCAGAGAAAGACACAAGCTATATTGAAAATATATATAAATATATCTATATATATGTTTGAAACAGGCGATATATGTTCATAATTGTTTTCCATCTTATTTTTCCCAGTGAATGAAATTTATTACATGAAATACGTTAACAACGAATTTATGTAGATAAAATGTTACAATCAGGTATGAGCATTAAAAATCTTTTGATATTTTATCTTTAAGTAGCAAGAACCACTTGACCTAAATAAATGCTAGAAGGAGAGATGGAAATATCTCAATTTTCTTTCTTTTTATATTACCAGCGAAATGTACATTTGCATCAACAATATTGAAATGAAATAAACAGAAAAAATCATGAAAACAACTGCACAAACAAGCAACTGGATTTGCTTCACAGAATTTATTGTAGATGGCGCCAGAAAAAAACGAATTTCCTGATCTGTATTCTTAATTATTAAATTAATTCAGTTTGCTTAATCACTCTCTTTCACTTTCAATGGTGTTATGTTTAGTTTCAACCTATCTTTTTCAAGATATTAACATGAGATAAAGGACAACACAACTCCTATTAGACTAAAATATATATAGATTGTGCAACTTTAAATTTTTAGAGCAGCCATGTTTTGACGTGTACCCGAAGGGACTTCCCCATTTTGTAAGTGCTCGAATATGTCATTTTGTACAGAAAGTCTCTTTGGTCGAGAGTGTGTACAGGGTTTAAGATCCCAAACTTTTCTGGTTGATGCATCTTTTTAAACTTATATACGACACTAGACCAGAATTTTGCCCATGCATCACTTTGATACACAGATCTTCACTTCTTTGTGTGGTGATCAGTATACATAACAAGTATTGTGCGTTCTTCGAGACATCTGGGTAAGCAGAAAAGTGGAATGGTTGAGTGCACGTAATCAGCATCACGTCATAATTTCTTACTTAGGCTACTGTGACATATGACCGTCCTAAATCGGCGCCGATTGACAATTGGCCTCGTTGATTATGTGCACTCTTATGTAATTGGTGTTTTGATGTCGTATTGGATGTTCCATGTTTCTCATTGTGTCTCTTGGTGTGTATGTATATTTTTTGTTTTATTGCGTGGAGGATGGGGGTTCGGTGTCTTGCGTTGGGCGCTGCAACCAGAATAATTTATGTTTTGTTAAGTTACCGTTTGTTCTATTTTTCTCTTTTATTTGTCTTAACACTGTGGTATGAATTTAATTGCCTCGGTGATATTCAGAAATCCTTGCCCCAGAAATTTGTTTTTATTTTTTATTCTTTATATTTCTTCTTTTTTTCTCCCTTTTTATTCCTTTTTTCTCCCCCCCTCTTCCCCCCCCCCCAAAAAAAAGGGAGGAGAAGGAACGACACAGTCCCCTTCTAGGTGTGTCGGGCTCTTTGTCGGGGAGAGAGAAGCGGATGATACGTAAGGGATAGTCTGTGTGAAAAGAAAGTAAGGACCTGTGTTAGAATTGATTTTTCCCTCCCTCCCAATGCCCCAAAGAACCCAAACGGATCAGTACATTTGTTGTAAAGTGCATGATTGAAGTCATATTTATATGCCGAAAATCCCAATATAAGTTGTGTTGTGTAGAGAGAGGCGATACACAAAATATTTCAAAAATACTCTTGAATCATGTACGTCATGAAGTTGCTTCTCGTTATCTGATGAAAACATTAATAAGAATAAACATACTATTTCTTTTTAGAAGGCATGAACTGAACAATAGAACCACTTTCTCGATAAAATGTATCCCAACGATAGAAATTATATTAAAACGGAAGTGGGATAAACACAACGTTGTACGTACGTTTGTTATAAACAAAGATAAAAAATATACCTTTGTCGTTTTTTACACTGGATAAAGGTCAAGTGGCCGAACATTTGTGTAATTGAGTGTTTGTGATTTTATTTGTATCATCCCTTCCCTCTGGAAGAAATATTTCAATTTACTGAAAGATAAAGAATAAATTAAACCTGAAGTTAGCACATCGCAAGAGCTTCGTGGCCGAGTGGTCTAAGGCGCTGTTCCGTACAATAAGAAGACGAAAGGCGCTGGATCGAATCCGTCTTGAAGTCTACTTTATTTTTTTAAATGGAAATTTATCAAATGAGAAAAAAGTCATTTTTCACATGTCTTTCCTTGTTATTTGTTTTGTTTTTGTTTTTGGTTTTTTTTTGTAATTATTTCTTTTATCTCAAAGAGATGGTTAACGTATTGTGAGCCTAATACAAACAATCAAGACTTGTCTATCTATTTTGCGGGAAAATTCTATAGCTTTTGCCCAGATATGATATCTTATTACCTACTATTCTATTTTTCATCTACTTTGTTTGCGTATTCTACAAATGAAATACACAGAAGTAAAATGGTACATGATAATTCATTTTCAGAGAAAGACACAAGCTATATTGAAAATATATATAAATATATCTATATATATGTTTGAAACAGGCGATATGTTCATAATTGTTTTCCATCTTATTTTTCCCAGTGAATGAAATCTATTACATGAAATACGTTAACAACGAAATTATGTAGACAAAATGTTAAATCAGGTATGAGCATTAAAAATCTTTTGATATTTTTTCTTTGAATAGCAAGAACCATGTGACCTAAATAAATGCTAGAAGGAGAGATGGAAATATCTCCATTTTCTTCCTTTTTATAATACCAGCGAAAAGTACGTTTGCATCAAAAATATTGAAATGAAATAAACAGAAAAATCATGAAAACAACTGGACAAACAAGCAACTGGATTTGCTTCACAGAATTTATTGTAGATGGCGCCAGAAAAAAAACGAATTTCCTGATCTTTATTCTTAATTATTAAATAAATTCAGTTTGCTTAATCACTCTCTTTCACTTTCAATGGTGTTATGTTTAGTTTCAACCTATCTTTTTCAAGATATTAACATGAGATAAAGGACAACACAACTCCTATTAGACTAAAATATATATAGATTGTGCAACTTTAAATTTTTAGAGCAGCCATGTTTTGACGTGTACCCGAAGGGACTTCCCCATTTTGTAAGTGCTCGAATATGTCATTTTGTACAGAAAGTCTCTTTGGTCGAGCGTATGTACAGGGTTTAAGATCCCAAACTTTTCTGGTTGATGCATCTTTTTAAACTTATATACGACACTAGACCAGAATTTTGCCCATGCATCACTTTGATACACAGATCTTCACTTCTTTGTGTGGTGATCAGTATACATAACAAGTATTGTGCGTTCTTCGAGACATCTGGGTAAGCAGAAAAGTGGAATGGTTGTGTGCACGTAATCAGCATCACGTCATAATTTCTTACTTAGGCTACTGTGACATATGACCGTCCTAAATCGGCGCCGATTGACAATTGGCCTCGTTGATTTATGTGTACTCTTATGTAATTGGTGTTTTGATGTCGTATTGGATGTTCCATGTTTCTCATTGTGTCTCTTGGTGTGTATGTATATTTTTTGTTTTATTGCGTGGAGGATGGGGGTTCGGTGTCTTGCGTTGGGCGCTGCAACCAGAATAATTTATGTTTTGTTAAGTTACCGTTTGTTCTATTTTTCTCTTTTATTTGTCTTAACACTGTGGTATGAATTTAATTGCCTTGGTGATATTCAGAAATCCTTGCCCCAGAAATTTGTTTTTATTTTTTATTCTTTATACTTCTTCTTTTTTTCTCCCTTTTTATTCCTTTTTTGTCCCCCCCCTTTCCCCCCCTCCAAAAAAAGGGAGGAGAAGGAACGACACAGCCCCCTTCTAGGTGTTTCGGGCTCTTTGTCGGGGAGAGAGAAGCGGATGATACGTAAGGGATAGTCTGTGTGAAAAGAAAGTAAGGACCTGTGTTAGAATTGATTTTTCCCTCCCTCCCAATGCCCCAAAGAACCCAAACGGATCAGTACATTTGTTGTAAAGTGCATGATTGAAGTCATATTTATATGCCGAAAATCCCAATATAAGTTGTGTTGTGTAGAGAGAGGCGATACACAAAATATTTCAAAAATACCCTTGAATCATGTACGTCATGAAGTTGCTTCTCGTTATCTGATGAAAACATTAATAAGAATAAACATACTATTTCTTTTTAGAAGGCATGAACTGAACAATAGAACCACTTTCTCGATAAAATGTATCCCAACGATAGAAATTATATTAAAACGGAAGTGGGATAAACACAACGTTGTACGTACGTTTGTTATAAACAAAGATAAAAAATATACCTTTGTCGTTTTTTACACTGGATAAAGGTCAAGTGGCCGAACATTTGTGTAATTGAGTGTTTGTGATTTTATTTGTATCATCCCTTCCCTCTGGAAGAAATATTTCAATTTACTGAAAGATAAAGAATAAATTAAACCTGAAGTTAGCACATCGTAAGAGCTTCGTGGCCGAGTGGTCTAAGGCGCTGTTCCGTACAATAAGAAGACGAAAGGCGCTGGATCGAATCCGTCTTGAAGTCTACTTTATTTTTTTAAATGGAAATTTATCAAATGAGAAAAAAGTCATTTTTCACATGTCTTTCCTTGTTATTTGTTTTGTTTTTGTTTTGTTTTTTTTGTAATTATTTCTTTTATCTCAAAGAGATGGTTAACGTATTGTGAGCCTAATACAAACAATCAAGACTTGTCTATCTATTTTGCGGGAAAATTCTATAGCTTTTGCCCAGATATGATATCTTATTACCTACTATTCTATTTTTCATCTACTTTGTTTGCGTATTCTCAAATGAAATACACAGAAGTAAAATGGTACATGATAATTCATTTTCAGAGAAAGACACAAGCTATATTGAAAATATATATAAATATATCTATATATATGTTTGAAACATGCGATATGTTCATAATTGTTTTCCATCTTATTTTTCCCAGTGAATGAAATCTATTACATGAAATACGTTAACAACGAAATTATGTAGACAAAATGTTAAATCAGGTATGAGCATTAAAAATCTTTTGATATTTTTTCTTTAAATAGCAAGAACCATGTGACCTAAATAAATGCTAGAAGGAGAGATGGAAATATCTCAATTTTCTTCCTTTTTATATTACCTGCGAAATGTACATTTGCATCAAAAATATTGAAATGAAATAAACAGAAAAATCATGAAAACAACTGGACAAACAAGCAACTGGATTTGCTTCACAGAATTTATTGTAGATGGCGCCAGAAAAAAACGAATTTCCTGATCTTTATTCTTAATTATTAAATAAATTCAGTTTGCTTAATCACTCTCTTTCACTTTCAATGGTGTTATGTTTAGTTTCAACCTATCTTTTTCAAGATATTAACATGAGATAAAGGACAACACAACTCCTATTAGACTAAAATATATATAGATTGTGCAACTTTAAATTTTTAGAGCAGCCATGTTTTGACGTGTACCCGAAGGGACTTCCCCATTTTGTAAGTGCTCGAATATGTCATTTTGTACAGAAAGTCTCTTTGGTCGAGCGTATGTACAGGGTTTAAGATCCCAAACTTTTCTGGTTGATGCATCTTTTTAAACTTATATACGACACTAGACCAGAATTTTGCCCATGCATCACTTTGATACACAGATCTTCACTTCTTTGTGTGGTGATCAGTATACATAACAAGTATTGTGCGTTCTTCGAGACATCTGGGTAAGCAGAAAAGTGGAATGGTTGTGTGCACGTAATCAGCATCACGTCATAATTTCTTACTTAGGCTACTGTGACATATGACCGTCCTAAATCGGCGCCGATTGACAATTGGCCTCGTTGATTTATGTGTACTCTTATGTAATTGGTGTTTTGATGTCGTATTGGATGTTCCATGTTTCTCATTGTGTCTCTTGGTGTGTATGTATATTTTTTGTTTTATTGCGTGGAGGATGGGGGTTCGGTGTCTTGCGTTGGGCGCTGCAACCAGAATAATTTATGTTTTGTTAAGTTACCGTTTGTTCTATTTTTCTCTTTTATTTGTCTTAACACTGTGGTATGAATTTAATTGCCTTGGTGATATTCAGAAATCCTTGCCCCAGAAATTTGTTTTTATTTTTTATTCTTTATACTTCTTCTTTTTTTCTCCCTTTTTATTCCTTTTTTGTCCCCCCCCCCTTTCCCCCCCTCCAAAAAAAAGGGAGGAGAAGGAACGACACAGCCCCCTTCTAGGTGTTTCGGGCTCTTTGTCGGGGAGAGAGAAGCGAATGATACGTAAGGGATAGTCTGTGTGAAAAGAAAGTAAGGACCTGTGTTAGAATTGATTTTTCCCTCCCTCCCAATGCCCCCAAGAACCCAAACGGATCAGTACATTTGTTGTAAAGTGCATGATTGAAGTCATATTTATATGCCGAAAATCCCAATATAAGTTGTGTTGTGTAGAGAGAGGCGATACACAAAATATTTCAAAAATACCCTTGAATCATGTACGTCATGAAGTTGCTTCTCGTTATCTGATGAAAACATTAATAAGAATAAACATACTATTTCTTTTTAGAAGGCATGAACTGAACAATAGAACCACTTTCTCGATAAAATGTATCCCAACGATAGAAATTATATTAAAACGGAAGTGGGATAAACACAACGTTGTACGTACGTTTGTTATAAACAAAGATAAAAAATATACCTTTGTCGTTTTTTACACTGGATAAAGGTCAAGTGGCCGAACATTTGTGTAATTGAGTGTTTGTGATTTTATTTGTATCATCCCTTCCCTCTGGAAGAAATATTTCAATTTACTGAAAGATAAAGAATAAATTAAACCTGAAGTTAGCACATCGTAAGAGCTTCGTGGCCGAGTGGTCTAAGGTGCTGTTCCGTACAATAAGAAGACGAAAGGCGCTGGATCGAATCCGTCTTGAAGTCTACTTTATTTTTTTAAATGGAAATTTATCAAATGAGAAAAAAATCATTTTTCACATGTCTTTCCTTGTTATTTGTTTTGTTTTTGTTTTGTTTTTTTGTAATTATTTCTTTTATCTCAAAGAGATGGTTAACGTATTGTGAGCCTAATACAAACAATCAAGACTTGTCTATCTATTTTGCGGGAAAATTCTATAGCTTTTGCCCAGATATGATATCTTATTACCTACTATTCTATTTTTCATCTACTTTGTTTGCGTATTCTCAAATGAAATACACAGAAGTAAAATGGTACATGATAATTCATTTTCAGAGAAAGACACAAGCTATATTGAAAATATATATAAATATATCTATATATATGTTTGAAACAGGCGATATGTTCATAATTGTTTTCCATCTTATTTTTCCCAGTGAATGAAATCTATTACATGAAATACGTTAACAACGAAATTATGTAGACAAAATGTTAAATCAGGTATGAGCATTAAAAATCTTTTGATATTTTTTCTTTAAATAGCAAGAACCATGTGACCTAAATAAATGCTAGAAGGAGAGATGGAAATATCTCAATTTTCTTTCTTTTTATATTACCAGCGAAATGTACATTTGCATCAACAATATTGAAATGAAATAAACAGAAAAATCATGAAAACAACTGGACAAACAAGCAACTGGATTTGCTTCACAGAATTTATTGTAGATGGCGCCAGAAAAAAAACGAATTTCCTGATCTTTATTCTTAATTATTAAATAAATTCAGTTTGCTTAATCACTCTCTTTCACTTTCAATGGTGTTATGTTTAGTTTCAACCTATCTTTTTCAAGATATTAACATGAGATAAAGGACAACACAACTCCTATTAGACTAAAATATATATAGATTGTGCAACTTTAAATTTTTAGAGCAGCCATGTTTTGACGTGTACCCGAAGGGACTTCCCCATTTTGTAAGTGCTCGAATATGTCATTTTGTACAGAAAGTCTCTTTGGTCGAGCGTATGTACAGGGTTTAAGATCCCAAACTTTTCTGGTTGATGCATCTTTTTAAACTTATATACGACACTAGACCAGAATTTTGCCCATGCATCACTTTGATACACAGATCTTCACTTCTTTGTGTGGTGATCAGTATACATAACAAGTATTGTGCGTTCTTCGAGACATCTGGGTAAGCAGAAAAGTGGAATGGTTGTGTGCACGTAATCAGCATCACGTCATAATTTCTTACTTAGGCTACTGTGACATATGACCGTCCTAAATCGGCGCCGATTGACAATTGGCCTCGTTGATTTATGTGTACTCTTATGTAATTGGTGTTTTGATGTCGTATTGGATGTTCCATGTTTCTCATTGTGTCTCTTGGTGTGTATGTATATTTTTTGTTTTATTGCGTGGAGGATGGGGGTTCGGTGTCTTGCGTTGGGCGCTGCAACCAGAATAATTTATGTTTTGTTAAGTTACCGTTTGTTCTATTTTTCTCTTTTATTTGTCTTAACACTGTGGTATGAATTTAATTGCCTTGGTGATATTCAGAAATCCTTGCCCCAGAAATTTGTTTTTATTTTTTATTCTTTATACTTCTTCTTTTTTTCTCCCTTTTTATTCCTTTTTTGTCCCCCCCCCTTTCCCCCCCCTCCAAAAAAAAGGGAGGAGAAGGAACGACACAGCCCCCTTCTAGGTGTTTCGGGCTCTTTGTCGGGGAGAGAGAAGCGGATGATACGTAAGGGATAGTCTGTGTGAAAAGAAAGTAAGGACCTGTGTTAGAATTGATTTTTCCCTCCCTCCCAATGCCCCAAAGAACCCAAACGGATCAGTACATTTGTTGTAAAGTGCATGATTGAAGTCATATTTATATGCCGAAAATCCCAATATAAGTTGTGTTGTGTAGAGAGAGGCGATACACAAAATATTTCAAAAATACCCTTGAATCATGTACGTCATGAAGTTGCTTCTCGTTATCTGATGAAAACATTAATAAGAATAAACATACTATTTCTTTTTAGAAGGCATGAACTGAACAATAGAACCACTTTCTCGATAAAATGTATCCCAACGATAGAAATTATATTAAAACGGAAGTGGGATAAACACAACGTTGTACGTACGTTTGTTATAAACAAAGATAAAAAATATACCTTTGTCGTTTTTTACACTGGATAAAGGTCAAGTGGCCGAACATTTGTGTAATTGAGTGTTTGTGATTTTATTTGTATCATCCCTTCCCTCTGGAAGAAATATTTCAATTTACTGAAAGATAAAGAATAAATTAAACCTGAAGTTAGCACATCGTAAGAGCTTCGTGGCCGAGTGGTCTAAGGTGCTGTTCCGTACAATAAGAAGACGAAAGGCGCTGGATCGAATCCGTCTTGAAGTCTACTTTATTTTTTTAAATGGAAATTTATCAAATGAGAAAAAAATCATTTTTCACATGTCTTTCCTTGTTATTTGTTTTGTTTTTGTTTTGTTTTTTTGTAATTATTTCTTTTATCTCAAAGAGATGGTTAACGTATTGTGAGCCTAATACAAACAATCAAGACTTGTCTATCTATTTTGCGGGAAAATTCTATAGCTTTTGCCCAGATATGATATCTTATTACCTACTATTCTATTTTTCATCTACTTTGTTTGCGTATTCTCAAATGAAATACACAGAAGTAAAATGGTACATGATAATTCATTTTCAGAGAAAGACACAAGCTATATTGAAAAAATATATAAATATATCTATATATATGTTTGAAACAGGCGATATGTTCATAATTGTTTTCCATCTTATTTTTCCCAGTGAATGAAATCTATTACATGAAATACGTTAACAACGAAATTATGTAGACAAAATGTTAAATCAGGTATGAGCATTAAAAATCTTTTGATATTTTTTCTTTAAATAGCAAGAACCATGTGACCTAAATAAATGCTAGAAGGAGAGATGGAAATATCTCAATTTTCTTTCTTTTTATATTACCAGCGAAATGTACATTTGCATCAACAATATTGAAATGAAATAAACAGAAAAATCATGAAAACAACTGGACAAACAAGCAACTGGATTTGCTTCACAGAATTTATTGTAGATGGCGCCAGAAAAAAACGAATTTTCTGATCTTTATTCTTAATTATTAAATAAATTCAGTTTGCTTAATCACTCTCTTTCACTTTCAATGGTGTTATGTTTAGTTTCAACCTATCTTTTTCAAGATATTAACATGAGATAAAGGACAACACAACTCCTATTAGACTAAAATATATATAGATTGTGCAACTTTAAATTTTTAGAGCAGCCATGTTTTGACGTGTACCCGAAGGGACTTCCCCATTTTGTAAGTGCTCGAATATGTCATTTTGTACAGAAAGTCTCTTTGGTCGAGCGTATGTACAGGGTTTAAGATCCCAAACTTTTCTGGTTGATGCATCTTTTTAAACTTATATACGACACTAGACCAGAATTTTGCCCATGCATCACTTTGATACACAGATCTTCACTTCTTTGTGTGGTGATCAGTATACATAACAAGTATTGTGCGTTCTTCGAGACATCTGGGTAAGCAGAAAAGTGGAATGGTTGTGTGCACGTAATCAGCATCACGTCATAATTTCTTACTTAGGCTACTGTGACATATGACCGTCCTAAATCGGCGCCGATTGACAATTGGCCTCGTTGATTTATGTGTACTCTTATGTAATTGGTGTTTTGATGTCGTATTGGATGTTCCATGTTTCTCATTGTGTCTCTTGGTGTGTATGTATATTTTTTGTTTTATTGCGTGGAGGATGGGGGTTCGGTGTCTTGCGTTGGGCGCTGCAACCAGAATAATTTATGTTTTGTTAAGTTACCGTTTGTTCTATTTTTCTCTTTTATTTGTCTTAACACTGTGGTATGAATTTAATTGCCTTGGTGATATTCAGAAATCCTTGCCCCAGAAATTTGTTTTTATTTTTTATTCTTTATACTTCTTCTTTTTTTCTCCCTTTTTATTCCTTTTTTGTCCCCCCCCTTTCCCCCCCCCTCCAAAAAAAGGGAGGAGAAGGAACGACACAGCCCCCTTCTAGGTGTTTCGGGCTCTTTGTCGGGGAGAGAGAAGCGGATGATACGTAAGGGATAGTCTGTGTGAAAAGAAAGTAAGGACCTGTGTTAGAATTGATTTTTCCCTCCCTCCCAATGCCCCAAAGAACCCAAACGGATCAGTACATTTGTTGTAAAGTGCATGATTGAAGTCATATTTATATGCCGAAAATCCCAATATAAGTTGTGTTGTGTAGAGAGAGGCGATACACAAAATATTTCAAAAATACCCTTGAATCATGTACGTCATGAAGTTGCTTCTCGTTATCTGATGAAAACATTAATAAGAATAAACATAGTTTCATAGTTTATTTCACCAAAAGCACATGCTTATAGGTATAAACACAAAATATATACAAATTATATACATTATGTACATACAATGCCACAAATCATGGCCAAAGACTCACGAACGGAGGCATGGTTTTAAAATACAAGAAATAAATAAGATTTAAAAAATGAATTCATTCCATAAGGTTTTTTCGCAAAATTTCACATTTTCTGAGATAAATACCGAGATTATGTAGTTCTTTTACATTATCACTTGTAAACATTTCAACAAGTTTAAAAACAGAAGGTCGCTTCCAAAAATAGGGTTTTATATAGCATTTTCTCAGTTCATTATAAGAGGGACATTTTAGAATAAAATGATATTCATCTTCGATGTCACAATTACATAAAGCACATATTCTGTTTTCGCGCGGGATATTTATATATCGACCTGTTTCTATAAATAATCTATGCGAAGATAATCTGTATTTTGTTATCAAAGCAATAATTTTAATATTCAACGATTTCGTAAGGTAATTTTGAATATGAAAATCGTCCACAATATGTCGATACAGAGAGCATTTTGATGAAGATTCTAAGAACCCGTCTCTTTCTTGGATGAATTCATCTTTCAACCTTTTTTCAAAAACAGATAAAAACAGCGGAATATTTGTTATATTATGACAAAACCAAGCTTCACCAAGGCCAATTGAACAAAGTAAGTTTCTAACACCATATAACCAAGATGATGCACTATTTTGACTATTATACAAAATTCTGTCAAAATTATCTTTATACAATTCTTTCAAAATACAGTTTTCAGTGTTCATCAATTTCAACCAGTACTTAATCAATTTCATTTTCCTTTTAAAAATAAGAGGCATACGTCCTAGTTCAGAGTAAATCATCATATTTGGCGTGGTTTTTTTAACACAGAGACATCTTTTTAAATAAGCTAAATGAACCCTTTCTATAGAAACTGACTTATATAAGCCCCAAACCTCACAAGCATAATTTAAAATACATTCAACATAAGTATCAAATAAAGATAATTTCGTAACATGGTTAAAATATGTGTCAGAAAATTTCTTATAGAGGCTATAAATACATTTTTGACCTTGAGATGCTAAAACTGCTTGTGTTTTTTGAAAGTTTCCTGTATAATTCAATGTCAATCCAAGATAGTTAAAAGAGTCTACCACTTCAATTGATTCACCATCATAATACCATTTATCTCTACAGCTTAATCTACCCGATTTTCTAAAGACAACAATTTTGGTTTTTGGCACATTTACAGTTAACTTCCACTTTTTACAATAAAGATAAAGAGTATGAAGCATTTGCTGAAGTTCACTTTGTGATTGAGCTAAAATAACAGTATCATCTGCGTACATAATCAAAAAGAGAGATAACTCTCTCAAATCAATAGCATTACAATTATCGCTTATAAAAGCGTTTTCAAAATCATTTAAATACATAGAAAATAATATCGGCGATAATGCCTCACCCTGTAAAACTCCCCTGTCAACATCAAAGAAATCTGAAAAATTTGATTGAAATTTCACACAGCTTCTAACATTTGAATATAACGAAAAAATAGTATCGAATAATTTCCCCCTTATTCCCAACCTAGCGATTTTTGTAAACAACAATTTTCTATCAATGCTATCAAAGGCCTTTTTATAATCTACGAAACAACAATAAAGTTTTTTCCTGGATGAAACATATTTTTCTATTAAGTAGTGAAGAGCAAATATAGCGTCGACCGTACCCGAACCAGGTTTAAAACCGAATTGCGCATCTGTTATCGCACTATTTTTATTAGACCAATTAATTAATCTTTCATTTAAAATTCCAGTAAAAATCTTTAGCAAGCAACTCATAAGCGTTATTCCCCGATAATTATCAGGATTATCTAAATTTCCCTTTTTTGGTACAGGGACGATAACTCCAACACACCAGGATCTTGGAATATAACCATTATTGAGGATAGAATTAAAAATCTTTTTCAACATTGGATTAAGAGTTTCCGACATTTTAGAAAAATATTCGTTTATTAGCATATCTTTTCCTAGTGATTTTCCATTCTTTAATTTATGCAAAACATGATTTATTTCATCTAAAGATATTTCATCATCTAGCTCATCAAATATACATGACATATCAACAGGTAAAAATGAGTTATCATCGCTCCCGTTTGAGCCCACATCGTCCAGTCCTAACTTTTGAAAATGCTCATAAAAATCAGATAAATCAAGAGAAGTCTTAGTACTTTTACTTTTTCTTTTAAACTGTTTATAGAATTCCTTAGGGTTTACCTTTCTGATATATTCAAGCTGATCTCCCTTTACTTTCTGATATTCTGATTTTACCTTTTGACTATAGCTTTTATACTCCTTTTTACTTTGTACAAGATTGGATCTGTTTATATGATTTCGTGATGAGTTAAAACGTTTCAAATTATCCTTGTATATTTTATACATAGATTTACATGTATCGTCAAACCACGGTTTATTTTGTTTTTCGACTGTTCTTTTTTCGTTAAAATATACAAATTGTTTACAAAATGGCTCAAAAACTTGATTCAACACTTCAGTAAATTTCTGTATGCATTCATCTATACACTCATTACCATGATCAATATCTACAATCGTATCATATAGCTGTCCTTCCATTTTATTCAATTCAGATTTCATTTCCTCCATGTAATCATTATTCCATACTAATTTTATACCTGGCCCTGTAGTATTATTTATATCAAAATTATCGTTGTTGTTTTCGAACATACTTAAAGTTAATAAAATTGGCGAATGATCAGACCACTCATTGAAATCAAGAACCATAAAATCTTTTACTTTTTCGAACATCATTCTATCAACTAAAGCATAATCAATTAAACTTGATCCGAGGTGATTAAAGAATGTGATTTTACCGTTATGATCTCCAGTCATTCGACCATTACACACTCTCAAACCTGTTGACTTACACAAATTGATTAGTTGTCTGCCAAAAGAATTTATGAAATTATCTTCTGTATGCCTCGTAGGCATAATGGAATCATTATCATATTCTAAAACTTCGTCTAATATATCTCGTATACTATTGTGAATATCATCATTTTCAATAAAGTCTAATAATGTGCCAATACGGCTATTCATGTCACCCATAGCCATAACATATCCATGGGTGCTATAATGTGCAACGTCTGCTTCAATTTCTTCAAAAATATCAACATCGTATAACCTATAGAAGACATTGTTTTCATGAGGAACATACGTAAATATACAATACACATCATTTTCAAAGTTAAATATGTCACCTTTCACTCTTACCCAAATAGCAGTATCGTGTACAACTTTCAATATGTCTATTTTTTCTTTAAACTTTTTCTTAAAAAGTAAAATCATCCCTCCCCCATTACCCCTTGTTCTAGGAACGCTTATAATCTCATATTCAGTACTCAAGTCAGTATCTGAAAATTCACTATCTTTGGTAACCCAACATTCAGAAAGAAATATAAGGTCATATTTACACAAAAATGAAACAAAAAATGGATCACTTAATTTACTATGTACAGATCTGTTTACGTTCCACGACAGGAAACTAAAGTCACCGCCTAAAGGCCTCCCTTCGTCGATGTCCTACACTGGAGTGCTACCTGTGGGCGCGGTGGGTTCCTGATCCATGGCATCGTGAGAGTCCGACTGGTCGCGATTAGAGTTCGGAAGTTCAAATACATCGTAGAAGTCATCTAGGTGGTAACGCACACCATCCACATAAAGACGATCTCTCACCAATTTAACACTACGTCCGGCCTCCCAGAATCTCTGCATAATCGGATGTAACGCCCTCCGACGGTCCTCGATGACAGCCGGAAATTGGCGATGGATTCCGAATTGGGTTCCTCGCAGGTAATTTGCACGATCGAGAACAGTGTCCAAGTCATTCTGGTATAGAAACCGTGCGACAATTGGTCTCGGCTTGCCCCTTATGAATCTGCCGTATCGGTGCACGTTCCCGAATTGTATGGGAGTCGAAATACCTAACTCCTGATCGAGGAAAATGCGGACTTTCCTCTCCGTATCTTCGCCTCTATGCTCATGCTCTAATCCGGTAAAGATAAGATTCATTTTCATACTTCGGGTTTGCAGGTCAATCACACGCTCATCAAGGTCACTTTTCTCCTGCCTCACCGAGTCAACTTTCTTAGAAATGTACTCCAACATCTGTTTGTGACGCTCCATCTCTTTCATAGTTTCACTCAAACTTTTCTCCGTATCCTTTACTGACTGAAGTTTACTTTTGATATCATCAATGTCCTTCCTATGGGCACTTGATTCCTTCACCACAGTATCAATCCTATTACATGTAGCCTGGAAATCATCAACTTTGTCAGACACAAATTTCACCGAATCTTCAAAAATGTTTGCTCTATTTTCCATATCAGTCACCCTTCTAGTTAAATCACTAACGTTACTGACCAGACCATCCAGCCTTTGCTCTATCGTGTCGAGCTTTTTTAGTTGCTTTAGATCCTGAAGCTTTCCCACTATGTAATCCAGTTTTTTGTGCATAATACTCTCCGACGCAGCCGCCTCGGTAGGGGACAGAGTTTTATCAGGTTTTTCTGTAGCCTGGTTTTGCCCGAATGGGTCTCCGTACAACAGTTTATTTGCCTCATGAATGAGAGCGTTAATGTCAATGCTCTGCTCACCCTCAGGGCTTTCCGACCCACTAATCTCATGGTCGGAAAGTGACAAGTTCTTTCTTGGCCGTTTAGTTCCCTTATTTTTTCCCATTTTCCACAGTTTTAGGAAACATCAGATTTAGAAAACACTTAGGATACATCAGAATCATCCAAACCAAGTAAATCCATAGTTTTTCCAAAGTAAAACGTGAAAATATGAACAAATAACTATCAGAACAACAGAGCTCGCAAAAACACGTCCGACATGCTTGAAAACTAATCACTCATACTCCAAACATACTATTTCTTTTTAGAAGGCATGAACTGAACAATAGAACCACTTTCTCGATAAAATGTATCCCAACGATAGAAATTATATTAAGACGGAAGTGGGATAAACACAACGTTGTACGTACGTTTGTTATAAACAAAGATAAAAAATATACCTTTGTCGTTTTTTACACTGGATAAAGGTCAAGTGGCCGAACATTTGTGTAATTGAGTGTTTGTGATTTTATTTGTATCATCCCTTCCCTCTGGAAGAAATATTTCAATTTACTGAAAGATAAAGAATAAATTAAACCTGAAGTTAGCACATCGGAAGAACTTCGTGGCCGAGTGGTCTAAGGTGCTGTTCCGTACAATAAGAAGACGAAAGGCGCTGGATCGAATCCGTCTTGAAGTCTACTTTATTTTTTTAAATGGAAATTTATCAAATGAGAAAAAAATCATTTTTCACATGTCTTTCCTTGTTATTTGTTTTGTTTTTGTTTTGTTTTTTTGTAATTATTTCTTTTATCTCAAAGAGATGGTTAACGTATTGTGAGCCTAATACAAACAATCAAGACTTGTCTATCTATTTTGCGGGAAAATTCTATAGCTTTTGCCCAGATATGATATCTTATTACCTACTATTCTATTTTTCATCTACTTTGTTTGCGTATTCTCAAATGAAATACACAGAAGTAAAATGGTACATGATAATTCATTTTCAGAGAAAGACACAAGCTATATTGAAAATATATATAAATATATCTATATATATGTTTGAAACAGGCGATATGTTCATAATTGTTTTCCATCTTATTTTTCCCAGTGAATGAAATCTATTACATGAAATACGTTAACAACGAAATTATGTAGACAAAATGTTAAATCAGGTATGAGCATTAAAAATCTTTTGATATTTTTTCTTTAAATAGCAAGAACCATGTGACCTAAATAAATGCTAGAAGGAGAGATGGAAATATCTCAATTTTCTTTCTTTTTATATTACCAGCGAAATGTACATTTGCATCAACAATATTGAAATGAAATAAACAGAAAAATCATGAAAACAACTGGACAAACAAGCAACTGGATTTGCTTCACAGAATTTATTGTAGATGGCGCCAGAAAAAAACGAATTTCCTGATCTTTATTCTTAATTATTAAATAAATTCAGTTTGCTTAATCACACTCTTTCACTTTCAATGGTGTTATGTTTAG
The DNA here is from genome assembly GCA_028142955.1 of Pinctada fucata. Taxonomy (NCBI): domain Eukaryota; kingdom Metazoa; phylum Mollusca; class Bivalvia; order Pterioida; family Pteriidae; genus Pinctada; species Pinctada fucata. The sequence continues at coordinate 22,596,586 of AP027104.1, forward strand.
TTTCAACCTATCTTTTTCAAGATATTAACATGAGATAAAGGACAACACAACTCCTATTAGACTAAAATATATATAGATTGTGCAACTTTAAATTTTTAGAGCAGCCATGTTTTGACGTGTACCCGAAGGGACTTCCCCATTTTGTAAGTGCTCGAATATGTCATTTTGTACAGAAAGTCTCTTTGGTCGAGCGTATGTACAGGGTTTAAGATCCCAAACTTTTCTGGTTGATGCATCTTTTTAAACTTATATACGACACTAGACCAGAATTTTGCCCATGCATCACTTTGATACACAGATCTTCACTTCTTTGTGTGGTGATCAGTATACATAACAAGTATTGTGCGTTCTTCGAGACATCTGGGTAAGCAGAAAAGTGGAATGGTTGTGTGCACGTAATCAGCATCACGTCATAATTTCTTACTTAGGCTACTGTGACATATGACCGTCCTAAATCGGCGCCGATTGACAATTGGCCTCGTTGATTTATGTGTACTCTTATGTAATTGGTGTTTTGATGTCGTATTGGATGTTCCATGTTTCTCATTGTGTCTCTTGGTGTGTATGTATATTTTTTGTTTTATTGCGTGGAGGATGGGGGTTCGGTGTCTTGCGTTGGGCGCTGCAACCAGAATAATTTATGTTTTGTTAAGTTACCGTTTGTTCTATTTTTCTCTTTTATTTGTCTTAACACTGTGGTATGAATTTAATTGCCTTGGTGATATTCAGAAATCCTTGCCCCAGAAATTTGTTTTTATTTTTTATTCTTTATACTTCTTCTTTTTTTCTCCCTTTTTATTCCTTTTTTGTCCCCCCCCCCTTTCCCCCCCTCCAAAAAAAAGGGAGGAGAAGGAACGACACAGCCCCCTTCTAGGTGTTTCGGGCTCTTTGTCGGGGAGAGAGAAGCGGATGATACGTAAGGGATAGTCTGTGTGAAAAGAAAGTAAGGACCTGTGTTAGAATTGATTTTTCCCTCCCTCCCAATGCCCCCAAGAACCCAAACGGATCAGTACATTTGTTGTAAAGTGCATGATTGAAGTCATATTTATATGCCGAAAATCCCAATATAAGTTGTGTTGTGTAGAGAGAGGCGATACACAAAATATTTCAAAAATACCCTTGAATCATGTACGTCATGAAGTTGCTTCTCGTTATCTGATGAAAACATTAATAAGAATAAACATACTATTTCTTTTTAGAAGGCATGAACTGAACAATAGAACCACTTTCTCGATAAAATGTATCCCAACGATAGAAATTATATTAAAACGGAAGTGGGATAAACACAACGTTGTACGTACGTTTGTTATAAACAAAGATAAAAAATATACCTTTGTCGTTTTTTACACTGGATAAAGGTCAAGTGGCCGAACATTTGTGTAATTGAGTGTTTGTGATTTTATTTGTATCATCCCTTCCCTCTGGAAGAAATATTTCAATTTACTGAAAGATAAAGAATAAATTAAACCTGAAGTTAGCACATCGTAAGAGCTTCGTGGCCGAGTGGTCTAAGGCGCTGTTCCGTACAATAAGAAGACGAAAGGCGCTGGATCGAATCCGTCTTGAAGTCTACTTTATTTTTTTAAATGGAAATTTATCAAATGAGAAAAAAGTCATTTTTCACATGTCTTTCCTTGTTATTTGTTTTGTTTTTGTTTTGTTTTTTTTGTAATTATTTCTTTTATCTCAAAGAGATGGTTAACGTATTGTGAGCCTAATACAAACAATCAAGACTTGTCTATCTATTTTGCGGGAAAATTCTATAGCTTTTGCCCAGATATGATATCTTATTACCTACTATTCTATTTTTCATCTACTTTGTTTGCGTATTCTCAAATGAAATAGACAGAAGTAAAATGGTACATGATAATTCATTTTCAGAGAAAGACACAAGCTATATTGAAAATATATATAAATATATCTATATATATGTTTGAAACAGGCGATATGTTCATAATTGTTTTCCATCTTATTTTTCCCAGTGAATGAAATCTATTACATGAAATACGTTAACAACGAAATTATGTAGACAAAATGTTAAATCAGGTATGAGCATTAAAAATCTTTTGATATTTTTTCTTTAAATAGCAAGAACCATGTGACCTAAATAAATGCTAGAAGGAGAGATGGAAATATCTCAATTTTCTTCCTTTTTATATTACCTGCGAAATGTACATTTGCATCAAAAATATTGAAATGAAATAAACAGAAAAATCATGAAAACAACTGGACAAACAAGCAACTGGATTTGCTTCACAGAATTTATTGTAGATGGCGCCAGAAAAAAACGAATTTCCTGATCTTTATTCTTAATTATTAAATAAATTCAGTTTGCTTAATCACTCTCTTTCACTTTCAATGGTGTTATGTTTAGTTTCAACCTATCTTTTTCAAGATATTAACATGAGATAAAGGACAACACAACTCCTATTAGACTAAAATATATATAGATTGTGCAACTTTAAATTTTTAGAGCAGCCATGTTTTGACGTGTACCCGAAGGGACTTCCCCATTTTGTAAGTGCTCGAATATGTCATTTTGTACAGAAAGTCTCTTTGGTCGAGCGTATGTACAGGGTTTAAGATCCCAAACTTTTCTGGTTGATGCATCTTTTTAAACTTATATACGACACTAGACCAGAATTTTGCCCATGCATCACTTTGATACACAGATCTTCACTTCTTTGTGTGGTGATCAGTATACATAACAAGTATTGTGCGTTCTTCGAGACATCTGGGTAAGCAGAAAAGTGGAATGGTTGTGTGCACGTAATCAGCATCACGTCATAATTTCTTACTTAGGCTACTGTGACATATGACCGTCCTAAATCGGCGCCGATTGACAATTGGCCTCGTTGATTTATGTGTACTCTTATGTAATTGGTGTTTTGATGTCGTATTGGATGTTCCATGTTTCTCATTGTGTCTCTTGGTGTGTATGTATATTTTTTGTTTTATTGCGTGGAGGATGGGGGTTCGGTGTCTTGCGTTGGGCGCTGCAACCAGAATAATTTATGTTTTGTTAAGTTACCGTTTGTTCTATTTTTCTCTTTTATTTGTCTTAACACTGTGGTATGAATTTAATTGCCTTGGTGATATTCAGAAATCCTTGCCCCAGAAATTTGTTTTTATTTTTTATTCTTTATACTTCTTCTTTTTTTCTCCCTTTTTATTCCTTAGAACCACTTTCTCGATAAAATGTATCCCAACGATAGAAATTATATTAAAACGGAAGTGGGATAAACACAACGTTGTACGTACGTTTGTTACAAACAAAGATAAAAAATATACCTTTGTCGTTTTTTACACTGGATAAAGGTCAAGTGGCCGAACATTTGTGTAATTGAGTGTTTGTGATTTTATTTGTATCATCCCTTCCCTCTGGAAGAAATATTTCAATTTACTGAAAGATAAAGAATAAATTAAACCTGAAGTTAGCACATCGTAAGAGCTTCGTGGCCGAGTGGTCTAAGGCGCTGTTCCGTACAATAAGAAGACGAAAGGCGCTGGATCGAATCCTTCTTGAAGTCTACTTTATTTTTTTAAATGGAAATTTATCAAATGAGAAAAAAGTCATTTTTCACATGTCTTTCCTTGTTATTTGTTTTGTTTTTGTTTTGTTTTTTTGTAATTATTTCTTTTATCTCAAAGAGATGGTTAACGTATTGTGAGCCTAATACAAACAATCAAGACTTGTCTATCTATTTTGCGGGAAAATTCTATAGCTTTTGCCCAGATATGATATCTTATTACCTACTATTCTATTTTTCATCTACTTTGTTTGCGTATTCTCAAATGAAATACACAGAAGTAAAATGGTACATGATAATTCATTTTCAGAGAAAGACACAAGCTATATTGAAAATATATATAAATATATCTATATATATGTTTGAAACAGGCGATATGTTCATAATTGTTTTCCATCTTATTTTTCCCAGTGAATGAAATCTATTACATGAAATACGTTAACAACGAAATTATGTAGACAAAATGTTAAATCAGGTATGAGCATTAAAAATCTTTTGATATTTTTTCTTTAAATAGCAAGAACCATGTGACCTAAATAAATGCTAGAAGGAGAGATGGAAATATCTCAATTTTCTTTCTTTTTATATTACCTGCGAAATGTACATTTGCATCAAAAATATTGAAATGAAATAAACAGAAAAATCATGAAAACAACTGGACAAACAAGCAACTGGATTTGCTTCACAGAATTTATTGTAGATGGCGCCAGAAAAAAACGAATTTCCTGATCTTTATTCTTAATTATTAAATAAATTCAGTTTGCTTAATCACTCTCTTTCACTTTCAATGGTGTTATGTTTAGTTTCAACCTATCTTTTTCAAGATATTAACATGAGATAAAGGACAACACAACTCCTATTAGACTAAAATATATATAGATTGTGCAACTTTGAATTTTTAGAGCAGCCATGTTTTGACGTGTACCCGAAGGGACTTCCCCATTTTGTAAGTGCTCGAATATGTCATTTTGTACAGAAAGTCTCTTTGGTCGAGCGTATGTACAGGGTTTAAGATCCCAAACTTTTCTGGTTGATGCATCTTTTTAAACTTATATACGACACTAGACCAGAATTTTGCCCATGCATCACTTTGATACACAGATCTTCACTTCTTTGTGTGGTGATCAGTATACATAACAAGTATTGTGCGTTCTTCGAGACATCTGGGTAAGCAGAAAAGTGGAATGGTTGTGTGCACGTAATCAGCATCACGTCATAATTTCTTACTTAGGCTACTGTGACATATGACCGTCCTAAATCGGCGCCGATTGACAATTGGCCTCGTTGATTTATGTGTACTCTTATGTAATTGGTGTTTTGATGTCGTATTGGATGTTCCATGTTTCTCATTGTGTCTCTTGGTGTGTATGTATATTTTTTGTTTTATTGCGTGGAGGATGGGGGTTCGGTGTCTTGCGTTGGGCGCTGCAACCAAAATAATTTATGTTTTGTTAAGGAGGGTCCCTACTCCTGAATTTAATAGATGAATTTTGTATTTTAAGGTTATTTTCTATACATAATAGTCAAAATGACATAATAAACACAGACATAGATAGGTAATTTTGTTTTCATTAAAGATACAGTGCATTAAAGAAAGGTACCCTAACACTTGAAAATTGAGAAATATCAAATATCCATCATATGCTTTTGAACCCTCCAAATTCAGTGATGATACGAATATGTTTATTTGTTTTGTTTTACTTTATGATAACAAGTCATATAAAATGATATTGTAACATAAATCTAAGTATGATATATCTCCAAACATTAGGGTACCCCCTTGTAATTTCATAACACTTTTTGTCCAATAATATGTACTAAATCCAACTTTTTGCATAAAAAAACAGATGAATTTCTTTCATTTTGTAATATTTCATAAAATTATGTATGCAGATGAAGAAAAAATCACATACATGTACACAGTTTTTGAAATTATCAAGGTATGGCTCCAAACATAGGGGTACCCCCTTATAATGTTATCATATTTTCGACAAATAATATATAGTATATCACATTTTTGTGGAAAAAAACAACAGATGGAATTTCTTCAAATTGGATCATTTTATACGATAATGTATATAGATGGTGAAAAAAATCGCATACAGGTATATACAATTTTATAAATGATCAAGATATGGCTACAAACATAAGGGTACCCCCTTATAATTTCATCACATTTTCAACTAAGAAATAATACTATATGATTGATGTGGACATTGATAGATTGCACCATCTTTTGCTTCTTTTGGCATTTAAGATCTTCTGTCTGTGTTTTTCGATGCGCTGGCTTGTCCCTCACCAGCCATTGTAAAACGTTATATACGCAGACTGCTGCATATAAGGAAAAACCTATAACGGTTCGAGTAGGGAGCCACCTTAAGTTACCGTTTGTTCTATTTTTTCTCTTTTATTTGTCTTAAGTTTAATTGCTTTGGTGATATTCAGAAATCCTTGTCCCAGAAATTTGTTTTTATTTTTAATTCTTTACATTTCTTCTTTTCTCTCCCTTTTTATTCCCTTTTTTCTCTTCCCCCCCCCCCCAAGGGAGGAGAAGGAACGACACAGCCCCCTTCCAGGCGTGTCGGGCTCTTTGTTAGAATTGATTTTCCCTCCCTCCCAATGCCGAAAAGAACCCAAACGGATCAGTACATTTGTTGTAAAGTGCATGGTTGAAGTCATATTTATATGCCGAAAATCCCCATATAAGTTGTGTTGTGTTGAGAGAGGCGATACACAAAATATTTCAAAAATACCCTTGAATCATGTACGTCATGAAGTTGCTTCTCGTTATTTGATGAAAACTGAGCGCTGTTGACAGTACGCGCTGTAATATAGTTGGTCACATTAAAGTTCATTTGTTGTTTTCATTGCTAATACTCCAATCATTTGATGTACATATATTTGATTCGTTAGTTTTACTCCAATCATTTGTATTTAGATAGACAGTCTATGGAAAACGAATGGTATATCTCTGTGTAAATCAGAGGCGAACCCCGGATATATGATTGCTCGCATATATACTTCACGTTACACTCTACGCTCTTAAAAATGTTACCCTGTTCATGGGCGGATCGATCCAGAATTTTTTTTCAGGTGTGGGGGGGGGGGGGGTCCTGATGACCGAATTTTTTGAAGAGAGAAAAAAAAAACCACAAACGCAAGAAAATAATGTTATTGATTGATGATTGTCAGTTCTGTTTCCAAATTGCAATTATTAATAAAACAGGTGACTGGAGATGGAGAGCAATGGCAGACAAAAAGCTTAAAATCTTGAATTGTCACAACATAGTTCTTGTTCTAATATGTAAATACAACAAATGGCGAACGATAGCGAGCCAGCGAATTTTTTCCGAGAATTGGAATAAATGTGACGTTCAGATTTTATATTATGACTTATTTGTTTGTTTGAATTATATTTGCTTCATTATTGATATTTTATTGCATAATGTAAGATACCCACCGTGGGTACCATTACTCAAAGTGAGTACTCACATGTCACATGACTGATAATACCCATTATGAGTACTGAGAACTTACTATATATATGAGACACAATTTCTTATACAGAGATTCTCTTTGGCCAGACTATATAGAGTAGATTAATATTGTTGTTACTTGTTGTTACAAAATGCCTTGATCTTATATTTCTTGGATTTAACTTATGTGTGCGCACTTGTATATATGTAAATATTAAAGTAGTGAACTAGATTCATGATTTATGTCTCATTTCACATGGATTATATGGAAATCACAGTTTTACCCTGGAATATACTTTGAATCATACCGCTCGGATTTTACAATACACACTAACACTACGCTATGCTTTAAGAACATGCCATCCCACGAAAACAAGACACGTTACATAAAATCCACTATTCGTTTCTTTTTCAGTTTCTTTTCGTCTTCTTAGTGCCCTTGTTTATTGACCTAGGTGTATATGTATTAAGTGCAGCAGCATTTTAAAATAACGTTCATGTACGTAATAAATTCTGGCGAGCGGTACACTTATTTTCTTTTAATTCCTTTGTATTTCAGGCTGATGAAAATTACAAATTTCATCATCTCATTAAAAAAACAAAACAGAAATGTTTTGGCACTGGTCTGGATCAGTGTTGGATGCTGCATTAGCCCAGAATCATTTATTGAAAGAACTTTTCAATGACTAGGTATACATGATATTTGTTTTTATTAGAGAGTATAAAAATATCTTCCCATATATATACATATTTCATTCTTTATTGTTGAAATTTTATATTAATCTAGATCTATCTATGAATATTGTCAGAAAAAAACCTATAACTGTTACATTATTTGTGTAATTTTATTTTCTTTTAAGTTGTAAAAATTGACTTGTGAAGTAGTTAAACAGTACACTAAAAACCTTAAAAGGTTCTGTAAGAAATTACATTTTTAATAATACAAAAAAAACCTTATTTATTCACCTAAATTTGAATTTTACTCTAATTTCAGAGATTTGCCATTGGAAGTAAATATAACTTTACCTGAATGCCAACAAGAAGCTGTCAAGTGTCTGTCAAATATTAAAAAAAATTTAAATGTTGACGGCAAACTATTATCAAAATGGAAGAAATTAATGAAATATTTTTCAAATATTATGACAATAAAAGAGGAATGGGGACCCTTATCAATTTGTATATTTCAAAAATAAAAAAAAAATTAGTTACATGCTTAGAAAATTCCAGGGGGTCCGGACCCCTGAACCCCATCCCCCCCTGCATCCGCGCTTGCCTATTTTGTAGTAGGTATCAGACCCCAATTATTTTTTCCTATATATTCCTTTGTAAATTATACTAATATGACGATTAAATACTCGAATCGCACCACCATTTTTTGCTTGAAACTTTTATATCTGCTAGATAGTATCAAAATAACCTCAGAAATGGATTCATGCAAAAATCTGTCGCTTAGTAGACTTTTAATAGGGTCCATAGAATAACCGGAATGACACCTATTAACCGAAATGACGGGGTAATAACCGAAATGACGCCTAAATTAACCGAAATGACACATATTTTCGTTAGATATAGACATTTTCCTTATCACAGTGGTCTGTTTCATTAAATAGTGCATGAATTATATGTATAAAATAAATATATCTTGAAGAAAAGACTTTAGGCTTGAATCTCCTCTGATTTTTTGTATCAGTGGACCCGTACACAATGGCAACGATCGCAACTGTGGCCATATCTTGAGTACTATTCTCGCTGGAATTCAAATATGTTCATCTTTTATCATTATCATGATCGATGATTTTCAGATAAATCCATAACTGTGGCGGATTCAGGTGGGGGGGAAGGCAGTGCCCAAACAATGGGCACTTATGACATGCTTTTGGAAGCATTAAACTACTGTTTCCGTAATAAATATATCAAATAAGTCAGAAATACCCCCAAACACACCAGAAACCACCGATTTTAACAAATTTTCGGGCATAGATAACAAAGTCAGGTTCATGTCCATTGTCTGTAAGGGTGGACGTACACATGTTTCGGAAACAACCTACATTGAATCATGTCTTTATCTGAGGGATGAATCGGAAATGACAGCCCTATGCAAGGCATATTTAACACATATTTCTTGACCAAATCTTCGATACAACCTTCTATAAAACTGACATCTTTTTATTTTTCAAGATCGTTTTAAATTTGAGTTCATGATCAATCTTTTTAAAATGAACAATTAAAATTGCTTTGGCCAAATTTAGACCGGATACCTTCAAAGGTAAAAATGCATGTTTTTCTTCATTTTTAGAATCGAATTGCCAAGAAATAATTAAACCTTTCAATCTGGTCGATGCAGGGAATGGGGCTCCCGTGATCTCTAGTTTAATTGTCAAGGTTTATCATTTACTTTCATTGTATTATCTTTACCTTACAAAAATTAACAAACAAATGCGGATCTATAGAGTAATGGTTAGGGGGTCAGGTCCTTCCTGCAATTTGCATAAAATGCTGACTTTTTTCCTAGTTTTACATGAATTTACGATTGGACACACCCATAGGCTTACCTCTCTTACCTTTCAAAACTTCTCTTGATTCGCCAATTTCCTCCTGAACATGTTGATTTCTGCATGCAGTGCAAGAACAATGCAGCATCAGAAAATGTCGAATACTTTCAGATATATACTAATTATTAGCTCTACTGGTCTAAGATCAGTCGAGCTTATGCGATCGCCCTGTGTCCGGCGTCCGGCCGTCTGTCTGTCCGTCCGTTAAACTTTTCTTGTGAGCGCGAATCCTCTGAATCTGTGAATAGTACAAAATAAATTCTTTTTGCATTATAATGGGCCTCTGGTCTAGTTGTGCACCTGATATTTTGTTTTAGCCCCTGACCCCCAGGGTCTTGGAAAATGGGTGTGGTCAATTCAAATTCTCACCAAAGTATAACCCTAAAGTATCATTTATGAACACTGCTTGAACTGAGCAAGGGATGAATGAAAACTTTGAAATGCACTTAAAAATAGGACATTTTGTGCTCAGTCTTTCAGGTTTTGAGGCTTATTTTCTCGGATGATTTTTTCATAGTTCCTATTTGGAAATTTAGGAGTGATATTTTTGGAAAAATAGAGGAAATTTGGCATTCGGAAGGGGCCGAAATTCGGCCCTAAAACAAGGTTGGTCGTTTCTTCAAACGTATTTGAAAATTTCTGTTTACAAAATTTTCTCAAATTTCTAAAACCTGGATCCTGTAGCATCATATCCCAGCCATTTTGCTGTCTTTCGGTATATTTAGGACATAATTTTCACAGATTTTGGTCATATTTCATTGTTTAGATTGAGGATCACTGACGAGGGTTTATTACCAGAAACGTGCATGTCTGGTCTATGCTGTAGATTTATCTGCTCTTAAATGATGCTAATGAATTTGAAGACGTTAAACATTTGATCTTTGACATACTAGGGTGACCTTGAAAATCAATAGGGCTCTTCCTTTTATCATAAGCAAAGCATAAGTTAGAATCCTAAATGTGCTTTATTAGTCTGAAAACTGGAAATTCAATCAATGAAAAGTGTGGGAATTTTCAAAGAAGTTACCTGTTCAAAACTGAAACATGTAACTTAACCTCTCTAATGTTGGCTCATAAACGTGTACGTTAAGTTTTTGTACGTCTTCCCATGTGTGATAGCCAATGTCTATTTAAGCTTGGATGAATTTAAAGAGTATGTTTTGTTTGCAGACAGGGGTGACGGACCGAGTTCATAGAATATGCAGAAAAAAAGTATGTGTCAGAACCCCCCTCCCAACACACACAACACGCATACAAGAAAATTGATGGCGATGTCCGTCCGTCTTTCTGTCTGCGCGTCAACAATTTGGTTCAGTAGCTGTTGAGTTGAGGTTGGTTGTGAGAGAACTATAAGGGGTACAATCTTCAAACTTGGTACAAAGATAATTTAAGCATGATGAGAGGATCGAAAAGCAGGTTTTGATTTTGACCTTGACATTGAGGTTTTACCTTGACCTTGAAAAACTGAATTTTGCGTTTACGTCAGTTGTGAAAGAACTTTAAGGGGTTCAATCTTCAAACTTGGTATTGAAGCAAAGCAGAGTGAGAGGATATGAACGCAGGTATTGTTTTTGACCTTGACCTTGAAAAATGTAATTTAGAGTTTTACTTTCACTTTACATGCAATTACGTATTTGAGATGTGAAAAGGAAAGGTTGTATTCTAGCTAGCTACCACTACTCGTACCGAGAGATGTGACGTCAGAAACTTCTTGGGGAAAATGAAGGTGATTGAACCATTTTGCATTTTCACATACATGTAAATGTATCCTCTGTCATTTGGAACCAATGCATATTTGGCATCTAGTTCAAGACTAAGCCTCTGTAGGGAATCAAGGAGCGGAATTACTGCATTCATAAACATGTTAATGGAGTCAAAATCGACCGACTTTACTCAAAGGGGTTGGATGGATGCACCCTCTCCTTGTACGTTGCTCTCTGGAGAAATTGATGTAAAATAATTCAACTGCAATGTAGGCAATACTAGGCATAATCTTTTTCAGGTGAAATAGTGTACATCGTGCCATGCAGTTTTTGCATAATGCAAAATTGTCACAGTCAGGAAATATTCTGATACGCGAAAAGGTTTCCGATCATATATAACTAATGTACGTTGGATCGAAAATGTGAAAAAAAGGACGCATACTGTGATGCAGCATGAACATGTAATGAATATTTTCAAATAGATATCCATGTATAGATACTGCCTAGAAGTTGTATTTGGGAAAAAAAATAAGACTTGAAAAAAACCCAAACGTTAAAAAAAAAAAGCGCCCTGTCATCCCCCTCCCCCTAAATCCGAGATCTATTACCATAGTGAAGATATTTAAAGATTAGATTTTTCTTAAATTGATCATTTTAAATCTGGCCATAAAATGTACCACCCTACATATAAACGAAAAAAAAAGTAAATTAACGCATAGAGAACAAAAGTTTTAACGCAACGTGTTATAAGGAAAGGGCACATGTAATGTTGGGAAACATTTGTCCAATTCCAATTTTCTTTATCTATTGAGAAATAAAATATGTTTAAAGCAATGCATATTTAAAGTCGCAGAATTTCTCATTTTCACTTGTGTACATAATGAGTTTAGAGGGATCCGATACGAATGAAAATATGACGTGAAAGCATGAAAATCGTCAAATAGAATATGAAGACTTACAAAGGTGAAAGGATTAAAAATATGTATAGTATTGTGATGGACATTCTTTGTGTATTGGGAGTCATCCCCTAGTGATTAACCGAGGGTGTCATCCTGATTGTCCAACATTTATATAAAAAGGTAAAAATGGGGTATATTTTTTGTTGGACAATCAGGATTTTAGGTAGTACCAATTACATTGTTTGCATAATTACTTAGTTAATTGATCTCATTGATCTTGCCGCTAATTGGCTCAGGTAAATGTTGGACAGATATGGCATAACCTCGTGAATTTAAAATAAATAGGATAAAAGACGTTTACTAAGTACATGTATCTAAAGTATTTTTTAAACTTTTTTTTAAAAGTACTTCTACCAGGGACATATACATATACGTCCCTGCTTCTTCACCATTTGATGTCGCCAGTATCACAGGTGCCTGCAGATATGATCATTTCCAACCCCTCCCCCCTCTTTCCTTTTTTTTTCCTTTTTTCTTCCCCCCCCCCCCTTCTTTACTCCATGACCATTTTAGCCATGATTCTGAGAAAGAAAGAGGGGGGAGGTTGGAAGCGATCGTATCTGCAGGCACCTGTGCTCAGTAAGAACATTTACGGACTATATGTGATAAAACAAATTTTTCGTTGGAAATAGACAATTGTACATGTAGATGTTGGCGGCTTTTATGAGATTAGCGGAGAAATTCCGTTCATATTTTTTTTTCTCATACTAGCAGACAGACAGCAGGCGTGTAAGACGGACAGCAGACATAACCATCCATATTAAAATTAGCTGATTCTATAACAAACATTTAGCATATAAGAGTTGCATGCGCATGAACAACCTCCAATTTACTCCAAAATACATGTAGAGGGGAAAAGTAACTTAATTTTTTTATAGTACCATATAAATCGATTGCATAACCATGGAATTTATCCTTTATTACAGGAATCGCTTGCGTTTTATAGAAAATATCCAGAAATCCGCTCCTTGCTTATGAAAACTGCTATTTTTCAAAGACTTTAAGAGCGGAAATCTCCTCATTTCTACTCAAAATGGTACAAAGATGGTCACCATGTTTACATTCTGGTCAACACAATAAATAAACGGTCATAGCTGCCCCTAATACATTTTGAAGCAATTTTTATTAGTACATGTACATCTAAACTGAAGAACTTGATTGATTAAGAAGTCACCTATAAATTGTTAAAGTCGTACATGTAGGACCCATTGCCAAGGTTACTTAGACTGTGATATACCAAAGTTGACAAAATTCTAAGACTTTTCGTAAAAAAATGATAGGTATTATCTCAGAAATCATGAAATATTGGGACATTGGATATGCTGGTGATAAGATGCAAAGCTCTCTAAAAAATATATGAAATCCTGAATTTGTTGTTTGTATGTCGTACATGATGCACGTACATAAAAAAATGAATACATAAATAGATAAATGATTATCACATTTTTTTTTTGCGAAAAGCTCGTTTTCTAGAATTTTTTTTTAACTTTCCTAAAGATTGTAGTGTATTTTTCGCCTTATTGTCCCAATCATTTAAGTAATTATCTACTATTACATGTAGTCGATGATCTACTGAAAATTATAATTGAGAAATAAATTAATTTTGAGTGAAACTTTTATTTTTTATTAAACTTTTATTTTAACATTTATTTTACTTTTTTTTGTATATCAAATTTAAATTAACTTTGCTCAATTTCGTGAAAATAGATTTTCAAGTATGAAAAAAGCCCTAATTGGTATGTTTATTTAAACAAATAGGTGTGTTTATTTAACAATACAGGTGACCTTAAATTTTTTGTTGGACAATCAGGATATGAGATTTTCAAAATGTTGGACAATCAGGATTGAACCTAACCGAGTGAGCCGACAACTTAATTTTTAACAGGGGGTGATTACGCAATAGGGGTGGAGAGGCACGCGGTACACAGGTTTTCTTTATTTCCTATGTCAATGTGGTGTCTTCCCGGAATGCCCACATTTTAAATGAAATATATTCCCGGAATGCCCACATGCAAAAGACAATGGGTGTTGTTTTAATCAATTAAGAATGTCCAATTACCGTATATGATCAGATAAATCAGGTAAAAATATTTTCAAATATCAACAGTATTTTCCGTCGTATTGATGAATCTGACGACAATTTTTAAATGATTTTGATAAGAGAAGAATCAGCGTTAATCTGAAATATTTGGAGAGAAAAAAAAACCGCATATTATTATTTTTTTCATCACGGCCGATAAAATTTCGGAAAATTTGTTCAAATCGGTGGTTTGGTTTCTGGGTTGTTTTGGGGCTATTTCTGACTAATTTTGTAGATTTATTTCGGAAACAGTAATATTAATGCTTCCAAAAGCATGTTATAAGTGTCCCTTCGTTGGGCACTGTCGGGGTTGGGGCACTGACTGTAATATCATGTAATGCGATTCATGCATGTTCTTGTAGTGCTTCACTTACAATTATCATATATGTATTTATTATATTAAATACCTTGCACCTGTTTTGTAAATATTATCGACCAAAAATGCAGAAACTTACAATAAAATATAAAAATTGAACATTTCTGAATAATTCTGTATCATTTTGCGTTCACATTTATGACATTGAACAATTTTACGGTAAAAGAATTAATTGCCACAAAGTGTTGTTTTAGTAATTTCATGTATTCCCGGAATGCCCACAAAATAATTCAATTCTACCTGTCGGTACATCAAAGAATGTGGGCATTCCGGGAATAAACCGTCAATGTTATGACTGATTAGACCTTACGGGGGCATTGAAAAAAAAAAAAAAGATTTATTGAAACTACAAAGAGTTTATCAAAAAAAAACAAAAAAAAACGTATAAGACAGAAACCCAGAAAACAGTGAGACATTATACTAAATCAAAGATACTGATATCGACTCGAAAGAAATTAAAAAAAAAAAAAAAATTCAGGTACGCAAATGTATAAAATACAGAAAAGCATATGTAGATAAAAATATATCTAACAAATTAACAGAAAAGAAAAAAAGATACGACACGACACAAAAGGGCAAAAACACTGTTACTATAGTTATGTAAAAAAAAAAGAAGTCTTCTTCGTTCTTTCTTTTCTCGAATAAAATCACTCAATAAACGGAAAAAATGAACTTGAATGATTTTTCACATCACAATGCTGTATAATTCTTTCCCTTTTACGAAAGACCTTTATCGATTTCAAACATTCTCGATAGAACATTGTATTACCCCTTCCCCCTTTAAAAAAGAAAGCCTAAGTGATGTAATATCTTTTTAAACCCGAAAGGGGGTATCTGTGGCTCTAATGTTCTACAATCTATCAATTCTAGAGCCTCATAACACATCTGTCATTCCGCGATTAGGATGATGCAGTATCATTCAACATACTAGAATATTTTTTTTTAACTCATCTGCGACTCATTGACGTAAAAAACGAATCATCTAGTGTAAAAAGAGTCGTAGAAATTAAATGTAAGAAGACGAGGGGTTGAAATAATCAGGAACTATTTGCGTGATCAACGAACTTTCAAAATTAATTGTGATCTGTAATCAGTAAAAAGAATTCTATCGGTGTGTACATGCACGGGGGTATAACACATTTTTAGAGGGCCTGTGCTTGCCATACCGGATTTCACAGTCCGAATCGGTTTGAATTCTAGGAAAAGAATTAACTTCCGGAACAGTTGAAATAAAGAGGGAAATATCTACAGATATGAATATGCAGAAATCTCCAAATTGCCCGTCTTGTCAATGTATTTTTTCCACCAAAGGTTGTTTATCTAAGATAATTAGTCATTTGAATTTCATTTTCTTGTTGCTGTCTCACGGAATAAGACTTTAAATGGTCCTGAATTCGCCATGGATCTGCACATGGAAAAACGTCAAAAATCCAGCAGATCCCGGGTACGATCGCACAGGCATTTGATGAGTGTCGGTGACCACGTACCCACAGCGGTGAGGTATCATCGCTTGTAGTTACAGTGCAACTAAGACTCCATTTTCTTATCATGCTTATTCAGTTATTCTTGCCTGCATCATCAGTGCATGGCAGCTGATTCCTGCATATTTTCTGTCTGAGATTGACCGATTTTCAGGCCAGTTTCCTCAGGTGTTTAGACACAAATTCCACATGAATTGTTGAAATCGATCTGCCTACCTTAAATTTGACATTTTATTGACTGACAGCTTCTACCCTTTTCTTGTGACATGCTGTAGTGTGGTTGCCAGTCATTTCGGCCCTTTACCAGTTCGGCCCCCAGTCATATCGGCCTTTTTATCTTTCGGCCTTTTTCCATTTCGGCCCTCAATTTATGATGAAAAAAAAAACATAATGCTGAAACATATCGGCTCCTTTTTTCGGCCTTTTGCTGTTTCGGCCCATTTATAGCCAGGGAAAGCCTAGCTTGCTTGACTACTATGACTTTTATTAGTGTTTATTTTTATTACAAATTTTCTGTGAAACAAGCCAGCTTCAATTTTCTATGAAACTTGATAAAAAAAATTTTATGATTTCTTGATAAAGGCCGAGTGGCAGAAAATTTGTGAATATTGAGTGTTCATTGTTATTTATTATTTCTATGAAACATTCGGCAGAAAAAAATAGAGAATCGATTTTTTAAGATTTTTATTACAAAATTCAAATTAAAATTCTTTATTGGCTTTAACACATTGTTCACAATGTATTTTTTTCTGGGTTACCAAAAATTTGGGTCGGCAACTATATGAAAATTAATGGCTTTACCTAGAGCAGACGGTTACTGGGTCCTCTATTTTAGAATATAAGAAAATTGTATGTCATACTGTTTGTTCCTAAGAAATTTAGCAATAATTTTCAATCACAATTTCTTCAACCTTCAAGCTTGGATTTTTCAGTAGAAGGTGGTGGAGGCAAGAGGCTGGAATTCACCCCCTCAATTTTTCCCTTATATTAAGTTTTTTAATTGTATCAAGTATTTATTCTCAGTTACTCACTATAAGGGAGGACTGGAAAAAAAATTATTAGGCCGAATGGTCTAGGGCCGAAAGGTAGGAATTATTTCCTAATGCGTTATTATGGAGGGCCGAAACAAAGGCCAAATGGACTAGGACCGAAAGGTAAAAAGGCCAATATGACTGGGGGCCGAACTGGAAAAGGGCCGATATGACTGGTAACCTGTAGAACCGACGTTATCGCAATTTTAAATTGACTCCTGCAATGCCGTTTTTCTGCCATGCTTGTGTCAAATGTGCAAGTGTGCAGGGATGCAAATAAGCACTCGCCAATACGACTAAAAATTCAGTGTGGACTACCAAAAATGTTTTTCTGATTGCCCACTTGGCGACCGTAAAATTCCAATCATTATTGTTTTCTTGTTTCATAGTTGCGGTAACTCAAGTTGGGAAACAAAAACTCATGGGTATTTGACAAATTTTCGGTTCGCTTTCTTCCTTGTTTCCTTGTAAAGACGTACTGTAATTTTAAATAAGTATACCAAAACTAACTAACGTTTTCAAAAACGCACAAAGTCACTGTCTGTAGACCGACTGACATATACATGTACGTAATACTAATATGTTAATAAATGGATTTACCTGTATTTATTGATTTACTTAAAGGGACTTCTACTTGAAATGACCAAAAACAAAACCTTACTTTAATATTTAAAAAATTGAAACATCTAAAATCTTAAGTGAAGTTTATGTGGAAAAATTACTCAAACTGATTTGATGAAAGAACATTATTGGATGATATACATGTAGAACGCTGACCTCAAATGACTGACTGCAGTTATCGTTCAACGTCGTCAAATAAACTCGACATGTACACTGGTCTCTCTCTCATTTTTGGCGTTAATTTCGTACATTGTACACCTGTACAATGGCCATGACTTGATACTGAGAAGGAGAGAAGGGGAGTTTTGGCTTAAATTTGAAAATATTAATTTAGATACATTTTGATGTGGGCTAATCATTTTTGATGTGGGCACCTAAATTTATTGACTTAGGAGCCCACTTGGCCCCTGAAAATTTCAACGAATTTCCTTCCCTGAGTGTGTCTGGTGACATAAAGACTAATCAGATCCAAACTCTAGAAATATGTCAATCTCTAGTTTGTTTCGGATATGCTATTTTTAGCAATAAGGAATCATTCTTCGCTGTAAAACAGTAATTGCTAAAAGTAAAAACAGCATCTCCAAAACTAGAAAGTATAGCATCTTTGTAATTGTTGCGCTGTAACTACATCGCTTGGTCACATACCCTTTCCTCAATACAGACGTTTTCCTCTATAAGTTTTTAATACATACTTGTAGAGAAAAGGGTTTGTGCTAAGGAAAGGGTTTCTGACCAAGCGATAATACCTCACCCCTGTGCACATCCACCTACCCTACATGTATCTTTTAATGCCATAGCACATCTGATGTGGGACATGGTCTCTTAACAAGTGTCTGTGAAGTGGATGCATCATGCATGATCTGAAAAATGGCAAGATGAGGGACATTTGCAAATGAAACATGATTGCATGGCCATCCTTTATGATAAACATACAAACCATGCAGTAAAAACTGACTCTTAACAGTTAAACAAATAAGGAGACAGAAATAAGCCACATCTTGCATATTTTATACACAACAACTTACATTGAGATGCCCCCTTCATCTCTTGTATGTTACGATGTTAGCTTGCAGTGATTTTTTTTCCAAACAAATTGGCGCTATTCGGCCCCTTTCCCCCTTCCTGGAGTATATATTTTTCCCCTCCCATCAGAGAAAATTCCCCCCCCATGTAAATATAATTTTTCATCGGAAAAAAAAATCATTTAAAATCGTGAATCAATAAATCAGTCATAGAGATAAAAAAGAGAAAATTTACGTAAATTAAGACATTCTTGATGTCGGACTGGTCACATGACCAAATTTCCGTCATGTTTACAGGGGGATGCGCCTCTAGATTTTTGACTGCACCCTATGAAAAATCCGTGATTTTGTTTGCTCCTTCTTCAAATCTCATTTTATATTGGGGTTTGAGGAGCTAAGAGCTAATTCATAAATGGTTCCTTTAGTGAATTCTAGTAGTTTTATCCTTGATATAAACATTAGATTCTAGATATAAAGCAATTTCTATACACTATGCTCTATGATAAACACTGAGTTTATCCCCCAACTATATTCGGAACCTCTCTGTGCTTATCTCTAATTGGACCTTTGTGTGACATCACGCCGACATAGAGAATGCCCTTGATGTTGTTAACTTTCATTTTACTACTTGCTGTAAAGTGGCGCAGTTTTTACTTTCGCTTTACAATGCAATGTCAAACAATAGCAAAAATAGGTAAAAAGACAGTGGGATCGTGAAAAAATTGTCATTCTCTTTCCGAAAGCAATTTCAGATGAAAGTCAAATATCTACTACTAGCAGCACCAGCAGTAATTACCACCCTAAGCCTTGTTCTATAGAGAGATTCCAAGCCAGAGGAGAGAGGGACATCAGGCTAAACTGATTTCTATTGAACTATTTGGGAATGACTTGGTCACTATTCAGATTAATGTAGTACAATTGTGTTGTTATTTTAATATTTCTGTTTACTTTAAACCATTCCAATACTATTTAAAAGAGTTTTTGCAATAGTTTTGAATAATTCAAAAATTCCCCCATGGGGTCGATTAAGCGCTTTTTTCCCCCTCAAATAGGCCTTGACCCCCTTCCCCCAAAAGTGAGAAAAACACTGGCTTGTATCCAAAAGCGTTCATATTTATCTCATTTTTCTGAATTAATAATGAGGTTTTCCTCTTTAGCTGTTATGTCACTCTTTCATTGTTATTTATGTATAACTTTCAGGGGTGAACAACCTTAATTGCCATTTTCATACCTGTCAACCTCCAAGAACAAAAATGAGGGAGGTTTTCTTCCAAAATGAGGGAGAATTGACCAAAATGAGGGTTGTTTTGTGTAAACATAATTTTTCGACCTTTTTGCACTATTTTCATTATACCAGTGAGTATATCTACTCCTATAGTATTTCTTGGTGTCTTAAAATAAAAATCAATTATCCTGGGGATTTTACTCTGTTTGCAAAAAAAAAAAAAAAAAATATGCACGATTGTTAAAGAAAAGAAAATCTCACCCTTTCCTCCTCATAATATTCACTATTTTCGAAAACCAGAGTTACTTCCCATTTGAGACGGTATCTGACGTAAACTGATTATGATGTCATCACATTCTATGGAAACAGTCCTAAAAGTCTGGGAAATGCGGTATAAAATCTACGTTGCCATACCATTTTCATTACGTCACAATGGTTTTACGTCAGATACCGTCTGTAGGGGGAAATAACTCAGAATTCCGCAAAGACGCAATAGAGGACCTATAGTGAAAGAATGTTCAACTACATGATAAAAACCGCCTCTCTCGCCCAAACTGAGATAAAGAATTGTTTGACTTTTCTTTTTCAATGTTTTCAATCTAATCCCTAAGTAGATGTGAAGTATAATGGAAATATACCGGTATTATGACTGTATTATCTTACGTAATATGTCCATTTCATTGGAGTAATTGTGTTAATCGTATATTTCGTGTATAGTGATGCGTAAAAGCAGGAACAAATCAGCGTCTTGGCATATTCCTTAAATGATGCGAAATATAACGGACTTTACAATCGTAAAATGCCGCAGACGCGCGTTTTTACAAAGGTGAACGTGATCGAAATCTGCCTTGTGATGTTTTTTCCCCCGCTGCTCTTTGTATACAAGCGCAACTAAACCATGTGGATGCAAATTTTTACGATATTGAAAATAGAAGGTGAATTACAAGTATTTAGTTCATGTCTACCAAGCCAGGGGTCTAGAATTCCCATTCCCGTTGCCCGGGGCAAGCAAAAAGTTAGGACGGGAAAGTACAAAGCAGGTATTCACTTGCCCGTGGGTAAGGAGACTTGTTGAAAAGTCTTTTCCTCTTCATTCAGAAAAGATTTAAATTTTAATATCTTGAAGAATCAAGCACTCCATTTACTAAATATGCCAAATTTCAACAAGTTTCAGTATAAGACCCACCAAACTTTAAAGCCAAAACGCTAGCATTTCTGTTTGATGTGTACTGATGCAAGTGATCATAAAAGGTATTTTTAGATATAGCTCCATCTGGAAAAACTTAGTCACATCAGGAAAACTCAGATTAACCCATAATCAGAGCTCAGAAATGTGTCAATTTTATGCCAGGAAATGCAAATGCGGTTCAGTTATGCCCCATCTTTTTAAGGTAGAGTATCCCAGAATTGCTGGAATTTTTATGCCTGGATACCCTATTTTGTGTCTTCAGAATATTGTTTAGATTATCAAATTAATATGGTTTTGGGAAAAGAAACTTTTATAGTTACATTTTATCACCTCTAAAAAGGGATTTTTCTTACTTTTCCCATAGGGTTCAATTTAAAATTTTTAATGGCTTAAGCTCTCTGTATAATCATGAAACCACGAATTATATTTTATTGTTTTATCAGGATTTGTTATTTAGGAAATATGAGCATCTGAGACCTGAGGGATGCTCTACCTTAAATAATTTTTAATAGGTAAATACTGAACTGACCTAATTTTATCCAACACTAAGGGAAGAACATTTTGATATGAGGCCAAAAAGTACCATTTTATCAAAAGTGGTTCAAATTTTTTAATGAAGTGCCAGTGCATTCAGTTATTATTTTAATCACCGTATGCAGTGGTTCCCCTGAATGTTTATATTGTTTACTCAGGTATTGAGACTGTTAGAATCATTCTTTGAATATATTATTAAGTTTGGAAATAACTGCATCAACTAATAATTAATTCACTATTTACAGATGTAGGGACAGGATGGCAGCACAAAAACCCACTGCTACTAGCTTGTGGTCACACGTTCTGTGCTGGGTGTCTCACGAAGATCGCTCATAAAGAGAAAGCAAGTCTTACATGTCCTTCATGCAAGGTATTTGATTTACAAAAGCCAAATTTGACTAAATCTCTGTCTCTGTCTCTCTTTGATCGAAAGAATTGTAAAGATAACTTTGTCTGTTTTCTCAGTTTCTGTACGTACATCTGTCACTTTCACATCTAAATGCATTAGACTAGAAAAATGCACAGATCTTGGGGGACGGTCAAGTGAATTGAGCATTTTGAGACTCAGCCCTTACATACAGTTAAAAGTCACTTTCAAGGTATATTTAGAGTGGGTGGTGAATGTGTAAATGACATACATACATTGTATTTCTTGGGAGTATAAAATAAGTTCCTTTGAAATGCTGTGTGCCTCAAGAAGCTTACAGAAAGGTATGAAGCTTAAGTTTGACTTATGTGCTGTGATACAGCATCTGTTTACTTTGCGTCTTACAGTAAGGTTACAATGTGCTTTATGAAACTCCAGGTTGTAATAAAATGTACCTTAAGGGAGCTTCAGGTTGCTTTGTGTCTTACAGGAAGGTTACAATGTGCTTTATGAAACTCCAGGTTGTTATAAAATGTGCCTAAAGGGAGCTTCAGGTTGCTTTGCGTCTTACAGTAAGGTTACAATGTGCTTTATGAAACTCCAGGTTGTTATAAAATGTGTCTAGAGGGAGCTTCAGGTTGCTTTGTGTCTTACAGTAAGGTTACAATTAGTGATGAACCAATTGTCGCCGACAATCGATTGTCGATCGCTAAAACTCTTTCGATTCCGGTTATCGATTTCATTTTCTTACAATCGATTGTCGCTGAAAGAAAGGTATTTTGTATAAAGATATTTACTTTCCTCTTACATGTCACATGAACCGCTGCTTGTTGTCTTGGATGTAAACAGGCAGACACTTTGAAACTGAATGCTTTATATATTTTGTTTTCAGCAAAGTTTTCGGAATTTTATGCAGAAAAATACAATTTTTCTATCTTTTATGTTCCATTTTCATGGACTTTTGTTTTCCGATTTAAATCGATAATCGATCGGTTTACGCTTTCCGATTATTTTCCGATAATCGATTCTTAAAAGTCTTCTGATGTACAACACTAGTTACAATGTCCTTTATGAAACTCCAGGTTGTTGTAAAATGTGTCTAAAGGGAGCTTCAGGTTGCTTTGCGTCTTATAGTAAGGTTACAATGTTCTTTATGAAACTCCAGGTTGTTATAAAATGTGCCCTAAGGGAGCTTCAGGTTGCTTTGTGTCTTACAGTAAGGTTACAATGTGCTTTATGAAACTCCAGGTTGTCATAAAATGTGTCTAAAGGGAGCTTCAGGTTGCTTTGTGTCTTACAGTAAGGTTACAATGTGCTTTATGAAACTCCAAGTTGTTATAAAATGTGCCTTAAGGGAGCTTCAGGTTGCTTTGTGTCTTACAGTAAGGTTACAATGTGCTTTATGAAACTCCAGGTTGTTATAAAATGTGCCCTAAGGTAGCTACAGGTTGCTTTGCTTCTTATAGTAAGGTTACAATGTGCTTTATGAAACTCCAGGTTGTTATAAAATGTGCCCTAAGGGAACTTCAGGTTGCTTTGCGTCTTATAGTAAGATTACAATGTGCTTTATGAAACTCCAGGTTGTTTTAAAATGTGCCCTAAGGGAACTTTAGGTTGCTTTGTGTCTTATAGTAAGATTACATTGTGCTTTATGAAACTCCGGGTTGTTATAAAATGTGCCCCTAAGGGAGCTTCAGGTTGCGTTGCGTCTTATAGTAAGGTTACAATATGCTTTATGAAACTCCAGGTTGTTATAAGATGTGCCTTAGTTAAGAGAGCTTCAGGTTGCTTTGTGTCTCAACAAAGCTTGAGGTTGCTATGTGAAAGTTTCAGATTGGTACTGCAAATATCTGTAAGAAGCTTAAGGTTGCTTTGTGTCTCATTAAAACTTGAAGTTGCTATTTGCCGTAATAAAGCTCCAGGTTGCTTTGTGCTTTTAATTAGCTTCAGGTATCTATGCGCCTAGCCAACCAAATAGCCAAGTTTCTTTGACCGTTTCTGCTGCTACTATGTGCCTTGATAAAACTTCATGTTGATTCATGCCCTATAGAAGCTTCATGCTGCTGTGTGCCTCACTGAAATTTAAGGTTGCTTTGACCTTCTATTAAAATTCAGATTCCTCATTTTCAAGTAGCTTTGTGCCTTTATGGAGCTACAGGTTTCTTTGTGCCTTAATGGAACTACAGGTTTCTTTGACCGGCCGGGTTAGCACAGTGGTAGCGCGCTCGCTTCTCACCTCTAAGGTCCCGGGATCGAATCTCAGATTCGGCAAAGGGTCTTATGTGGGAGGGTAGGTGGTCCCCCACCCAGGTCTCTGCAGGGGGTTTTTCTCCGGGTACTCCGGTTTCCTCCTGCTCCTTGGACCCCCTCACGCCAACAACTGAGCCAACGTGAGACATTTATATAAGTTGTGTAACTTGTTTGTTAAACGTTGTAAAATAAATAAAGTTTAAATTTTACAGGTTTCTTTGTGCCTTAATGGAACTACAGGATGCTTTGCGTTTTCATTAATATTCAGGTTGCTTTGTAAGTTGTAACTCTATAACTTTTCAAGTTTCCTTGTGCCTTAGTGAGACTTTGAATTTCTTTTTTCGTTAATAAGAGCTGTGTTATTTTTCAGGTAGCTACAACCCTTCCACCAGACGGGGAAGGCAGCGTCAGAAGTCTTCATCCAGACGTTTATGTTACAGGGTATATTATGTGTACACAGAGAAGTCTACTCAATCAGTAAGTCTTACCCTCCAGGTTTTGATTCCAACTTACAAAAAAATGTATTTTATTTTCAGTAAAAATGCCTCTACGAGGATCAGGGTAATTGATCAAATAATTTCAGTGGAGATGATTAAAATAAATAATTTGAAGAATTTAGTCATTTTAAAACTTAGATTTGTTCGGAGGAAGGGGGAATACTACATGTACTTGTATTTTAAATTCATAACAGGAGTTATTGCATATTAAGTTAAATTTTTGCTCCATTGTGCCTTTTATACATTTTAATATCAATTTTACCGTTATGATTTTAGTGAGCTGGGTAAATTGAAGCCAGCTGGAATGATGACTCATCCTCAATCTATAAAGGCCCCTCCAGATGCTAGAGGTATACTGAAATACACTCACAATTTTCAAGAGTCAAAAATACATATAATATCATGCAAAAGCTTGAAATTGCTAGGAATTTGGCTTTGTCTTTTGAAGCCATTATTTAATTGATTATTGATCAAATTTATTCAAGTCATGAGTGTTTTCAATTTCTAGTGATGTCCAATTCAGATAATCTTTGGATCTATAAAGTTTGAGAGGGGAGTTTTAAAAGACAAACATGAAGCATACAATTTCGAGCAAAATTACATAAGAATTATGACAATTATGATTTATGTGAATAAAGTAAAATATGTGTACATGTTCATGTGTATTTGACCTATTTCTATCACAATCTGGACAGACAGTTTATGTTTTGGACCTATGTGTTTCTTTAACAATTTTTAAAAAGTAGGAATCAAAGATTCGGGGGCATATAGTTTTTGGCCTGTTTGTCTGTTTGTCTGTCTGTTTGTCCAAAAAACTTTAACATTGGACATAACTTTTGAATTGGAGGTAATAGGGCTTTCATATTTCACATGTTTCACCTTGTGACAAGACCTTTCCGTTGATACCAAAATGTTTGACCTTGTGACGTTGACCTTTGACCTACTTTTCAAAAACTTTAACATTGGGCATGACTTTTGAATGGGAGGTGATAGGGTTTTCATATTTCACATGTGTATTCCTTGTGACAAGACCTTTCCATTGATACCAAAATTTTTGACCTGATGACCTTGACCTTTGACCTACTTTTCAAAAACTTTAACTTTGGGCATAACTTTTGAATGGGAGGTGGTAGGGCTTTGATATTTCACATGTGTATTCCTTGTCACAAGATGTTTCCATGGATACCAAAAATTTTTAACCAAGTGACCCTGACCTTGACCTTTCACATACATGTACTTAACAGAAAATAGTGTTTATACTAACAAAGATTCTACTGGGGGCATTCATGTTTCACAAACACAGGCTTTATTTCCAGATAAAATATGCAGGGAGTGTACAATGAAGTTAGCCATATGTAAATGTGATAGATGTGATTTCATCATGTGTTCACAGTGCTTTTATAAGGTACATGTATACATGTATTTATTTATGTCTACATTTGGTTGCTTAAATATGTTTTCTTTTAATAAAAGGTAAGGACCTCATATTGTTAATGTGAAGTATAAATTGTATCTTCATGTCACAAAATACTCAATAGTGTTACAGAAAGACTTGTATACGGTAGTAGAGGCCAATAGGTACCCAGATGCACGGTGGGTAATCTCGCAACGCAGAACATTTGATTTATCTAAAATTTTGTGTAATACAGATTATTTATCACATAAAAGGGAATGTTATGCAGTGTAAGGATGCCTTAGCTATGCGTTTTATTGAAAATAAGAGAAATAACATCTTTTTATAAAGCTGAAAAACGATGGGCATGATTTGTGTAGATGAAAGTGAAAGTAGAAAGCCGATCGTGTTTGTTGGCTTTAAAATGGTTATATCCACCTAATTTTGGATGCAACTCCTAGTTAAGTCTTACACTGCATCACATTCCCCTTTTTGCTATGAATGATATATTTTGCACGAAAATATAGAAAAACCGATTGTTCTGTGTTGCGAGATTACCCACTGTGAGCTCATTTTATTGGTTTTCTAGTATAGATAAACTGTAACGTGTTTAACTTCGGTACGATGATATTCATCACTACATGTATGTCTTTTCAAAAATTTTTGAAAATATTTTCTTTTTCAGATTCACTCTACATCTAATGCCTTGAAACAGCATAAGGCTATCCCACTAGAATCACTAAAAAGGTAAATGTGGAAATAAAATAATTTGCATCTAATAAATTCAAAAAATTATCATGACATTTTGCCTGTTCATGTTGCTTATAAAGAATGGAAAGGGGAAATGATTAGCCAGTTTTCTTTCTGTCATTGAATCCTTCCAATTGTCCATTTACCTTAAAAATTTACCATTGATCTTGGTATAAACTTGAACTGAATGAATGTTACTTTGTGTTTTCCAAGCAATGATTGTTGATATTATGTAAATTGACTTCAGAAGTAATATACACCCACTCTGGCCTCTTGTTAAATGTACCTATAACTTTATTTCCCTAAGTAAAGATAAGGGGACTGCAGAGTGTCAAGAGCATCCTAATCGACTCCCAAAGCAATATAGACCCACTTGGGCCTCTTGTTTAATGTACCTATAATTTTATTTTCCTTAGTAACGACGAGGTAACAGCAGAGTGTCAAGAGCATCCTAATCGACTCCTGAAGCAATATAGACCCATTTGGGCCTCTTGTTTAATGAACCTATAACTTTATTTCCCTTAGTATCGACGAGGTGACAGCCGAGTGTCAAGAGCATTCTAATCAACTCCCAAAGCAATATAGGCCCACTTGGGCCTCTTGTTTAATGTACCTATAACTTTATTTCCCTTAGTATTGACGAGGTGACAGCTAAGTGTCAAGAACATCCTTATCGACTCCCGAAGCAAATTATGTCCATTTTGGCCTCTTGTTTAATGTACCTATAATTTTATTTCCCTTAGTATTGATGAGGTAACAGCAGAGTGTCAAGAGCATCCTAATCGACTCCTGAAGCAATATAGACCCACTTGGGCCTCTTGTTTAATGTACCTATAATTTTATTTTCCTTAGTAACGACGAGGTGACAGCCGAGTGTCAAGAACATCCTACTCGACTCCTGAAGCAAATTATGCCCATTTGGGCCTCTTGTTTAATGTACCTATAATTTTTTTTTTCCTTAGTAACGACGAGGTAGCAGCAGAGTGTCAAGAGCATCCTAATCGACTCCTGAAGCAATATAGACCCACTTTGGTATCTTGTTTAATGTACCTATAATTTTATTTTCCTTAGTATCAATGAGGTGACAGCCGAGTGTCAAGAGCATCCTAATTGACTCCCAAAGCAATATAGACCCACTTGGGCCTCTTGTTTAATGTACCTATAATTTTATTTTCCTTAGTAACAACGAGGTGACAGCCGAGTGTCAAGAGCATCCTAATCGACTCCTGAAGCAATATAGACCCACTTTGGCCTCTTGTTTAATGTACCTATAATTTTATTCTCCTTAGTAACGACGAGGTGACAGCCGAGTGTCAAGAGCATCTTAATCGACTTCTGAAGCAATATAGACCCACTTTGGCCTCTTGTTTAATGTACGTATGACTTTATTTCCCTTAGTAACGACGAGGTGACAGCTAAGTGTCAAGAACATCCTAATCGACTCCTGAAGCAAATTATGTCCATTTTGGCCTCTTGTTTAATGTACCTATAACTTTATTTTCCTTAGTAACGACGAGGGGACTGCAGAGTGTCAAGAGCATCCTAATCGACTCCCGAAGCAATATAGACCCACTTTGGCCTCTTGTTTAATGACCTATAATTTTATTTTCCTTAGTAACGATGAGGCGACAGCTGAGTGTCAAGAGAATCCTAATTGACTCCTGAAGCAATTTATGCCCATTTGGGCCTCTTGTTTAATGTACCTATAACTTTATTTTCCTTAGTAACGACGAGGGGACTGCAGAGTGTCAAGAGCATCCTAATCAACTCCTGAAGCAATATAGACCCATTTGGGCCTCTTGTTTGATGAACCTATAATTTTATTTTCCTTAGTAACGACAAGGTGACAGCTTAGTGTCAAGAGCATCCTAATCGACTCCTGAAGCAATATAGACCCACTTTGGCCTCTTATTTAATGTACCTATAATTTTATTTCCCTTAGTAATGACGAGGTGACAGCAGAGTGTCAAGAGTATCCTTATCGACTCCCAAAGCAATAGAGACCCACTTGGGCCTCTTGTTTAATGTACCTATAACTTTATTTTCCTTAGTAACGACGAGGTGACAGCAGAGTGTCAAGAGCATCCTAATCGACTACCGAAGCAATATACACCCACTTGGGCCTCTTGTTTAATGTACATACAACTTTATTTTCCTTAGTAATGACGAGGTAACAGCAGAGTTTCAAGAGCATCCTAATATACTCCTGAAGCAATGTGTGCCCATTTGGGCCTCTTGTTTAATGTACCTATAATTTTATTTTCCTTAGTAATGACGAGGTAATAGCAGAGTGTCATGAGCATCCTAATTGGCTCCTGAAGCAATTTATGGCCATTTGGGCCTCTTGTTTAATTTACCTGAAACTTTATTTTCCTTAGTAACGATGAGGTAACAGCAGACTGTCAAGAGCATCCTAATGGACTCCTGAAGCAATTTATGCCCATTTGGGCCTCTTGTTTAATGTACCTATAATTTTGTTTTCCTTAGTAACGACGAGGTAACAGGAGAGTGTCATGAGCATCCTAATTGGCTCCTGAAGCAATTTATGCCCATTTGGGCCACTTGTTTAATGTACCTGTAACTTTATTTTCCTTAGTAACGACGAGGTAACAGCAGAGTGTCAAGAGCATCCTAATCGACTCCTGAAGCAATTTATGCCCATTTGGGCCTCTTGTTTAATGTACCTATAATTCTATTTTCCTTAGTAACGACAAGGTAACAGCAGAGTGTCAAGAGCATCCTAATCGACTCCTGAAGCAATTTATGCCCATTTGGGCCTCTTGTTTAATGTACCTATAACTTTATTTTCCTTAGTAACGACGAGGTAACAGCAGAGTGTCAAGAGCATCCTAATGGACTCCTGAAGCAATTTATGCCCATTTGGGCCTCTTGTTTAATGTACCTATAATTTTATTTTCCTTAGTTACGACGAGGTAACAGCAGAGTGTCAAGAGCATCCTAATCGACTCCTGAAGCAATTTATGCCCATTTGGGCCTCTTGTTTAATGTACCTGTAACTTTATTTCCCTTAGTAACGACGAGGTAACAGCAGAGTGTCAAGAGCATCCTTATCGACTCCTGAAGCAATTTATGCCCATTTGGGCCTCTTGTTTAATGTACCTATAATTCTATTTTCCTTAGTAACGACAAGATAACAGCAGAGTGTCAAGAGCATCCTAATCGACTCCTGAAGCAATTTATGCCCATTTGGGCCTCTTGTTTAATGTACCTATAACTTTATTTTCCTTAGTAACGACGAGGTAACAGCAGAGTGTCAAGAGCATCCTTATGGACTCCTGAAGCAATTTATGCCCATTTGGGCCTCTTGTTTAATGTACCTATAATTTTATTTTCCTTAGTTACGACGAGGTAACAGCAGAGTGTCAAGAGCATCCTAATCGACTCCTGAAGCAATTTATGCCCATTTGGGCCTCTTGTTTAATGTACCTGTAACTTTATTTCCCTTAGTAACGACGAGGTAACAGCAGAGTGTCAAGAGCATCCTAATCGGCTGTTGGAGTATTTCTGTGAGGAGGACAATCAGGCCATTTGTTCTAAATGTGTGATAGAAGGTCTTCACAAGTCACATGCCATAGTCTCTATGGAAGAAAAGGTTTGCTGATCTCCGTCATTTTCAAATTTTCCATATACATGTAGTTTTTGTGAGTTTTTCTTTTTTTTGTGCAAAAACTTTAATATCTGTCATAACCTTTGATAGGTACATGTATATGATGGAGCTTTCATATTTGACATGTGCACTCCTTTTGACAAAACCTTTCCAATACATGTAATGCTTAAATTTTTACCTTGTGACTTTGACTTTGGAATTTGAACTATGTGTTTTAAAAACTTTTTTAATAGATTTAGATTCATGTTTCTTAGAGGTATACTAGATGCATTTGGAAAGACCTTTATTTTTCCTAAAACTTTCTGCTTGATTACCTTGACATTGGAGTAAGATTCTCTGGTAAAGTTCAGATGTTATACTGTTATACTCTTTATACTGTTATGGGATTTCATTAGATCACAAACACATCACATAGATTACTGTAATATGAAGAAAATATAAGTATATAAGAAAATAAGGCAGATTATTTTATAGAAATTAGTAACTTTTCTAAAATAATTCAATACAGAAATATTTTTTTCCCTGTCTTTTAGAACAAAGCATTATTGTCAGAGATAGAACCTGCTTTAGTAATGGCCAGCAAAGTTGTAAGGAAAATCAAAGGATCAAATCAGGTAAGTGCGATTAAACTTGAAATATGAAAATACTAAACTTCTAGTATATATTTCTATCATATACATGTACATCTGGCTTATTTGACAAATCTACATAAATTTGGTCATGGAAATACATGATGTTACTGATGTAGTTTCATACTGCATGTATTTTTGCATCGCCTGCGAAGCGTAGCGACACTTAGGGATAACTTTTTCCGTTGTCTGTCTGTCTGTCCGTCCATCCGTCTGTCTGTCTGTCACACTTGGATGTCACACCCTATAAAGTTATTCCTGAGTGTCGCTATGTTTTGCATGCGATGCATGCATTCCTTGGAATGATTATTAGAAATACAATTTATGTAGTTCTGTATATATGAAGAAAAAAATTACAAGTATCTTTTGATTTAGTTCTGAGAATAATTTGATGGAGAACTCCTGATAACATTACCAAGTATTTTACATGTGCATACATGTGTTTTTGTAGACTGTGAATGGCTTTATTCCCGATGCTAAACAAGAGACATTTCCTGTTATACAGGACATACATGAACATTTTCAACATTTACACGGAGTTCTTCAAGCAAGGTAAAAATACAGTCTAGTTGTATTAGTCTTTACAGTGAACATGATACACGTACACTAGTGTTATAACGATAGTTGCTTATGTCGCCGCTACTGTCGCTGAAACTTGAAAGTCGCCGACTATCGATAATGGTTTTGAAAATCGATTGACTCGATTGAATATTTATTACAAATTTATTCATATCTCAGGCGTGCCCGCCGTGTGAGACCATTTTGGCTTTAGAAAGAAAAAGAAAGGGCCTCCTTCTAATGCAAACCACGAGATTTTGTTATTAAGAACACAAAATGTTCAACATTTAATTTATTTCAATGACTTTAAATAGAAATCAGATTCTTACATCACAAGCACTGAGTATTTTTCTTCTGAAAAGATACAAAACATACAACAATTTCGAACAAGAAAAAAGTCCGATTATTCCGATTGTGATATCAATTGTACTCCTCCAATAGTTTCCGATAATCAATGTTTTTTCCGATTTTACAACACTAATGTACACTATGTTTACTTACATGTAGTTTAGTGATATTCAAATTTTAGCCCATTTTTAGAGGCTAATTCAACAATAAGCTAAACGTTTAGACTCTTATGGATTACGATGGAAAATGTGGAAAATATGACAGGTGCCCGAATAGACGATTTCCGAGATGTTTCATTTGATAGCAACTGTCCTGTTCACTAATTCCAGAGCACCCTGTTTTCCTGGTTTTCTCTAAAATATGATAATGTCATCTTCCAAAAAGATATCAATTTTAGTCGTAACAGAAAATACCATTCTTTTCGCTGTGCGTCAGCTAAGTTAGAAATAGGACGGAAAATAAAAAGTCTATGGGGATTTTCTATAGTAAAATCGCTGAAAATGTGTGACGTCGGAGGCTTTGACGTCACTGTTTACTATTGTTGACATGGAGAACAATATGGTGGCGGCTTGAAATTAACATGGGAATTTCCCGTAGACATTTTATTTTCTCATATTATGGTGTAGGGGTAGCTGATAGGGTAAGTTGAAGTTAATTTCCAGTTACGACTAAAGGAGGTCAATTCTCGGAAACTGTAATTTATAGCAAATTTCTTCAGACGACAGAATAAATAGCCCAAACAGGGTGCTCTGGAATTAGTGAACAGGACAGTAGACTACGGACATAACATACTTTGGCGACGTTTTCCGTTGTGACGTCACACGAAGTACTGGAAACTTATTGAAAAACCTTCGATGAATTACGATTTAACAATTCAAAAGTTTGCCGAGGTATTTGATGTCCGTAGTCTGATGTGTAAAATTAAGGTTTTTAATGGTTGATTCCAAGAACTTGAAAATGTACTATTAATGTTTATGCTAATACATGTATGTTGTTTTGCCTAATTTTGCCATGTTTCCACTTACATTTGGTTGCGTTAGAATATGAAAGCGTACATTAACTTATAGTCTCTAACTTAATGAGAGATATGCAAATTTCAAAGAAGCTAATGTACATGTACATGTAATGCTTGACTTCTTTGAAACAAGTATATAAAAATAAAATTGAAATATGTACATGTATTCAATGATATAAATGAATGATAAAATCAAAAAAAAAAAAAAGAATTATGTTTTGAAATATGTATAACTGACTGACAGTGTTTGTATTTTCAAAATATATATGCATTTTACAGGGAACATCAACTTGTAGAGGAGGTGATATCATTGTTCAGGAAGGGAACAGAGCCACTCCTTAATCTGGTAATATTTTCACACTCTACTGTGTTTTTGTACTTTTAGTTGAGCAATACATGAATGTTAACTGATATGGTTAAATACAATGTTCATGTATATGACGTCAGTGTTCAGTAATGTTGTAACAATTGTCGTCGCTAAAACTTAAAAGTCGCCGACTATCGATAATGGTTTTGAAAATTGATTGTCACTATTGAAGTTTCTTTGACTCAGTTTTT
This sequence comes from Pinctada fucata, assembly GCA_028142955.1. NCBI lineage: Eukaryota > Metazoa > Mollusca > Bivalvia > Pterioida > Pteriidae > Pinctada > Pinctada fucata. The sequence continues at coordinate 22,630,358 of AP027104.1, forward strand.
GCCATTTTGGACCATATTGGCTTTAGAAAGAAAAAAGAAGGCCTTCCTTCTCAAGCAAACTTCAAAGTTTTGTTATTAAGAACAAGGAATGTTCAACAATTAATTTATTTCCATGATTTTAAATAAAAATCAGATTCTTAAATCCGTGCACTGAGTATTCTCACTCTGAAAAGATACAGAACATTGAACAATTTTAAACAAGAAAAAAGTCCAATTATTCCGATTGTGATATCGATTGTACTCCTCTGATAGTTTCCGATAATCGATAGCAAAATTTTTCCGATTTTACAACACTAGTGTTCAGGTCGTCAAAACAAATTTGTTTTATTTGTTTTTCAATGAACAGTTGTTATTTTCTGCAAGTGCAATATAAAGGCATCACTGTTCCTTCATCCATCTGTCTGTCTATCCTATACATGTTTATAGCTTTAACTGTCTTGGTATGCAAGGGACTTCTAGGGATGGTCAGTCATGAGGAGACTCATCACTTAATGAGGGTCAAGGTTAGATTAGGGTCAAGGTCAAATACATGTGTCTAATATCAAACATGTAGCGAGCAGCAAACCTGATACTTAACAGCCTAGTGAGAATAAACACTGATTAGATACTAGTAATTTTAAATTTATTCATTTCAGAAATCTTGTATGCAGGAAGAGTCACAGAAATTAGAAAAGGCAATAAAAGGTACTGTTTGAAAAATTTGATATATATATGTATTCATTCCATTTGTTTTGCCCGTATGTGACAACTGAGTCAAGTAGAGTTTGCCTGATTTGTCTGTCCATCCTTCCGTCATTCTGGCAAACTTTTACTGTTAAGATGATTACTCACAAAACAAACAAAATTTGAATTTACATTTAGATATTAATGAATAAAGAAATGTACTAAGAGGGAGAGTCAGCTGTAAGTTTTTTTGTCAGTTGATAAAATGTCAGGTGTCAAGGTCATATGAGTTGTCAAATGTCAAGGTCATATGTCATTGTCAAATGTCAAGTTCATATGAATTGTCAAGCTCATACATTTAGGTAGAGAAATGGAATAATGATATTGCTTTCAGTGTGATAACTCAGGAACCATTTTACTCTTTCAAATCAAATTTGGCGATGAGAAAATAGTATACTGCACAAAAAAAGTTGAGGATAATTATTTAAGAAATAACAACTAGCTAGCCATGGTTTATTGTCCAGTAATTCCACTAGTCGCATGAACCAATCAAATTATCACCAAGCCACGAAACGGCGAGGTGATAATTTGATTGGTTCATGTGACGAGTGGAATTACTGGACAATGAATCACGGCTTGCTAGTTGTTATTTCTATTCTAATATAGCATGTGAATGGGCGGAGCTTAGCGCACTGGAAGTTTGTTGGAGATTTTACACCAGGCCAGTTCTATGGTACATACATGTACAGGGAGAAAATCTCAAGTCATATTAGAATTAGAGTTTTGGATTACCATTGAGATGGGGACAATGTTTTATTTTCATAGTTCTATTGTCGTAACTGAGATGAACATCAATTTTTAAGTAATTTGTCAGTATTTGTACAACTCTGGGCTAAAAAAAAAGGCAACGGAGCCAAATGTCAATCTCCTGCCAATTTCTGTAAAGATGTGAATTTCAGAAAAATAAAATTTTGACCCAAAATGTACATGGTCTGAATAATTCATAATTAATCAAAAGAAATTGCATGTCTGATCCAAAGTACACAATGATATTGTTTTGAAAATCCGGTATTTAAACTGAGCTCATTGCCGTTAACGAAGGTCTGACATAATCGTTGCAACTTTTGAAAACATAAGAAAAAGAGTGAGAAAAAATTTTCAATAAAATGAGGGGTTTTAAACTGAACAATCATTTAAAGTTGAATAACAATTATGAGTTTAATGAATCTGGAAGGTTTATTACGTAAATGTTATTAAATAAAAGATAAAAGAGAAAAAAAATATGATTTCGGGTAAAATACGCATTTTCTTCAAAATTGGAAATGGGGAAAATTAATAAAAAAACCGAATTTACCAAAAAATGAAAGCAATGACCAGACATTCTGTTTTACCGGTTTCATTTTGTAATTTTGATGAAAATGACACAACACTATTTTGAATGATAATGATCCCTCAACTTTTTTTGTCCAGTGTAATTCTTGTCACTCTGTTTCTTAGATGATTTGTAAACAATCATTGATATGAAACTGCATGATAAAACAAATTATTGAAAGTCATGCAATCTTACGTGGGTAATTGCAAGACATCGAATTTATCACAATCTCCTGAAAATTCTCAGAATGTCACTATTTGAGTACATGTACATGTATTTCCTAATTTCATTCAGTATCATGTATACAATAGGCAATTATATATATTGTTCAAGCTGATTGTGAACAACAATAGAATAAATCAATATTTTGTTTATGTAGCATAAGTCTGAATTCCTGTATTGAAGGAAAATTTGTCTTTTGTCCTTTGTCTGTCTTCTTAAGTAGCCTGATTGAAGTCTTGCAAAAGTCATGAGATTTCATGGCTGAGTTTGTACATAAACATTGTAAGAATTTTAAAGGAAGGTGAATTTCTAAACAAACCATGTTAATAGAACTTATGATTTTATAGACATCTTGTATCTTTCTTTATTACCATTTCGTACAAGTAAAGTCCTAGCTATATTTCTGAAAAAAAAGTCAGTTACCTTCTATCGCAAAGTGTTTAAAAGAGGAAGAAAAGAAAAGAGCATTGGACTTCAGAAATGTACTAAAGAAGTGTCATTGATAAAGAGCTATGATTGAAAATAAAAAGGTGCGTCATAATTCAGCTGTTGCAAGAGAATCTTGAAAGATCTTCAACATTTAGGAAGTAAATTGCTTTATGTACATGTATGATCTCTGTAGAAAATAACAACCCCCTCTCCTACCCTAAAATAAACAAAATAATTTTTTATAACTCTTATCTTATATATACATATCTTATTTTTCTTTCTTTTGAAAAATTAACATTTTGAGAATACTGGTCACCATGACTTCTCTTCTTTTCCCCAAAAAAATGTAAACATCTCTTAAGTATTTCTTGAATATTATAAAAACTGATTTTTCACTACTTTTCAATGAAAATAGCTTGAGGATAATCAACTTTTTTTGTTTAATGTTATTTATGCCATTTTGGGATGGCTGTAACTGCAATTATGGCTATCCAAGTACCCTTAGTGTATGTGTGATGTTTGATTTTGCTTTACATGTTACACTTATTATATATACATGATATATATATATTTAAATATGTACTACATTAACAGCGGCACAACAGATTCTGAACAATAACTGTGAGGTAGTACTGAATGCTAAAGAGGTGCTGGATCAACTGACAAATGCTAAAAATGTGCCGTGTATTATCAAAGAGAAAGAGGAGCAGGACTCGCAAGAAAAAAATACGAAAATTATGTAAGTATTGTAAAATAATTCATCTTCGAGGGTGTAAAATTTCATAGTTTTGGGTCTGAAACTCTTATTTGTCGACATTTAATTTCATTGATTTCTGCCATTTACATAGCCAGAAATAAACTTTGGACAAGAAAGCAGTTTGAATGTCAACGTGACTGCACTGCAAGTATGATGATAATAATGTATACATTTAAATTCAAAAGAAAATGTGAATTAAAATATCAGCAGGGGTGCATTCCTTTATCGGAAGGTTCCCACTGATCAAGCCGTTTCTGGTAATGGAACGCGCCGTTCCAGCGGATCGGATCATCTGGCAAGTCTAGGACTGACATTTCAGCCTGTTCTTATATGGTGGACAATGGTTACGTTCTTGTTTTATTCTAATTCGAAATTTCTGTAAAAGAAATAAAATAGATAAAATTAGAACTTACGACTTTATTTTTGGATTTTTTGAATACCAAAATTTTCCTCTACCCACTGTTGCTATGTTAAAGTCCTTCTGGCACCGTTTTCATTCCATTATCAGAATGAGATGGTTCTGGAACGTTCCGCATAATGGAATGCAGCCCAGGGTATGATCGTAATCAAAATGTTTCTTGGACGAGTATACGAACTCTCAATGAAATACATGTCAATGATAATTTTATATGGAAAGTTGAAATCTAAATTAAAACCAAAACTTTGTATAGTGTTAGAATGGATAAAACTTGGTACCCTGACAAGACCCAGCGACAATTGGCCAAACCTACTGACTGTATAAAAGTTTTCTTTTGAATTTGAAAGCTAACCCGTACAATGGCAGAGAATTTGTGTTTTTCAAACATCCCCCCTTCCTGTACTCCCAGAGTCATGTATGGGACAACAAATTTGCTCCAATCAAAATTTTCAAACACAAGAAGTATCATTTTCTTGGAAAGTTGCTCAATCTGAGTCTTCTAGAACCTTTAGAATTTGCAGAAGTACGAACGGACCTCAAAAAAAATTTTGAGATAGAAATTTAGTGGTGTGGGCGAGCAAATTATTTTTAAAATATTATTTTTTGAATTTTGAAAAATATGGCGCGGGAAATCAGACAAACAGGCAGTGATTCATCTACCTCTGCGTCCTGCATCTCTGATGCATAAAAATCGCCCAGGACCCATTGATTTCCGATGGCTGCGTCCCATGGTATGCATTTTCCTTTTTCGTATAATGCGTCCGTCTAATTTGAGGTGTATCTCTTTTGGTGGCATGTTAAAGACCCTTGTAAATACAGTCCATTCATTAGTAAATGATGCAGTACAATTCTATACACCCTCCCCACACCACATACACTTGCATACAGAGCGGAGGACATGTCACAAGGTCCCCTACGGGACAAGTAACATCACACCTAACAGCAATGTTTGGGACTCATTAATTTCTGCTGGGACCCATTGTTTTTGCTGGGGACCCATGGTCTGATTGTCAACAGGTCCAGAGGACCCGTTTAGATCAAATTGTAGATTAATCTCTGAACAGGTATGGCCATACTGTGTTTGTCTTACTGTGCAACCATCGTCCAACTTAGCCAAACAAATTGACAAATTGTACTTGTCAGATATGTCACGCATACTCCCCAAGAAAGACCACCTCCAACGTAAGACCACAAATCCACTGCATTTGGGGCGGTCTCATAAAGGAGGGACCACTGTACATGTATATTGCATTACAGTTTTACTTCAGGTTGTGATATTTTATGTACATCAATTTCACCTATAACTAGATTTATTTATGTTGGACAGATTCACCCCTGATGATTCTTTTGACGGCAACTTATCGACTTACGGGAAAGTGGAGGGTGGAGTACAGATAAGGGCAGAGTGGCATACACCAGAAGAAATGCCCGATGAATTCAGGGACGATGATAATGAAAGCATCGGAAATATGACATCACAGGACAGTAACAGTGTGATATCAGTATCGGAAACCATGTCATCTGATGATGTCATCATAGAAGGTAAATCACCATGGACACAAAGTAATGCTAGAGTGCTTTGAAACGGTCTGAATTTGGATCTTCATAGGTTGGATTAGGGGGAGTTTGGTATGGATGGGGATTAGGTTCTTTTCAACAATTTAGCAATGATGAAGGACAAATATAAAATGCATAGAAGCAACATTGTAAAAGAAGAAAAACCAATTAAATAAAGTTAATTTGGAATAAAAACAAGACAAATTAATATGGTATAATCAAACTTTGAATGTAGCATGAATGTAGCAACATAGCACGAAGCATGTAAACAAGTCAAATAGCATTATGACCCTAATCACCTTCCATAGTTGAAAGCTATGCTGAGTTAGTAATTGAAAAGTAAACTGCAATAAAATTCCATGCAAAAACTGATACATAGGGAATCGTTACTATAGATACATGTACATATATTTCCATTGCAGTAGAATCCCTATTTTAAACACGCATTAGGCAAAGCTATTTATATCCTATAATTCTTGTTGCCTATTGTGATGTCACGTTTCAGTTTTGAAAGTATGGAGAATTTACCAACATTCAGATACTTTTGACGTTACAACATTCAATATGCCAATATGTCAATTTGGATGTCTGATATTTAGGACAAAGGGAAATACATGTATAAGTAATGACTGTATAATTCTGGTTGGTCGCGTGCAAATTCCGTGAATTGAGAAGCGATTCATGGAATCTACCATGAACACCCAAAGTAAGACAGTAATTTCTTGAATGATTTTGACCACAGAAATCATTTCAAATAAGAGGATTCATAGACTTTGTTGAACAGAAAATCTTAAACACCATATGTACATTTCTCACTCACTTACGTCTTCAGACCGATGAAAAAACGTGGACGTGGCAGTTTGAGATTTTCTTGTCTCTCACTCCACATGACACATGTTATGAGGTCATAGAAAGTTGTTAGTTTAAACATATTTTATTTCCATTAAACATGAAATGGGAATTGGGCACAAGTTATACAAACATTATTTAAGCCCTTTCCCTAAAGTTGTGTCACATCATCTTAAGATTTGTGCAAATTTTGATGCTAGTTAGTCCCCTACCGGCAACGCGGAAGGGGACTCTTAGTTTCCTCTTGGTCTGTCCGTCTGTCCGTCCATCCAACTTGCACAAGTGATTCATCTTTGGATGCTGAGTTGAACCCATGCATCAGATGCTGCATCTGACCTACATTTTCCGGTTGAATGACTTTGTCAATGTCTGGTTAAAGTTTTTGGGGTAACTCAGTATCTGACAAAGTACTGATGCTACAGTAACCAAACTTGCACAAGTGATTTATCTTTGAATGTTAAGGTGAACCCATACATCAGATGCTGCATCTGACCTACATTATCCGGTTGAATGATTTTGTCAATGTCTGATTAAAGTTTTTGGGGTAGCTCAGTATCTGACAGAGTACTGATGCTACAGTAACCAAACTTGCACTAGTGATTCATCTTTGGATGCTGAGGTGAACCCATGCATCGGATGCAGCATCTGACCTACTTTTTCTGCTTGAGTGATTTTGCTTTTAAAGGCCAATATTGAGCAAAGTATAAGTGCTACATGTACCAAACTTGCATATTGGATGTATCTTTGATCAAACTTTCATAAAATGACCTTGACCTACTTTTTCTGCTTTAATGATTTTGCCTTTAAAGGTGAATATTGAGCAAAGTATAAGTGCTACATGTACCAAACTTGCATATTGGATGTATCTTTGATCAAACGTTCATAAAATGACCTTGACCTACTTTTTCTGCTTGAGTGATTTTGCCTTTAAAAGGCCAATATTGAGCAAAGTATAAGAGCTGCATGTACCAAACTTGCATATTGGATGTATCTTTGATCAAACTTTCATAAAATGACCTTGACCTACTTTTTTCAGCTTGAGTGATTTTGCCTTTAAGGGCCAGTATTGAGCATAGTATAAGTGCTACATGTACCAAACTTGCATATTGGATGTATCTTTGATCAAACTTTCATAAAATGACCTTGACCTACTTTTTCCGCTTGAGTGATTATGCCTTTAAATGCCAGTATTGAGCAAAGTATAAGTGCTACATGTACCAAACTTGCATACTGGATGTATCTTTGATCAAACGTTCATAAAGTGACCTTGACCTACTTTTTCCTCTTGAGTGATTTTGCCTTTAAAGGCCATTATTGAGCAGAGTATAAGTGTTATATGTACCAAACTTGCATATTGGATGTATCTTTGATCAAACTTTGATAAAATGACCTTGACCTACTTTTTTCCGCTTGAGTGATTTCCTTTATATACACGTACTTAGAGATATGTTTAAGTTGAACTTTGCTGCCGCGAGGTGAGCTTCATAATCTTTGATTACACTATGTTTTAACAAGAGTTATGGCCCTTGGACTTTCATGTAAAATTCAGATTTCCGTTTTTTTCTTCGGTTCTAATGCAGGTAATGAACTGATTTTTGGTATATGAATACATCTTAGTGTGATACAGACCAAGTTTGATTTTGGTTTCAATTGACCTATTTTTACATGAGCTATTCAGTGTGTGAAATTGACTTTTGAAGTCTTACAGACATTCGGTCTACAGTGATTTCAGTTCCTATAGACCACAGCAATTTCCTGCAGACCCAAAAACCTACTCCTAAAGTCTAATATTTTGTGCATTTCACTTTAATCTGTCAAAAAATGACATACCAGACGTTTCATATGATTCACATTCAAAACATTACCATCTAAACTACCAACATGACCAAGCCCTTGACCTTGAACAGAGATGGAAGATTCTAAAATATAATACTACTACATTATATCAATGGTAATATAATTTAATGGAATGCTCTATTTTATGAAGGGGCCTCAATTCAAGTCGATGTTACAAAGGTGATATATCTGACTTTGATGTTCAAATTTCCTATAGACAAGTTGGTCTATGGCTTTTTCCATTGCTATAGACCGGTCCAATTTACTGTAGACATTGGCCATCGGTCCACTGTTAATTTCCCACACTGGCTATAGCTCTTGGACTTCGCAAATTTCTTGAAATTTTCAGTTTTCCGGACTGTTTTTGCAAATATTGAACTAATTTTTAGTATGTGAATACATAATAGTGTGATACAGATCAAGTTCGACTTAAATGTTGATTGACCCATTTTCACAAGAGTTATGTCCCTTGGACTAAGCAAATTTCATGAAATTTTCAGTTTTCTGGACATTTCTTGGCTTCTATTGCAGAAAATGAGCTGATTTTAAGAATTCGCGTATGTGAATACATATTGTAGTGTGGTACAGATGAAGTTCGAGTTTAATTTCGATTGACCAATTTTCGCAAGAGTTATGCCCTTGGACTTAGCAAATATCATGAAAAATCAGTTTTCCGGACTTTACTTGGCTGTTATTGCAAATAATGAACTGACGAATAGAATGCAGGACATAAATTTATGCCAGTAGGGGACTTAAATCATGCAGCAATCATTCAATTTTTCTGAATTAAAAATCATTTTAGCGATAATAAGATAAGCTGAGTGAGAAAAATAATATCTCACGACGTTATGACTGAGACTAATAGGTTCTATCATGATCTACTGAGTGAGACATAAAAATTTACATGAGTGACGGAAATTTCGTCTTTTTAGCTCTACTGGTCAAAGACCAGTCGAGCTTATGCGATACCATGTTGTCCGGCGTCCGTCCGTCCGTCCGTCCGTCCGTCCGTCTGTCTGTCTGTCTGTCTGTTAACATTTTTTTGTGAGTGCAACTCCTCTTAAACCGTAAATGATAGAAAGCTTATTCTTTTTGCATTTAGTTTGGTCCATGGTCTAGTTGTGCACCTGATATTTTGTTTGAGCCTCTGACCCCCAGGGTCTTCGAAGAGGTGTGGTCATTTTCTCCTATATAAGTCTATGTAATCTAGTGAACACCAATTCTCAGAAATTATAATTGACAGAGAAATAATTCTTTTTGCAATATAATCAGTCTCTGGTCCAGTTGTGCATCTGATATTTTGTTTGAGCCTCTGACCCCCAGGGTCTTCGAAAATGGGTGTGGTCATTTTCTCCTATGTATGTCTATGTTTTCAAGTGAACACCAATGCTCAGAAAGTATAATTGATAGAGAAATAATTCTTTTTGCTATATAATCAGTCTCTGGTCCAGTTGTGCATCTGATATTTTGTTTGAGCCTCTGACCCCCAGGATCTTCGAAAATGGGTGTGATCATTTTCTCCTACACATGTACAAGTCTATGTAATCTAGTGAACTCCAATTCTTAGAAAGTGTAATTGATAGAGAAATAATTCTTTTTGCAATATAATCAGTCTCTGGTGTATTTGTGCCCCTTATATTTTGTTTGAGCCCCTGACCCCCAGGGTCTTGGAAATGGGTGTGGTCATTTTCTCATATATAAGTCTATGTTACCTTGTGAACATCAATCCTCAGAAAGTATAATTGATAGAGAAATAATTCTTTTTGTAATCAGTCTGTGGTCTAGTTGTGTCCCTGATATGTTGTTTGAGCCCCTGAACCCCAGGGTCTTTGAAATGGGTGTGGTCATTTTCTCCTATATAAGTCTATATTACCTTGTGAACATCAATTCTCAGAAAGTATAATTGATAGAGAGATAATTTTTATGCCCCCGGAATCACAGATTCGGGGGCATATAGTTTTTGGCCTGTCCGTCTGTTTGTCTGTCTGTCTGTTTGTCTGTTTGTCCGAACTAAAAACTTTAACATTGGGCATAACTTTTGAATGGTAAGTGATACGGCTTTCATATTTCACATGTGTAATCCTTGTGACAAGACCTTTCCATTGATACCAACATTTTTGACCTCGTGACCTTGACCTTTGACCTACTTTTCAAAAACTTTAACATTGGGCATAACTTTTGAATGGTAAGTGATAGGGCTTTCATATTTCACATGTATATTCCTTGTGACAAGACCTTTCCATTGATACCAGAAGTTTTGTCCTCGTGACCTTGACCTTTGACCTACTTTTCAAAAACTTTAACATTGGGCATAACTTTTGAATAGTAAGTGATAGGGCTTTCATATTTCACATGCGTATTCCTTGTGAGGAGACCATTTCATTGATAGCAAAAGGTTTTGACTTCGTCACCTTGACTTTGACCTTTCACGTACTAAACAGAAAATGGCGTTTATACTAACAAAGATGCCACCGGGGGGCATTCGTGTTTCACAAACACAGGCTTTTTATTTTTTCAGCATCTGACCTCCAGAGTCTTTGAAATGGGTGTGGTCATGTTCTCCTATTTAACTCTAATTATAAGTCCCTAATCTGTAATCTAGTGAACGCCAGTTCTCAGAAAGTATAATTGATACTGTAAAGAGATATTTCTTTTTCCATTTCAATGAGTCTGTGGTCTGATTGTGTGCCTGAGATTCTGTTTAAGACTGACCCGTCTTTGAAATGGGTGTGATCATTTTTTACTTTATAAGTCTTTGTAATCTTGTGAACACCAGATCTCAGAAAGAATACCGGTAATTCATGGAGAGTAAATTCTTTTTGCATTACATGTATTATGTGTCTGTGGTGTAGATGTGCATCTGATATTTTGTGTGAGCCCCTGACTCCCAGGGTTGGAAAATGGATGTTAGTTCAGTGAATTTAACAAAACAGCCAGTAGAGCTTCAGTCTCATCAGAGACTTCTGGTCCTGACTGGAGGGTAGCGGAACCAGGGAAAAGATGAAAAATTTTCCGTCACGAGTATAAATTTTTATGTCTCACTCAGTAGAAAGTGATGGAATCTATTTCTTTTCCATGAAACATAAGAGAAAAGGGAATTCAAACAACGTCTCATGCCATCTAACGCCATGTTTTCTGACAATGTTACTATGATGTAGATTCTCTTTTATCATTGGTAAATTGGAGCCTTTGAGACAACTTATGTGTCACACATCGGTTGTCTCACAGGGTATGAGCAAAACTGGAGAAGAAAAGGGAATCTCATCCTTGTGCAAAAGATTTACTACATCTACGACTCGGCAAGCCTTGACATTTATTGCAAATCTTTTACACTCGGATGAGATTCCCCTGTCTTAGTCGCAACGTTGTGAATGTATGTGATTATGAACTAAAGATCATAATATACAGAATTATTAAGAAATGCTGAGTTATTGCAAATTTAGCATCCAAAGTACAGACAAACATGTATTTTGCATACAAATAGATGTAAGATGACATTTTCAAATCGGTTATAATTAGGTGATTTTGAGTTCCTGTAATCAGCTTGAAGAGGTGTGATTCCTTGCTGTCCAAAGAGGAACAAAGGATGTTTACAATTTAGCTGTAGAAAAAAAGGAAAAATGAATTGATATAGTCTAGGTCTTTACAGCTGTATTATTAATAGTGAATAGAAAGTCATTAGCTTACAAAGGCCAAAAGGTCTTTGTATTTTCAAACAATAGGTATGTTTGAAACAGATTTGGTGTGGGAGAAGTTACTAATTGATGCCAGGAAAAAATATTGTGTTGGTTCACCAGAATTTGATTGACAGGAGTGTTCTGTTAATTGAAGACAAGATCAGTATACATTCATCAAGTGAACCCCCCCCTCCTGGGTAGAACGTACCTCACAAGGTGCAAGCTTCTCCGTGGGTTACACATGATTGTATACATTTTGTCTTTGTCTATTCCACTATAATAAAGATATTTTGCCATAATGAAGGCATAGATAAAAGAAGCATATAAAGTATTTATAAGAATTAAGACATAAATGTAACATCATTTTGCAAATTTGGGAAGGGGGGGGTTGATATTGTAAATTCTTTTCAGCTTTCTATTTTCTTTGTGGGAAGAATTGATTTGACTCAAATATCAGTCATATTACATTATTATTGTATGAATGATTGATCCAGCCTGACAGTAGATTCAGATATTAGCCAATGTATTTGTCATTTTCTCAAATTTTGCATTTTGAAATTTCGGCTTTTCTAGGCATATTTTAGCTCTTGTCTAATTTAAGGACATATACTGTTTATTCAGTTTTAGTCTAGATATCCTTTATAATTGACTTAGTTTCATCTTATTGTATGTATAAGCGATGTGTAGTGACATTTAATGAGGTTACCGTAGGAAATATTGAAGTTCTGAGTACATTGTACTTCCCAAATAGACTCATGCAGACCTTTTCTATTGCCAACTATGGCAAATTCAAAATTATACTCAATAACTTTTTAGCTCACCTCGACGAAGTTGAGTGAGCTTATGCTATACCCCCACGCGTCCGCATCCGGTTAAGAAGTTTGGGGTAGCTCAGTATCTGACAAAGTACTAATGCTACAGTAACCAAACTGGCACAAGTGATTCATCTTTTGATGCTGAGGTGAACCCATGCATCGGATGCAGCATCTGACCTACATTTTCCGCTTGAGTGACTTGGTTAAGAAGTTTGGGGTAGCTCAGTATCTGACAAAGTACTGATGCTACAGTAACCAAACTTGCACAAGTGATTCATCTTTGGATGCTGAGGTGAACCCATGTATCAGATGCAGCATCTGACCTACATTTTCCGCTTGAGTGATTTGGATAAGAAGTTTGGGGTAGCTCAGTATCTGACAAAGTACTAATGCTACAGTAACCAAACTTGCACAAGTGATTCATCTTTGGATGCCGAGATGGACCCATGCATCGGATGCAGCATCTGACCTACTTTTTCCACTTGAGTGATTTCGCTTTTAAAAGCCAATATTGAGCAAAGTATGAGTGCTACATGTACCAAACTTGCATATTGGATGTATCTTTGATCAAACTTTCATAAAATGACCTCAACCTACTTTTTCCCCTTGAGTGATTTTGCCTTTAAAAGCCAATATTGAGCAAAGTATAAGTGATACATGTACCAAACTTGCATATTGGATGTATCTTTGATCAATCTTTCATAAAATGACCTTGACCTACTTTTTCTGCTTGAGTGATTTTGCTCTATAAAGCCAATATTGAGCAAAGTATAACTGCTACATGTACCAAACTTGCATATTGGATGTATCTTTGATCAAACTTTCATAAAATGACCTTGACCTTCTTTTTCTGCTTGAGTGATTTTGCCTTTAAAAGCCAATATACATGTACTAAGAAATATGTTGGAATTGAATTTTGCTGCCCCGAGGTGAGCTTCGTAATTTGTGATTACCTATGTTTTATTGTTGTATAATTTTCTTTCATATTTGGAATACAATATAATTGGATATTCTACTAATTAATTTAGATGAAGAATTTGAAACATTTCCGTTCATACCTTTGGTAAAATGACATAGAAAAATTTATTTTATTTTTTTTTCAAGGAACTTCATAATGAAAATCAGAGTTATTTTTCATTGTATGTCAGAAATACAGAATACTCTTCGATGTGAAGATTCAAAATTTTGGGTGCCGGATATGTCCTTAACTCCTTACTAACTCCTTAGAGTTTAACATTCAGTAAGGATATGCAAAAGTCATATGATATGATTACCATATTAAAGAATCATGATATACACCTACATGTAGCTTTAGGTTATCAAATTTAGGTGGAATCATGTGATACATATGACTGTATCTTTCCATTTTAAACCCAAATGATTTTACCTTAGATATTTACAGAAAGATTCATAAAGGAAACGATTGACCCTTCCGAACGTGGGAAAAATTTGAGAAATTCCATGACGTCAAAATGCAATTTCGATGTTTGACTGAGGTTCGAAGCTTGTTTGTCCGAGGTAAAAGCATTGTGAAGTCACAAAATTTTGCATTTTTTTTCCCACAATCAGAAGGGTCAATTGATGTATGTTGGTTGCCTCTTTGCTTAAGGACTATGGGTTTCAAGTTGGAAGGGGGGATGGTAAAGTTCTAGTTTTGTATAATGGTTAGATACAGTACCGGTACATGTATTTTCACCAATTTTTGTTCAGCAATATATACGATGAAGCAGCCTCCGTTTATTTTGCAGATGAACAAGATTTTACTGTTGGTGGAGTGGAAGTTGGGCCGAAGGGTTCTAAAAATAACAACAACATCAGCTCCCGACCAAATGGAGCTTACAAAGGCAAATCTAAACAGAAGAAAGCCGACACAAATAAATATAAATCTGGAAGTAAGTGGTTATCAATAGTTATGCAGAGTCAATGATATTTTCCCTTTTTTTGAGCCATACTGTAAACTTGAATACAATACGAACAAAATTATTAAAAAAGAGCTTGAGCCATCACTATCATATGATAAAGACAAGAAATTATTAATCAGGTTTTAGTAAAGATGATACTATCGTAAGAATATAGGTATGAAACTGCATCCTTGACCTACTATAATATGAAAACCAATTCATCAAGTTTTGAATTTTGCCGTGTGTGTAATGTAGTTTTTACTCTCCACAGCTGGAGAGCACATATACATAACGCACCTTAAGAACCCGTGTAGTTTTGCCGTACATAGAGCCAGTGATGTTCCTCAACTAAAGAGTCTCGGAAGGAACCTTAACAACTGGGGGAACAGTCCCATGTCTGACAGAGAAGTACCGCAGCAGATTAATCCAGGTATTCCTCATTCCTGTCTTGTTTTGCTGAAGACCCTTTCACAATAAGGTTCACTTGAATCACTTTTGACTCTCCTGGTGACTTTTTATCCACTCAAAAAAAGGAATGATGTCATACCCCTCCAATGTGGCATATGGTTTTAATAGCATAAATCATATAACCTGGAAGCTAATTTGGCCCCGGTCAATTTTCTTTATATAAAGAGTCAGAGACTGATATTGCTATAGTGTGTATGATAATTAAAATGAAGGCAAGTTTTAAGGTATCATTAGATTCTGTACGATTTTTGTAAGATTTTCATGGGTTCTATTTTTGGATATGCATACATGTATAAAAATAAAACTGGAAGGAGTCGCAACGTAGAGGTGATTTCCGGCGAGGGGCTCAGAATGGGGACTTGTGAAATTCAGTTCTTCGTGGTGTATTGTGGATTTCTCAAAAATGGAGCGGTGAATCCCTAAATAAATTTCATATATTATTAAGACAGATCTTGCCTTCAAATCGGTATAATTTTTATTTTAAGAAATAATTTGGAACAATGGTTAAAATGGGACCAAAGTCCATCTGAATGACATGTCAAAATTTCCCTATTTTCACTTTCACTTTCGTTTTCATAGTGACAATGGTATTAGAAAGGTATATATCATTTAGTACCAATGAAATATACAGGAAATTATCTTTCTTTTGATATATCACTTTCTATATAAGCCATTTATGTTTAGACAGTAAATGATGTCAGCTTTTGGGTGTAGAACACTAGTTTTTGAGGTCAAAGATTTATGCTATTGTAACCTATGTTGCTGCGCCATGACGTCATTTCATTGTTTTGAGTGGATATACAAAGAGACAAAAGTGATCTGATCAAACCTTACATTGAAAGGGTCTTTTATATTATTCTAACAGCAAAGCCCGGATTCAAACTTTTTAAACCCTTTGAAACTAGACTTATGTAAGAAAAGGAGGGGATTTAAAGGAAAAACCCTGTCAATCAATTTGTTCTTTTTGTTCTATTGTATGTTCATCTTTTTCCTGTCTGTTCTATTAAAGAATTTCTCAAAACTGGTATCTTTTACATTGTGAGCGATAGCAACATGCACATGATACAGTGTTAAAGCGTCCGATTACTGGCGATTTCTAGTAGTTTTGTCAACCGCCGGAATACAGTATTGAAGTAGTCAAAGATGTAGCAGGATGGGTGGGATATGATGCTACAGGACCCAGGTTTTAGAAATTTCAAGAAGTTGTGATAACAGAAATTTACGAATGCATCTAAGAAACGACCAACCGAAGTTGATCGAACTTGGCTACATGTGTCGTAGGGGACTCCTGGTCCACCAGCATTGACACTCACCAAGTAGTACAAATGTTAAACGTCTTCAATTTCAATAGCATCATTTAAGAACAGATAAATTTGCAGCATGGACCAGACATGCACTTTTCTGGTACTTAACCCTTCTCAGTGATCCTCAATCTAAACAATGTAATATATCTACATTACTAGTAGATTCCCCATATAAAACGCCCATTAGGCAACTAGAATTTTATTCCAATAACTTGCGTCGCTATTGTAACGTCACGTTCAACTTTTGCATATAGGGATAATTTACCAACGTTAAAATACATTTGCTGCTGTTACAGACAAAATGTGAGATGTGAATGCAAATAAAAATGACCGATAATTAGAACAAATGTAAATATAAGTAATGACTGTCTTACTTTTGGTGTACATAGGTGTATAATTCTGGTTGGACACGTTCAAATTTTCCGAGAATCGCATCGCCACTGTGGTATGGTTTATTGCTTCATTTAAAAAAAAAAACATGGAGGCAACATAGAAAATATTACTGAGAAAATTGTCGCTTTTTACGACTCTTCTTTTGTGCGAATTCATTTATACGGCAGTGACAAAATTCCTGACAGTCTACAGAGATTAAGACGTGCATGTGATGCGATTTACGCACTCTGATTGGTTCTAAATAGTTCAAGGCAAAATAATAAGGCATATAATCACATCACAAAACAAATTCTAATTTTAGGTGACCTAGTTATTGCACGATATACTTCCGACAATTCATGGTACAGAGCTCGTGTGAAGAAAGTTAACGGGATTGACAAGGAAACCATGACAGTAGACGTGTTTTACATAGACTACGGAAACTCAGAGTCCATCACTACTGACAGGTAAAACACCATGGACTGTTGTAGCACAGCATTTAGTCATTCTAGGTGTACAGTTCATTTATTGTTATGAGTTTTAAATTCCTTGCTTTGCTTTACACATGGAATTTTGCTTTAGAATAAGAAATCATTGTTGAATTTTCTACAAAATTTAAGTTGCATAGGAATAATAGTATTATCATGGAGGATCAAGAAAATTTTCCCAGGGGGTCAAGGCAGTTGGGGGGGAGTGAGAAAAATTGTGTGTAAGAATTATTGTAAAAGTTTACATTTTCGGCAAATTCCTTTCGGGTTCTTGACTCCCCTATAGATCAGCGCTTGAATAGTGTATTACATGCGTCATTGTAATTGAATTAGGGTAGTTCTACTATAAGCGCAAAAAAGTCTTTTTACTTTGACATAAAATTGCAATTCTTAAGAGTTGTTATTTTCATGTTTTTTGATGGAAATGTCATTCTGTTATTTTAAAAATCATTTACTTAGCTTTTCCCATGTATGATCTTGATGAGAAGGGAATGACAATTTATATTTAATCAGAATTTCATTATTTGTAATTTGCAGAATCAAGAAAATGCAACCTCGATTTGAGAAACTTCCTAATTTTCTAACGGAATGCTGTCTCTTCGATATTATACCAACAGATAAGGTAAAAATTCACATTTTATTATCTTTTGGAAACTTTTAAAGATTCAGAGGATGTTTGTTTCTTTGTTAACATGTGTGTGTATTTTAGTAATCTTGTAAATACAGTTTACTCTCGTTTACTCAAACTCGGTTAACTCGAATTTCCGCTTAACTCGAACTATATTAAAAGTCCCAATTTGCTGCTATTGATTTCTATACAATTTTACTCCTGATAACTTGAATTCCGATAACTCAAACTTTTCGTGAAGTAGTACTGATTTTTAGGTCCCATAAATCATTTTACATCGAAAATTTATCTCAGTAAGTCGAACCACAAATTAATTTCAATTCTTAAACAAAAACCAATCGATTATAAGGAGATCGGTGGACCTATAATTGATACTCTCTTGCTGTGGAGTCGTTAATACAAACATAAAATCTAGCTTGGTCATTAAAAGTGGACAGCATGAACATTTGTGAACGGTAATAGAGAGAGGGGAAATAAGTCTTTTGAAAAATAGATTGCTGATCATGACTCAATAAGTCGAACTCCTGATAAGTCGAACTATTTCTGATGGTCCCCTGAAGTTCAACTTATCAAGAGTAGACTGTACAATAGATGTCATACTATACAGTGTAGAAGAGTTCAATCTTTCACAAATGTTGCCATGTTTTGAAAAAAACCCAGGGTTTTCAATAAGATTTCTTTGAGGTGGTGATGTAGAAATTTAACAGCAAATACAGGATCAAAGAAACTTCGAACTGCCGATTTTTTGAGACGGCAATATTTTGCTGAATACTGCCTCTTATGCAAATCCCTGAAAGATGTTTTAAAATGATTTTAATAGACAAAGGTCAAAATTCATGGTCAAATATTGCATGTATTGGGCAATGCAGGAAATGTTGTGCACACACAATTAAAGACAAAATAGTGTAGAAACGTGAAGGGTTAGCTTTGGAAGAGGACAAATGGAGTTCAAGTGAAAAATCAAAATATATACATCTAGTGTCCAATATGTGGTTTCAGTCGGAAAGTTACCACTGTTTACAATGTTTTCATCACTTTAAGGGGAAGGAGGTCAGGGCCCATTACACAGTGGAAAAAAAGCGTGCAATCAACTGTAAAGGAGAATGGTTTTCAGTGCAAACATGGACATGAAAGCAACTATATTTTACTATTCTGATTAATGTTATCGAATTTTACGCAGTTTACTTGGAAAAGTTTAAACTTAGAAAAAATATTTTATATGGTTGGAAATTTTTCTGACATGTGGGGAAAATACATATGTACTGGACAGGGAAGGGGAATGGGGGTCAAATATTGCCCAATTTTTCGTCCAGATATTATTTCTTCTCTCTCAAGGTCTTGTACTACCCTTTGGCAATTAGTATATACGTAAATTTTCCTTATTATTATCATATAATTATTAGTCATACACATCCTGTGGTGAAGTTAACCTATCCCCAGCTGTGATAACTTACCAAATGGTAGATGGAAATACCTTGCAAAATTTTTCAGAAAATCAGTTCTCTTGCAATGATGGAGAATCACATCTGTTTTATAATGTCTACTCTATATGATTAGAATTGAAAAGTAAGTTTTGATATGATTTCACCATAACTTTGAACAGAACAATTATACTGTATACACAGGAATTTTCGCGAAATTTTTGAAATTTCGCTACAATTGAGTGTTATTTTTAAACATGAATGTAAGTTTTTGCAAAATATTAAAGAATGAAGGTTATAATGTGCACTTTACTGATCTGCCTTTAAACTTTGATAAAAATTAATTAGATACATGTTATTAAGGGGGTCCAGAACAGTATCCGAAAGAACTCCATCGGAAAGCTCTAGATCAGTTATGACGTCATAATAGAAACGGCGACACTGGCGTGTTTTTTTTCGCAAGAATGTTAGCATTAGGTAACATAGAAATAAGGGGGAGGGGGTAACAAAATCACTATAACTTAAAAACTGACAGTCAAATTTCATTAGGAACTTATCAGTGTTTCACTTGACATATGAAGAAGATAATATCAAGTTCTTACGGAAAATAAATGATAGAGTTTAAAGACTTTATTATTAAAAATTAACAATTCAAAGATGTTCTGAAAATAGACATAAATTTATCTCTTTTGACAATTTCTTTGAAAAGTCTTAGTGATCATTTATAATTCTATACTTATCCGATTGCCCACATCATATCTAAATGAAAAATACAGAACTTATTAATATTTTGCCTCTGCAGAAGATTTTTAACTGTTTTTCATTACCTAAAGTGTGTTAATTTTAACGTCACATTTATGGCCCATTTTGGGGCTTTCAATAGGTATATATGTACGTTCGTGCAAAACTAACTGTAAAAAATTGATGAAACTTTGCATGTAGAAAAAGTATGTTACAATTATTAACATTTATATTTTTTTAGAAAAATTAAATGATAGGATCTGTATTTAGTCTGGCTGTCCTGGACCTCCTTAGAAGATTGATACAAAATGCAATACAGATCATGTTCATTCTCTTATCTTTGCATTTTGGGTAAATTTGTACTCACCAAGGTAAAAACCCCCTGTTTTGCACTTAACGAGGCTGTGTCTAATTAGAAAATGATGAACTTCTACAAAAGATATTTTGATTAGATTCAGATCATATATTTGCAGTATGATAAAATTCATTTTATGGGACAGAAAATAGAAGTTGACCGTTCAGTATGCTATAGGGGTCATCTCGAAGATAACGGCAACTTACATTGAGATCTTATAGGATTTTACTGCAAAATAATGATTTTTCTCAATTTTTTCACATTTCTGTGCAAGAGATTTTGATTAAATTCATGTTATTTATTTGTTGCACTTCAAACATCATTTTAAGAAAAAGAAATTGGAAGTTCACCGTCATCAAATTTTTCTAATTGTACACGTCCTCGTTAAATCAGGAAATTTGATACTCATGAAAAATCTGGTTAAGATATATATTTATCATAGCTATTCGAACACTCTCTTTTACACATGCTTTTCTATAAATAGAAACAATGAATTTCATTGGTTTACAGTAGTAAGATATCTAGTACATCTAAATCGAGATCGTTGTTTATCATGTTTATGGTTCATAGAACCGCAGGTAACATTTGATACCTTCATATATGATATATCCATTCGAAGGCTCTGCTCTTATGAGTTAACATCGATACCCACCCACCTACCCATATTATATGAATGACGAGGGATTTACTTTAGCTCACCTCGATGAAGTTGAGATTAGCTTATGCTACAACCCTGGTGTCCGCATCCGTGTCCGCGTCCGGTTAAAGTTTTTGGGGTAATTCAGTATCTGACAAAGAACTGATGCTACAGTTACCAAACTTGCACAAGTGATTCATCTTTGGATGCTGAGGTGAACCCATGCATTGGATGCTGCATCTGACCTACATATTCCGGTTTAATGACTTTGTCAATGTCTGGTTAAAGTTTTTGGGGTAACTCAGTATCTGACAAAGTACTGATGCTACAGTAATCAAACTTGCATAAGTGATTCATCTTGGGATGCTGAGGTGAACCCATGCATGGGATGCTGCATCTCACCTACATTATCCAGTTGAGTGACTTTGTCAATGTCTGGTTAAAGTGTTGGGGGTAGCTCAGTATCTGACAAAGTACTGATGCTACAGTAACCAAATTTGCACCAGTGATTCATCTTGGGATGCTGAAGTGAACCCATGCTTTGGATGCAGCATCTGACCTACTTTTTTCGCTTGAGTGATTTTGCCTTTAAAGGCCTATATTGAGCAAAAGTATGAGCAAAGCTACATGTACCAACTTGCATATTGGATGTATCTTTGATCAAACTTTCATTAATTGACCATGACCTATCCTATACTAGTATCATGTGTTCTAGTTTATTTTATAAATAATTTATTTTAGTTTGAGTGGGAACGAATTAGAACATATTCGACATAAACAGTAGCTATTGTGCATGATCTGGTTTTCAAATCATGTTGAATGCGATCTTTCATATAGAATACGTATGCAGATCTGTCATGCAGATCTAATTTGCATTTGAGACCAAGTTACTATTTTGTTCAAGAATTGTAACCCTATTTATGTCGCCTGCAACACAAGAGCGACATATAGGGATCACTTTGTCTGATGGCCGTCTGTCTGTCCATCTGTCTGGTATTCACACTTTCACATATTTGGCTATAACTTACTTGATATACATCAGACATCTTTCAAACTTGCAGGCATGGTTACGTATGATGTGACTCACCACCCAATATAGGTCAAGTTCACTTTCAAAGTCAAGGTCACTTATTCAGGTCAACCATGCAACAGGCGACATACCTGTTCTGGAACAGAGATTTTAGATTTACATGAAATTAAATTTAGCTAAAATGCAACTCTTTTCTGAGAATATATAAGATAAAAATTTCATAAACCAAGTTTAGGGGGGTATATAGGAATCACCTTGTCCGTCTCTACGTCTATCTGTCCATCTGGTTAAGAAGTTTTGAAAGCATATTCCTTTACACTATTTATGGTAGGCCTTTCATATTTCATACACACATTCACCATAAAGAGCACTTCATTTTGGTACCATGACTTTTGACTTTGTGACCTTGACTTTCACCAGATAGAACTTTTTAGGTGAAGAAGTTTTGAAAGTAGATTTCTTTTATACTATCAATGGTAGGCCTTTTATATTTTATACAAAAGTTCACCACAAAGATAACTACAGTTTGGTATCATGACATTTGACCTTGACCTCAACTTTTGGTTTATGTTGCAATTAGGGTTAAGAGGTTTTGAAAGCAGATTTCTTTCATACTGTAAATGGTAACCCTTTGATGTTTCATACAAACATTCACCGTAAAGGGTACTACAGTTTGATATCATGACTTTTGACCTTGACTTTGGGCTTATGTTGCAATTTAGGTTAAGAAGATTTGAAAGCAGATTTCTGTCATCGATCAATGGTAGGCCTTTCACACATTTATTTCATACACCTTGACTTTGGGCCTTTATTGCATTATCGGTGAAGATGATTTGAAAGCGGATTTCTTTCACACTATAAATGATAGGCCTTCCAAATTTCATAGACGTATTTACCACAGAGAGTACTACATTTTAGTATGATGACTTTGGACCATGTGACCTTGACGTTAACTTTGGGCCTATGTACGAAGTAATGATTTTCATAAGCAGTATAATAGAATTTTGGTTATGAAGCTCTGAATCAGCATACTTTAACTAAGCACTAAAGATTTTCAGAGTTTCAATTTGAACAATTGGATGTTGGGTCACAAGTGGTTCTGTTTATAAAAAAAATCTACTGGGGATATAATTTGTCCCCTTTAGGGAAGTTCTGGTTCTGACATCATTCTAAACTGTAATGAATGTCCTATCAATTAGTTCAAGCTCCTTTGACATTTATAAGGTAACTTGTTTGTTGGAGGGGGTAATTTTTCAGAATGGATTGGTATTTATAGAGCCAATACCAATATAAGAAGTTGGATGACCTTTTAAAAGTATCCTTGAGCAATAAAGTTGTTAATAAAAAATGAATTTTAGTGTTGGCATGTGAGCAGAGTTATGATAGAAAAATATCCTGGGGGATCTTCATATTTTTTTCTCTTGGGACACATGCTCTAAAAATTTAACATCTGGAAGTGCAGACTGATTTGTAGGATAGAAAAGTCTCAAATTTGTTTTGGTTTTCAGGCCAGTTTTCAAAGAAAAAAGATTTCCAAGAAAATTTACTCTTTTTTGTTCCATAATGATGAATAATAAATTTGTATTCTTACATGTATATACAAATGGAATGTTGGTTGAAACAGTATTTATTTCATAAATGTTATGCAGATAATACATGTATTTAGAAAAGTCTAAAATATGTCTCAGTTTGCAGGCCAGTTTTCAAAGAAAAAAAATTCAAAGGAAATTTTCTCTGTTCAGTTCTATAAATGATCAATAATAGATTTGTATTCTTAGATGTATATACAAATGGAGTGTTGGTTTAAACAGTATTTATTCCATGAATGTTATGCAGATAATATATGGAGTGCTGTGTGTATGTGTTACTGTTGTCTGTGTGTTGTGTGTACAATGTATATGTGTGTATGTGTTACTGTTGTGTGTATATGTGTGCTGTGCGTATGTATTACTGTTGTGTGTGTGTTGTATGTATCTGTATGTTTGTGTTACTGTAGTGTGTGTTATGTGTGTGCTGTGTGTATGTATATATGTGTTACTGTTGTGTGTATATGTGTGCTGTGTGTATGTGTTACTATTGAGTTTATGTGTGTACGTGTTACTGTTGTGTGTATGTGTGTGTCATGTGTGTAGTACGTGTTACTGTTGTGTGTAAGGATGTGTACACATCAATAGAAACCAAAACAGACATTATAGAATTGTCAAACCTTTCCTCCATAATTGTTGGCATCAAAGAGAGAACAAACTCTATTGACTTTCAAGGTCAGATGTCAAGGTCAAAGTGGACAATATAGGACAATTTTTATGAACTTGATAGGAGACAGCCTCAACCATGTAGAATCCTCAAACCTTTCACAAATGCTTGTCTCAGAGAAAGGATAAACTCCTTTGAATTTCAAGATCAGGTGTCAAAGGTCAAAGTTGATAATATAGTACAGCTCTTATGGACAAAATTCAAAACAAACTAAACAGTGTTTATGTATGATAGATTTAGAGAGAATTTACCTTGATTAATCAAAGGGGATTCCCATGCAAGAGATTATTTGTATATATCAAGTGATTAGCTGCCGTGTTAATTTGTACTAAATATTGTTTTTCCTTCAGTTGGGATGGTCCACAGAAGCTGTTGAAACCTTTCACAAAATGACAACAAGGAAACGACTTTTCATGTCGGTAAGTACATATTTGTGATGTTTATAAAAAAAAAACCTTATAGACAGTGATTTTTCCTATCAGTACCTGCTTGTATATGTATTTGGATGATACTATTTAATTTTCAACAAGCCAATTGTCAGGAACATACTTTGACTATACTAGAAACAAAAGGCCCTTATTTCTTCTGTTCTTTTTGCCCATCTCTGATCAAGATAGGAGCAAAAATGAGAAAATGTGCTAATGCAACAGGGATTAATCTACCTCTGCGTCCTGCGTCTCTGACGCATAAAAATCGCCCAGGACCCATTGATTTCCGATCGCTGCGTCCCACAGTGCGCATTGTTCACTTTTGTATAATGCGTCCGTTTTAACTCATTTTATTCAAAGTCGAGAAATAAGATGTAAACGTCTCTTGTTCATATTTAGACAGCTCTTTTAAACCTTAGACAGATCTGTGTAATGGTATGAGAAATCATTGCGGAGCAACATTTTTTTATTTTTAAATTAAAAGTAATATGCAGTCCGACACGAGTCTAACTTATTTATATCATTTGGATACAGATATATATTTATGAAAAATTCCTCCACTGTAAACTTTACATGACATTATGAATCAATCAATCGTTTAATTCACACCATCAGCGTACCGTCTTTTTAATGACAATGATGACAATTAAACCGTATAGAATTGGTTTGTTTGGAAAACGGTTTACTATACACATGTACGAAGTATCGCTGACTAAATAAACAATCAATATACTTATTTCGGCAAAATTAGATTGAAGTTGAAGAACTAGACATTTTTTGTGAAACATATAACGATCTCAAGGACATAAAACGCCGCGAGCAGGTCAGCTCACTTGTATTCGCGAACTTAAAACGCCGCGAAAAAAGAAGATTTGTAGAAAGGACGCATTAATTTCTGCTGGGACCCATTGTTTTGGCTGGGGACCCATTGGCCAAGTTTCATTGCGTCCAAAGGACCCATTAAGATCAAATTGTAGATTAATCTCTGATGCAAATATTACTTTTGATACTGTAAGTACACAAATGTACGTTTATATCTAGTTTCTGAATGCCATATGAATTAAATTGCTACATATGATAAATAAACTTGTTTGTTTGCTTAAGTCATTTGACCAATTCAGGGGTCCATAATTCTTCCATCTTGGTTGTTAAAATTTGGTTTATTCAATCAACAGATAATAAGAGAGGAGAATGGTATTTTGATGGTGGATTTGAACCAGCTTCCATTAGACGAGGCCATCCAGGACACGCCCATTTCAGTTCGAGATGCCCTGGTTTTCCTAGAATTAGCTAACTTCATATCTCCAGCTTGTGGAAATCTTGTTGGTAAGTGATTCAGTTTTTCGGTTTAGTCCAATCATTTATTTAATAGACCCTTTCACATTATCTGCTGTACTAAATTTGAATGCCAGTTCCGGGGGACAACGAATAGATTGCGCATGCACCAGTGACGTCATTTGATTGTTCTAGGACGTTTAGTGGAATCATGTTTCGTTTGTTCCGCGGAAAACATCTTGGAACAATCGAATTACGTCACTGGTGCATGCGCAATCTATTGTTTGTCCCCCGGAACAGGCCTTCAAATTCAGTACCGCAGATAATGTGAAAGGGTCTATAAAAATTTACGTTATGAATAATAGTTTGAAGCAAGCGTTACATACTGTAAACATGGAAATTTTCTCCTGGGGGTAACTTTCACATATTTCACAAATCAAGAGATTTCCTGAAAAATTCCCCCTCACGAAAATAACACTGCTGCATTCTTACAAAGGCAGAGACATTTCGCAAATATTCCCACCAAACGTAACGTCTTGATGTGCCCCCAGCGAAAATGACCACGTTTGCAGTATAGGGAGCATTTTGTATGGCGCCTGGTTGTCACACTCTCACACATGTGACTATTACTTACTTTATATCCGTTATACTTACATCAAACTTACAGGGATTGTCGAGCCTTATAGACTTGATCAAAAACGACGATCAAGGTCGAGATCACATACCAGTATTTCCGGTCAGACATGTGATAGGTATTATACATGCATCTGTATTTTATCTTTTGCGTCATGTTTCTATGGTGTAGTTGGTATGATAATATACCGCAGAATGTCAAATAATCAAAGATGTCTTATTGATATGCGTAGGTATGCCAGCATTCAAAAGAGAGTTCCTCAAACCAGAGCCCAGATTTAAAGGAGATACTTTTGAGGTCTTGGTGTCATACGGAGGTACACCATCATCATTCTACATTCAGGAGGTGGGTGCATTAATAGGTTCTATCACGATCTACTGAGTGAGGCATACAAATTTAAACGAGTAACAGAAATTTAAAAGAGGAAAATTTTCTGTCATGATTGTAATTTTCTATGTCTCAGTAGAAAGTGAAAGAATCTATTTATTCTTCCATGAAACATAAGATAAAAGTGAATTCAAACAACATTTCATGGCATCTAATGACATCTTCTCTGATGACGTCACAATAAGATTCTCTTTTATCATTGGTCAGTGTGTAGTCTTTTAGACAACATTTGTGTCTTTAAGGGTGCGAGCAAAATTGGAGAAGAAAAATGGATCTCAGCAAAAATGATTGCTCTTATAATGATGACGATTCTCATTTTATTCTTGATTTGGAATCCATGTAGTGAATTTTATTTTGAAATAATTTACAATTTTAACGGATATATTTCAAACCAGCAGTTACATGAACAGAATATTATGAATGTAATGATGAAGACCTCTTCTTGGAAGAGAGGTCCATTACAAATGTATTAGGTATATCATGTATGTAAACAGTTGGCAAAATTGAAAGCAGGTTTGTCATAACTAATCAAGACTTAGTGCAGATTTTAGTCTGTTACTCACTGTCTACAGAGATTTGTTGGAGGCAAAGCCATGACTACTATTGGCTTGATCCACACTGCAATTCTCCATGGTGTCGGTGCCGTAGGTCTAGCAGATAGGGCGTCGGACTAGTAATCTTAAGATTGCTGGTTCGAGCCTTGCTAGGACCATGGGTCAGCCGACATATACTCTTTAATGTTCCATGTATATATACAAAGATGTCCATGTTTATGTATTGTTTACATGTCTGTGGTGTTTAAAAAAATCTCCATAGTCAATAACAGACCAAAATGTGAACATGATTAGGGATAACAAACCTCTTTTCCATTTTGCGAACATACCTGATACAAAAGGACACTACTGTAATTTCCTCTAATTGCACCATTCTGTGTCCGAATAGTTTTATTTTTAAAAATATTGGGACAAGAAATGTGATTTATTTTTTCATTCGAAAATGAAATTTAAAGAGTGGCTTGCAATATCATTGAGAAAATTGCGGTTTCCATGACTCCTCCTACATGCACTTTGGCCATTGCTGTATTAATGTAATTATTGACCGTCTACTGAATTTTAGACGACATGCTGTAGCATAATTTTTGCAATCTGATAGATTCCAACGAGTCTGAGGCCAAAAAAAAAAATATCTATTTTGATCTAGCTTGTTTTTGGTGCTTGCAAAAGTTGTTGATACAGTATGAGTAACTGTAAATGTGGATATTTTCACATGGGGGTAATTTTTGTGTTTTTATACGCCCGTCATTTGACGGGACGTATTATGGTATGGCGAAGTCCGTCCGTCTGTCCGTCTGTCCGTCTGTCCGTCTGTCCGTCCGTCCGTCTGTCCGTCTGTCCGTCCGCCTATGGAACGCAATAACTTGAATACGCGTCAACGGATTTTTATGAAATTTATACATAGTGATCAGTCTGTGGAGAGGAAGCCGCCTTTCGATTTTCAGATTCATCCAATTTGTTGTTACAGAGTTATGGGACTTAGATTTTTAAAATACAGTGAAAATATACTAAAATATTTAAAAATTATTTAAAAATCTATTTCTGGTCGAAATGTTTTGAAATTTGGTATACTTCAAGTAGAAAGGATGTTCTTTGACATATGTAACGGGTTTTTAATTTTTTGGTCGCATAACCGAGATATTGTGTGTAATGGGAAGGGGGGGGGGGGGGTTATATGCACATACATTTCAAGCTAAGGGCAAAATATAGGCGCATGGAACGCGATAACTTGAATATGCGTCAACGGATTTTCATGATATTTATACATTATGATTGGACTGTGGAGAGGAAGCCGCCTTTCGATTTTCAGGTTTATTCGATATGTCGTTACAGAGTTATGGGACTTAGATTTTTAAGATACAGTGAAAATATACTAAAATATTTAAAAATTATTTAAAAATCTATTTCTGGTCGAAATGTTTTGAAATTTTGTATACTTCATGTAGGAAGGATGTTCTTTGACATATGTAACGGGTTTTTAATTTTTTTGTCGCATAATCGAGATATTGTGTGTAATAGGAAGGGGGGAGGGGTGGGTTATATGCACATACATGTTAAGCTAAGGGCAAAATATAGGCGCATGGAACGCAATTACTTGAATATGCGTCATTGGATTTTCATGATATTCATACATTTTGCTTGGACTGTGGAGAGGAAGCCGCCTTTCGATTTTCAGGTTCATTCGATATGTCGTTACAGAGTTATGGGACTTAGACATTTTAAAATACAGTGAAAATATACTAAAATAGTTAAAAATTATTTAAAAATCTATTTCTGGTCGAAATGTTTTGAAATTTTGTATACTTAAGGTAGAAAGGATGCTCTTTGACATATGTAACGGGTTTTTAATTTTTTGGTCGCATAAGCGAGATATTGTGTGTAATAGGAAGGGGGGGGGGGGGGGTTATATGCACATACATGTTAAGCTATGGGCAAAATATAGGCGCATGGAACGCAATAACTTGAATATGCGTCAACGGATTTTCATGATATTCATACATTTTGCTTGGACTGTGGAGAGGAAGCCGCCTTTCGATTTTCAGGTTCATTCGATATGTCGTTACAGAGTTATGGGACTTAGATATTTTAAAATACAGTGAAAATATACTAAAATAGTTAAAAATTATTTAAAAATCTATTTCTGGTTGAAATGTTTTGAAATTTTGTATACTTCAAGTAGAAAGGATGTTCTTTCACAAATATAAGGGGTTCTTGAATTTTTTGTCACATAATCCAGAAATTATGTGTAATGGGGGGGGGGGGGGGGGGGTTATATGCACATACATGTTAAGCTAAGGGCAAAATATAGGTGCATGGAACGCAATAACTTGAATATGTGTCAACAGATTTTCATGATATTTGTACATTTTGATCAGACTTTGAAGAGGAAGCCGCCTTTCGATTTTAAGCTAGGTTCATCCAATTTGTCCTTATGGAGTTATGGGACTTAGATATTTTGGTGTTGTGAAAAAAATCCCAACGGGCGTATCTTGCTGCGTGAGCGTAGGCTTTATTTTTTTTTCCGAATCAATGGACTCACGAAAATTTCCCCCAAGCGAAAATATGCCTCGCTGCATCCTTACAATGAGAAAGACATTTTTATCGCGAATATTTCCCCTGTGTGTAACGTCTTGATGTTATAATTGTGAAATTTTCCCCCTGCAAAAATAATTACGTTTACAGTAAAATAGATGATGTGTTCTGCATGTGTTATAGCTGGGAGAAAACTCTGAGTGCATTTACTTCGCTCAGCACATGAAAGAAATGCAGGAGGATTACAAGAGGGACCGGGGTGATCAGCTCACGATATACTGTCCAAAAATAGGTAAGAGGATAAATATATATAGTAATCTATGTAATCGGCATTTGTGAATCTGCTTGAAAAGTACATATATATAGCTATTTATTCACATGCTTTAGCAAAGGAGAAAAAATAAAAAGTTGTGGCTGATTACTCGTCCTTCTTATGTCTACTGCTAAGTCAATACTTAAGTATAACATGCCTGAACTAAATATGCTTTAAGTTTTTGATCCGCAATAAATCAAGCTAAAATTTCCTGATTATCATTATTTTCTGCCTCCAGGGATGGTGTGTTGTTGCCAGTATTCGGCAGACAATGCCTGGTATCGTGCCGTCGTACTAGATCTACCGGGACATAAACAGGTGCATGTGCAATACGTAGACTTTGGGAATGACGAGATTGTGCCGTACTGGAGACTGAGGATTCTGCTGGACAAGTATCTCATGCTCCCACCTCAGGTAAGATTAATGGAATCAATCTTCAGGTGTGGTCATTGATAAGGAAATCCAAACGGAGGTTCCAAGATTTGCCTGTACCAGGAAGAGGCTTACCGAGCTCATGGACAGAAGAAAATCCATACCTGTCAACTCTCCCGCATTTCGCAGGAGACTCCAGCGTTTGAACCTTATCACCCGCGAATACAAACCTCTGCGCGGGAGATCAAAATCTCCCCCTTTTCAATCATGCCACCTGATTTTTCTCTAACATAAGAAAGATAACTCTAGCGACTTTTTGAACACTCTTCTATTATATTTTATATAAAGGTTTGTTTGTACAACAATTAGAACATGGCGTGTGTAGATTGATGCCTGTCAAAACTGATCAATGACACAAATAAGTGGAGCCATTAAGGACAATTGAAAACCTGGGATATTTTGTGTGAGCTCTACTTATTCTACCCATAATATGATATCAATTATGCAGACACTGAGGCTGCGTTTGATTTGAACAACACTAGAGTCAAGAGTGTTAGAGAAGCGCATGCGCACTCTGTGTAACTCGCTGATTTTAATCGAATGACAAGAGTTGTAATCGTGTCGTGTCCAATGTAAACAAAAGACCCCCTAACTTAACTAAAGCCCCTAAGGTCACAAAATACATTTTTTTTCATTAAATATTTTAGGAATTAAATTATCTCCTATATTTTGTTGTTAAAATGTATTTAATCAACACTATTTGTCTTTTCTAATGTTTCAAAATTGATTGCTTGTCCTTGTCCGCCATCTTAACACTCGATTACTCCCGGTAAACTGGGGAGTATACTCGTGTCACTTGTGTTCAACACTCGGGTCGCGACACTTGTCATTCTATTTAACAAGAGACAAACACGTGTGACACAAGTCGTCTAATCGAACGCAGCCTGAGATACGAGGGCTTTCACAATGTATAAAAAATCAGACTGACATTATCAAATGACATCATATGTTCTGTCATGAATGTAATGATAAATCAACTTCTTATTGTAGACTTCTACCCCCCCCCCCCCCCCCAAAAAAAAAAACAAAAAACATTAGCCTCAGTATGTCCAATGAACAAATGCAAAACAAGAATTAAAGTGCAATGAATTGTGAATTGTGGACATATTTGACATTGTTTATACATTTTCTTAGACTTGGTATGGTTATAATCAATAAAATTTTTTTAAAGGTGGTTTGCACATGTTGCAATTTATAAAAAAAATGTCACGAAAATGGTTCACGTGCAATCTCCCTCTTTTTCAACTGTCAAGGGGGGAGATCTCCCTCTTGTGAGAATTCAAAGTTGACAGGTATGAAAATCATGGACATGAGGGTTGGATTTCCTTGTTGATATTCTCACACGTAGCTTATCGTCTACTTCTCACTATATATAAATATTGCATATTGTAAACCAGAATCCATTTGGACACCTTTGGATTTTTGCTAGAATTACATGTTCATGTTTGGTATTGCTGCTTTGTCCAGTTAATTCCAGTTTGTCTGTCTGTCCATCCGTCCATTTAAGAAACTTTACCTTGAGCATAACTTTTGGATGATTTGTGGTAAGGCCTTCATATTTCACATGCATATTCTTTGTAAAAAATAACTTTCAATTCCAAAAATTTATAATCTTGTGACCTTGACCTTGTTAACCCTCTTCCGTGACAAATTTCCAAAAGAGAGGAACGACAATTCTTTACAATTAACATGTATATTACAGGCCATGAAGTGTACATTAGTGGATGTAGAGCCATCAAATCCTGTACAGATCTGGTCAGCTGAGGTAAGTACATTTAATTAACTTCAAAGACCTTCAGTTTACCAAGGGGAAGGGACAATATTTTGCTTCGCCTTCCATACTTTCTCATGTGTTTCTATTGAAAATCTAAGTTTAAGGCCATTATAATCAAATTTATCCCTAGGACTTGTGATAACTCAATAACTGCAAAAATTATCTGTTATGTAAGAGAATCGAAAGATAAACTTGACAAAAATGTCCAACAAGCAGTGAGAAGCAATTCACCATAAAATATAGAAATATGGTCGACAGAAAAATATGGATCCTAGGGTGTCTGATATTTAGCAAAAATATGAATATAAGAAATGACTGTTTTACTTAATGTGTTCATGTTATTGTTGGCACACGTGCAAATTTTCTGAGAATTGCTTTGAGATTCACAGAATTTGCATGTGACCAACCAGAATTATACAAATATGAGCACCAAAAGTAAGACAGTAATTTCTTAATTGGTGAGTGAGGGATCCTCCACTATTGCACCTATTGGCAACCTTTTACATGTTTGATATGATATTACAATGGAATACTGTAAACATGTAAATTTTCATCTTTTTTTTTTTTTTTTGCGTATTTCAAGAGAAAAATAACCCTGCAGTATTCTTACAATGGCAGAGACATTTATATCGCAAATATTTTTCCCAAACGTAACATCTTGACGTTATAATCACGAAATTTCCCCCCAGCGAAAATAATCACGCTTACAGTAAGCCTGTCAAGCAGAGTTTGATGGGCCTTTGATTATGACATCGTGATGTAAAATTTCACCATTAGGTGCCATGTTGGGCATTTGGTAAGCTAGTAATAGGAAGTTATGATACACTGATAATGTTTCTTTTTACTGTCCTGTTCATTAAATCCAGAGCACCCTGTTTTAGCGATTTATTTTGTCGTCTGAAGAATTTTGCTATAAATTATTGTTTCCGAGAATTGACATCCTTTAGTCGCAACTGGAAATTAACTTCAGCTTAACCTATCAGCTGTTTCAAACCGCAATATGAAAAGTAAAATGTCTTCGGGAAATTTCTATGTTAATTTCAAGCCGCCGCCATATTGTTCTCCGTGTCAACAATAGTAAACAGTGACGTCGCACATTTTCAGCGATTTTACTATAGAAAATCCCCGTAGACTTTCTCTTTTCCGTCCTACTTCTAACTTCACTGACGCACAGCCAATACAATGGTATTTTCTATTATGAGTAAAGGAGTACTATATTGATATCTTTTTGGAAGATGACATTATCATATTTTAGAGAAAACCGGTAAAACAGGGTGCTCTGGAATTAGTGAACAGGACAGTATAGCTTTTAATGTTGTAGTATTGTCTTACATTTTGATTGTACATGTATGGTACATGTATATACATGTATGCTGATATAGCTAATGACATGTATTTGAAAAAAAGAACCTTCTTATCTTCTAGGTCACTAGTCAGCATCTATCGTATTATTTGGAATAGTTTATTAACTCGAATCACTCTAAACTCCTCGTTCTATCAGTAATATTGTTCTTACTGTTACCATTCAGGCCTTACAGTGGTGGAGTACCAAGGTTACGATGAAGCAGTTTATAGCATCAGTATGTGGTGTCGTCTTAGACTCGGGGATTTTAGAGGTCACCTTGTCTCATCTTAGAGATCAGAACGGGTATACCATTAATGGAGAAATGGTAACACTGGGCCATGCCAACAGCACAGGAGATGGGTATAAAATTTATTTTGAATTAAGGTATCCGTTGTACGATAGAGTCATTTATAAGCGTTTTCATCATCTCCATTGTAAAGTATGGTAAATTTTATGCCTGGTAAGGTACTATAAACTATATATTTTCTGAAAGGTAACGATGCCTTGAGTACAGATATAAGAATCCTAGGTCTTAAAAATCAAAGGGGAAAAACTCTTGTAATACTTTGTCATTTTGCATAGGTTATATAGAGAAAATAGACAATTTAAATGCTTCACCAGTTATTCCCCTTTATTTTTCTGACCCCAAAATTATTATTTTTGAGCAGTGGGCATTATAACCTTTCAGAAAATATATAGTTTATAGTACCTTACCAGGCATGGAAAAATGCCCTATTGTACATCGGATACCTTAAGAAATTCTAGGAGGAAAAATTGAAAAGGAAAGTAGATTTGAATTTTTTTCCTTTCACCTTCTGACCTGTAAATATTCAAAATTGATATTTGTTATTTTTACAGATCTAAACCTGTCCCATTGGAGTTTTGTAATCAGGATCCACGAAGTAGCTCCGACAGCAGTTCTCTGGTAATTGACCCTTCCGATCGCGGGAATAATTTGAGAAATTCCATGACGGCACAATGCAATTTCGATGTTTGTCCAAGGTTTGAAGCTTCTTTGTCCGAGGTAACTGCATTGTGACGTCACGAAATTTTGCATTTTTTTCCCGCAATTGGAAGGGTCAATTGATCTATTTGCTATACTCTTCACTTCATTGCAGCCTATACTCTTTGTACTGTGATGGGAACACAGTATGTTAGGCTATTTTGGTATCCCTAATTTATAGTATTAAAAGTATCCCCTTTTGTATTGATCTACCTTTATATCTGACCTGAGCTAGGATTTAATGGATTTCAGTGTTCTCCCCAGAAATTTCAGATAGCATGGTGCTAAGTCTTCGCGGTGCACCTTGTGTTGGGATGCGTCATTGCGCGTTGCATCATTGCATACTGTTTCATGTGTTGTTGCTTTATTATTAAATTGTTCAAAATATTTTTATTCAGGAAATAAATGTGTTAATAATACTTCATTCTTATCTTAATGCCAATCATCATTAAATTTTAGACACTGAGATCATTGGTGTTCTATTTGTAAAGAGAGATTCATGACAGTTGTAAGACTCAATTAGTTTTGGGCCTTTTGAGAAAATTATCTGTCTCATGACCATAACTCCAGGTAGCTTAGAGTAAGAATTTGGCATATTACACTGATTTGGAAGGAAATTCTGTGAATGGGTCATTTTCCATGATCTTCTAAAATATCAATGGGCCATTTCTTCAAAAAAGTACTAAGTTTGTCAATGGGCCATTTTGCAAAATGGGACTATGGTGCATGTCCTCTGCCCTTCCTAATGACTGATATCAGTGAATGTGTTATGTAAAGGGTGTCTATCCTTGAGTTCTGAATTTTTGATTCAGGGAAAGGGCAGGTTTCACCTTTTAAAAAAAGTTGAAAATTATCTTTATACAGATTCCTACTTGAAAAATTGGGTCCAAATATGGAAACATTTACTCCCCCCTCCTTATTAGCCACTGCAATATTGTTTGTGGTAATCTCTGGCAAAGAAAGCTTGCAGTTGTTCTACATGTTCTACTTTGCCCACAGTATGGAGCAAACAAGCCACCACCACCACCCCCCTCCCCAATGAAATCAAGATCTATTTTATTATTGTCAATTGTATACAAAGCCTTCTATATCGCGCTCAGACTCATCAATAAAACGATGGTCTGTGCACCATGTTATGTTTTGATGATTAATTTCATCAATCCGTCTAGTCTTTTTATTAACTAGATTCAAGCGTATTTAAAAAAAAAAAAATAAATAAAAATACGGACATACCGACTCGTTATTTATTCAAAGTAAAATGATTTTGCGAGAGCGAGATAACCTCTTTCTTATCTTGTAAAAGCGGCAATTTTTTGTATGACAAAACGGCGAGGTCGGGTAATCATGGTAATATGTCGAACAGTAAGACGGATTAAAAACGTATTATAATGACATCTGATATAGCATATTTCTATTTCCAATTTACCGTAACTCTGTAACTATATGACACGTGCCGGTCAACACGATCTAGCGATTATACATGTAAATGAAAACGCTTTCATGAACTACGTTATAGAATGGTCGTCTTTTGTTGGTCACTTGATAGACTTTGACAACGCAGTTATTTTAAATGTCCGATAGATTGACGTGCGCCGCGCCGTAGAAGCCAGACACGTTCTCAGCTCAGGTAAATAAAGCTTGCGGGGGGCTACAAGACGTTTAACACCTCGGGTTGTATACAGCCGGGGCTTATTAACCGGGAATGCGGCGGTTAAATCAATCAATTAACGCAAAGGTGTACACAAAATAGTTAATACACGAATTTTTAGGGGGGAAAATATAGCATGGTGGCCGTAAAATATAGCGTGGTGCTAATCCCGATAGCGTGGCGGTAAATCTCGATAGCGTGGCGGGGCCGCCACGCTAAAACGGCCTAGGGAGAACACTGGATTTATCGTATATATCTTTCGAAAAGGATTTCAATGGTTGTCTACTTATATTGAGGAAAGGGCAATCAGCTCTCCCTCCCTCTCTAGACGTGGTTTAGGTCGGGTTCTGATAGCTATGGACAGGGGATAGATTTACGGACTAAGACTAAATGTTCTCTCTATATATGTACATTTTCTGTTGTGTTTGTTATACTCAAAGTTGAGGGGGGTATACTGGATTCACCCTGTCTGTCCATCTGTAGATGAAAGCTTGTCATCGCAACTTCTCTCAAATTAATTGATGGATTTTTTTTATATGTAGATGTGCATGAAGAAAGGGGATTGCTGTCGAAAAAAATAGACCTGAGTTATGGCCCTTTGACTTAGATTTTTCATGCATTTTCAATGAAAAACCTTGTCAAAAATGAGATGACAAGTTGTCATCTCAACTCCTCCCAAACCATTTGATGGATTTCAGACTTAACACAATGAAAGATCATAATATGTAGATGTGCTTTAAGAAAGGGGATTGTAGCCAAAAAGGTTAAACTAGAGTTATTGCCCTTTGACTTAGATTTTTTTATGCATTTTAAATATTGAATCTTGTCATCGCTTATCTCATAAGACTGTCTTATATATATCATAAAACATTTAACATACGAAGTATTTTATTTGATATAGTGACCTTAACTCTGAATGATTACCTTGTATGAGAGAATATCCATTTGGAAAATTTAATGTCAGGTCAGGTCATAAAATGGATCTGCTCAGAAAAAGTATTCAGCGGGGGTATAATTCGTCACCTTAGGGCAGTTTTCATTTGATCTTTGTTGTTTTCATTGAAGTATCTATCTAAATGTTATCCGTTTTCCTAGTCTTCTTTCATGTACGTCTGTCATGAAAGGTGTTGGCTACAACATAGAAATCCTACGGACCTGAAGACAGGCGCCCACCCCTACCGGGTCCTGTTACATAACTATATAAGAGTAAAACCTAATCATAATGAGTGGCTTTGATGACATCGACGAAATGCATGTACATGTATAGTTGTTCTTTTGCTCAATGGTGTATTCATAATGTTTTGATAAATATTCTTTTGCTCTGTATTGAAATGAAGTGCTACACTCCTATCTAATGAGCAATGTACAAAAATATATGGTTGAATTTATGAAATGTCATACTCATACCATTCTTCATAACTTGTATTTTAACGCAGGACTATGATTTGCCGTCATCACAAACAACGTCGTTGCCATCATCTAAATCTGTGACACCAGCATCGACTCCGGTACCCTCCCCAACTAAGGCAGCATCTGTAGGGTCAAGGACACCTCCTACAGGAGGCGCTGTAGACAAAGAAGAAACCCCAACAGCAAAAAGTCCCGGCAAAACAAAGTCACCTAAGAAGGCTAATGACATAGGTCTTTTATATTTGTGTATAATATATATATAATATAATTTATAATGTGTATTTTGGCATGAACATGTATGATATTAATGTACATCTATCATTCAGGTACAAAATAGAGCCAAAGTTCAAAATGTAGAACTTTTTGAATGCTTTCAATACATTTAGTACATGTTCTTAAGTTTCTCAATTGAATTTGAATATCGATTTTACATTTATGCATTATTTACATACATGTATCTTAAGCATATTAATTTACTTGCACTTTCAGTCATGACTTATGTGTAATTTTCGATCTATTATTTTGCAGATTTAAAAATAGATATAGAGAAAGCAGTCAGGGAGGGGTCTCTATCTAATCCCTCCCCAGCTAAATCCCTGGGTAGTGAATCAGACAAGGAAATGGTGGAGGTCAAGGTCGGATACTTTGCCTCTCCGTCAGAGTTCTTCGTTAATCTGGCTAAAGACGTCGGACAGTTAGACAAGTAAGTAGAGTAATCAGAAGAATTCAGGTCTTCCATGCTCTTTTTAGCTTATTATTGATACAAGTATTAATCTGGCTAAATATGTTGGATGGTTAGACAAGTGAGTAAGATAATCGTAAGAATGCAGATCTCTCATGCTCTTTTGAGCTTATTATTTATATGAGTACAGATCATGCAACAATTATGTAACCACAGGAATTGAAATAAAAAAGTTCAAAATTGCACATTTGCATAATAGCAAAAGTTTGTTTCAAATGTGTTATACATGTAAATGCTTTTCAAACTAAATTCTAGAAATCAGTCTCACCAGTTATCTTTCATTGTGGCTGCTTAGTGACATCGAAGTTTTAACTTTTTGTCTTTCTTCATACATTGTATCTTCTTATGACAGTCTTTATTTTCTGAAACATGCTAAAGAAATCAAGTCTGAGAAAATGCAAATGTATTTCATAGAACATTTCATATTTAGGTCTTGTCTGTTAATGTAAGTGCTGGTAATTACTTATGATGAAATAAATCAAGGTTCTCCTCTAATCTGATGTAAAACCCTATTTAACAAACAAAACATATATGTATTTATCACATGATACACATGTTATTCATTTACATAAAGCCATTTCATAAATAAATTTTATGATAACATGTTACATATAGGTTTGGGAGCGTGATCATTGGATGAAGCGCTCCAGATCCTTTGTGACGTCGCAATGGAAACGGCGATGTTGGCGCGTTATTTGCAAGAAATGAAATCGGAATTATAATATTTTGACGTTATTTGTATCAATAACGTCATATTTCATGTGATAAAAAGAATCTCAAATGATGTTTCTATTCCATACAGTATTTATGAAACTCGTTTTGTGATTTTAATCCCCTCGCCAAGGCTCGGGATGTAAAATTCACACAACTCATTTCATAAATACCATATGAAATAGAAAATCATTTGAAATCCTATATTTATCCCTTAATATCACATTTACCAACCCTCCCTCTTATGGTTTACTTCCCTTATCAAATAATATTACAGCAATGAATGTCTCCGTTATAAATGCAACAACCTGTCCTTTTCAGATTAATGGTAGATATGGAGTATTATCATCAATCAAAGCACACCAAGTCAGACTGGAAACTTGACGATTACTGTGCCGTGCTCAATCCTA
Organism: Pinctada fucata; assembly: GCA_028142955.1. Lineage (NCBI taxonomy): Eukaryota > Metazoa > Mollusca > Bivalvia > Pterioida > Pteriidae > Pinctada > Pinctada fucata. The sequence goes on from AP027104.1 coordinate 22,670,149, forward strand.
ACGATAGTAAATGGTACAGGGCCAGAGTGGTCAATGATATATCGCTGAGTAGCATACAGGTATGCTTAAAGGGTTAAAACATGTATTCTTAAAAAAGAAGTACTTGATAAACAATATAGAACTTGTGTCAAAAATGAAGCAGTATCGTCTGCCAAAATGGCAAATGACAAAAGTTTATTCTCATCAACTGGGTATAGTGTACAGAAACAATGACAATGAGATTATTACAATTAATATCGTTGCTCGTGCTATACATGTATATTATAAATAATACATACATGTAAAATAATGATTCTCAGAGTTTGCCATTACCTTACATCAAAGATTATGTAGGAGGGTCATATTGTTTTCCGGTCCGTCTATTCGAAAATTTAACCTCACATATAATTTCAGGTTTTCTTGGAAGATTACGGGTACAAGATAGACGTGAGCTCTCAGAATCTACGTAGCTTAAAGAAGGACCATTTAAAGCGGGATAAAGTGGGATTTCTGTGTCACCTATCAGACGTGTTGCCGGCAGGGGACGTCAAGAGATGGTCTCGCACGGCATGTGAATTCATGCAGGCAGAAATGAAGAACAAGAAACTCTTTGTGAAACAGAGGGTAAGGAAAAATCTAGTTACATACATGTATATTTGATCAATGCAAGCATATTGCTTTTGATCCCTGTGTTGTTTACTTCAAACCTTTCTGAAGATAGAATTTATAAATTATACTCCTGCGTATGTAGATTTGAGGGGGGGTTATAAAGGAAGCACCCACTGATATGATCAATAAATGCATAATACATGTAGTTACCAAATTTTCATGGTGTTTTTCTCGAACAAACATTGATAATTGTAGATTATCCCCAGTAATGGCCACATGGAATTTCACAAAATTTGTATCAGATGAATTGAAGTCCTCTCAATATTTATCTTTGGGTACCTTTCAAATCTTTCCATACAAGATTTTTTTTCAGGTGAGCAATACAGGCCTCCCTTAGTGAAGTGTTTGTTACATGTTTATTTCTTATTCAGGGAGAGGGTATTCCTGGCTGTTCTTTACCTATAGACATACTGGTGGAGGAAGACATACCAGAGAGTGCGTTAGAACCTGCCTACAAACAATACTACAGTATTACAGAGAAGATCAGAGAGCACGGACTTGGAATTCCCAGGAGGTCTACTTTCCTTTTATATTCATTTTACACAGCACCACACTAAAACTATTCTCACACACCCATATACTCTTTACTCTTATCCTAATGTTTCTTCAGTTCATAGTTTCTTTTAAAATGAGAGATTTGCTGAAATTTCTTCAGATTTAGAAATACATGTATTGTTAAAATTGTTGCTAAATATATTGTTTAAATACAAACAGATAACGAGTGCTGTAACTTTTTTTGATTTCTGTTGATGACTTATTTTTGATCAACTTTGTTACTATCTTTAATGATCACCATAATGATTTTTATGCTTTTTAAGGAAGTCCAAAAAGTCCATAATATCACTGAAAGAGGAGCCCAAGTTTACAACTTCCTACAAGTACCCTCCAGCCGTACTTCCCAAGGACAACTCGCTTGTGGCTATTCCAGTCTATGTAGATTTTGATGGTGTATTCTACGTACAGGAAGTTAGGCAAGGTAAGTTAAGGGTTAATTTAGGAATCTCCAAATGTACGACACTTATTTTACATTAGGATTTCTCAATCACAATGCCTTGATGGATCATTTGATTAATACAAAATTGATAAAAAAAAATCTGCCAAACAGGTGCCGTGTCGTATTTTTGGCAATGCCTCAATTACATGAAACAGGAAAGAAAGTAGGGGTATGACAATATCTTATAATATTTTGTGAAACAAAAGTCCTATTCTGATGCTAGTTAAAAAATCTGTGTATGAGAAAAAAAACACTATGATTGGAAATACTACTAAACCCACCGACATACATGTAGGGCCCTCTATGTCTACATCAATCTTGGAAGCTTTTTTTCGGTCGACAACCAGATGAGCATTTCAAGTAGATTACATCAAAGTCTGTCTGATATTCAATACATCTACATACATGTACATTTAGATTGCAAATTCTCTTTTATTTCGGAACACAGATAATGAGTTGGAAGAAATAACAAACAAACTGCAGGCCAAGTTTACAGAGAGTGAGCCCCACAAACCAGGAGAGGTCATCTGGGAGGAGGGGCAGGCATGCGTAGCCCAGTTCCACCTTGATAATAAGTGGTATAGGGGTACCATTCTCCAGCTAGAGTCTCATAGAGTCAAGGTAGATGATACAGAAATGTACATTTTCAACCCATTGATAAACATAATCACTGCAAAAATATATACATGTAAATCCAGTAAAAAAAAGAAATTATTCATATTAAATATACATGTATATGTATACATATGGATAGTAGTGGATTGATTCCCAAACAACTCTATATCTTGAATTCTTTGTAAAGAAAATTTCTTCAAGATTTAACTAGTATTGTAAACGTGGTTATTTTTCCTGAGGAAAATTTTCTCAAAAATGGCCATTGCAAAGGTATGTGTGGGAGTAATTTTGGGGAAATCAGGAGTATTCCCTTTGGCCTTTTATTGAGTCTTTGCAGAATACCGAGTTTTTCCCCTTACAGACAGTATCTGACGTAAAACCATTATGACGTCATGAAAATGGTATGATAACGTCGGTTTTATACCGTCATTTCCCTGTTTTTTTAGAACTGTTTCCATAGAATTTGATGACTTCATAATCAGTCTAAGTCAGATACCGTCCCAAATGGAAAGTAACTCTGGTTTTTCAAAAATAGCGAATACTAGTTGTAATTTTCATGCGGAGTTTTTTTCGCAATAATAGTACAATCACGAAAAGGGCAAAAATTACGCCCATGAGAAAACTTCCATGTTTACAGTGTACCTGTAGTACACTTCCTTTCAGACGAAGAGATTTTTTTTATTTACAAATCCATTAGAATGACTGTTACTGTATGATAAATGTGTTTGTACATGTAGGTGAAGTATGTGGACTACGGAAATGTAGAGTTTGTGGGATTTGACAAGCTGAGGGCGGACATAGAGGAGTTTACGTTGTTACCTGTACACTGCTTCAAGTGTGTGCTTGCCAATACGGCACCGGTAAGTAGGGCTGACATAGAGGAGTTTACGTTGTTACCTGTACTCTGCTTCAAGTGTGTGCTAGCCAACAGGGCACCGGTAAGTAGGGGTAACAGAGAGGAGTTTACGTTGTTACCTCTACACTGCTTCAAGTGTGTGCTAGCCAACACAGCACCAGTAAGTGGGGTGACATAGAGGAGTTTACGTTGTTACCTCTACACTGCTTCAAGTGTGTGCTAGCCAACAGGGCACCGGTAAGTAGGGGTAACAGAGAGGAGTTTACGTTGTTACCTTACACTGCTTCAAGTGTGTGCTAGCCAACACGGCACCAGTAAGTAGGGCTGACATAGAGGAGTTTACGTTGTTACCTGTACACTGCTTCAAGTGTGTCCTAGCCAACACAGTACCGGTAAATAGGGGTGACATAGAGGAGTTTACTTATCTGTACACTGCTTCAAGTGTGTGCTAGCCAACACAGCACAGGTAGGTAGGGGTGACATAGAGGAGTTTACGTTGTTACATGTACACTGCTTCAAGTGTGTGCTAGCCAACACGGCACTGGTAAGTAGGGCTGACATAGAGGAGTTTACGTTGTTACATGTACACTGCTTCAAGTGTGTGCTAGCCAACACAGCACCAGTAAGTGGGGTGACATAGAGGAGTTTACGTTGTTACCTGTACACTGCTTCAAGTGTGTGCTAGCCAACAGGGCACCGGTAAGTAGGGGTGACAGAGAGGAGTTTACGTTGTTACCTGTACACTGCTTCAAGTGTCTGCTAGCCAACACAGCACCAGTAAGTGGGGTGACATAGAGGAGTTTACGTTGTTACCTGTACACTGCTTCAAGTGTGTGCTAGCCAACACGGCACCGGTAGGTAGTGTTGGGAATTGGATGGAAAATCAAAATTGATTAATCGGAAAAGCCTTTCAATTGATTATCGATTATAATCGAATTCTTATATTATACTGTAAAATATTACATGATTTGTCCATAAGTTACTTTACATTGACTGCAAAATTAAAAAGAAACTTGGCAAAATGTTTCATTCGAGTATGCATACTGACCCAAATTAACAATATAACACATCTAAAGCTATAAGTACAACTTCTGAACTGTATCTCTAGCAAAAATAAGGTTTTTCAAAGCAAATACATGTATATCATTCTTAAAATTTAACGATAATAATCCATTATCAAAATCTTAATAAATCATCATAATCGGAAGGGTCTGTCACTGATGTCGGCAATAATCGGCACAATACTACCAGTAAGCGTGAACTATGGATTTCCTATCTACCCTTTAACTCTTAATTTGGTAAATTCTGCACTTGTATGATCATAGTCACTTTGCTTCCATGTCACTAGCTTTACTTCTGATGCAAAAGAGCCTTTGCAACATCTCATGGCCCACATTCAAGTGAGATTTTATGGCAGATTTAAAATCGCAACCTTGCCTCCTTATTTTCATATTTTAGTCAGTTTCAGTGTTATTCACACTTAATTATGTCAACACCAGATGGAGATGGAGTCTTCCGTTTCACTTGAACTTAAGATGTAGATTTTAATCATACAACTGTGTAAAGAGCTTAAGTTACATATATCTGTTAATCCTGCACTACTTAAAATTTGATTTATCCTATACAGGCTGACGTAGGTGGAAAGTGGCCTAGACAAGTACTTAACTTCATGCACGAGTCTGTTGTCGGAAAGGGTTGTGTTATTGACATCAAGGTATGTTCTAATAAGACATTTCTTTACTTAAGTGTACAGAAACTTACTGGTCGAGCAGATATTTCCGAACTGAAGGTATTTCCGAACGATTCACTAGTTCGGTTACTTGGAGTTACTTTTTCACAATTTTGATGATACAGAGGTTTAGATATTCAGAAAAATAGCCGACATGCAAAAGGAAATCTCAAAATAACTTTATTTAGTATATTTTTAACGTTTGTTTCTCCTGCTGTTTGTAACTTTCGTCTGTTTGGGAGCTGGGGAAAGTGACGTCATTGTGTTAAGAACATATCTTGACCTAGTTTCGGAGTCATCTGTCTTCCAAGAATCTATTCTTGTCAACTGATCAGTGGCGGATTCAGGGGGGTGCGGAGGGGGCGCCCGCCCCCCCGGCACTGACCCCAAATTTTCCAAAAACAGGTATATTTTTGCCCATTTTCAGTAAAAATCGGCAAAATTCGCCCCTTGACCCCCCGGCAAAGGGGGCGCTGGATCCGCCACTGCTGATAGATGAAAACCTGCATTGAGAGGGGCCCAGAGCAGGATATTCACGAAAAAGTGTACAAATTTCATTTGATAGAATACCAAAATCATTGGAAATAAGTAAGAAATAAACGTACCTCATCATGGTTCAGAAAGTCGCTTTAGAAATAAATTTTGTAAAAGTTTTATGATATATGTTGACATAGAATTCTTCAATAAGGATAAAAGGATAAAATAACAAAGTTTTGAAACATTTGATTTATATTTGACCCCATGAGGGACTAAAATGCAAATCGTTCGGAAATACCTTTAGTAACTTGCGTTAAATGGCCGTTAAAAGGGGGTGTTAAAATACCCTCAAATCAGCATTTATAGGTCGATTTTCAAAATTATTTTTACATAGGCATCTGTATGAAGGGTGAAGCATTATTTGTTCTGAGTTTCATGGTGACTGGACGTACAGAAGCCGAGTTATTGATGAAAAACCGCAAAAATCGTTCGGAATTATCTGCTCGACCAGTATACATGTATATGTGTTCAGATTCTGAAAGATCTCTACTGATTTTTCCTAAAAGAAAATACATGTACATAGTGTTCAACTCTACTACTAAAGTACTAACAGCCAGTTAAGAAAACAGAAATTTTGATTTTATGTGAAAACGCTTTGAGATAGACACATCTGAATATTGAGAGAAATATTCAACTTTTAGAGCACTGTTTGAAAATGAAATTTTATTTTGGTATCATTTTTGCGTTTCCCATCTACACATATGAAAATAGCACGGTAAATCATCTTTTCCGTGCACGAAGTCATTAAAACCTACACTGGTCACGTTTGATTAATGCAATAGCCATAATCATAGTTGTACACATAGATTTATGCCTGAATGATCAGTGAATATCTACCTGTATGAATATGTATTGCCGTTTTATTTAATATACTCGACCCTTGTTTAGAAAACGACTTGGATAATTTCTGAGGCTAACATATTGCTATTTTCCTATGAGTACACCAGAAATGATGTCTTACATGTATATGGTTTAAAAAGCTAGTTTTTTAAATAATGCTTTTCCTTCTGCATTACCATTTTAATTTTCTTGTTATAATTTTTTGCCGTTTACAAATAAAAGGGAAATTTCCGTTTCCTTAACAACCTATAAGTACTTTAGAGAGCAGCAGCCTTCTAGACATAATTTTCTAAATGCGATACACACGACATACTCATACACAGACCTACCTACTTTTCATTTTGGCGTAATTTTTACGATTTTTGACCTACAATTATGCTATACACTTTTGCAGCTAAATTTTACGCTTCCAGCATATTTTCTAGCAGAATTACTTTTTAAAAGTATCTCTAACTAACAAATAGACTCGCATACATAAATTATTTGACTGTGTTTGTTGTAAAAGATACAGTCACGCTTTTCTTCCCTAAATTACACTTTCTTGAGCAAACTATTACACTTTTGGAAAGAAATAGGTAGGCAGGTCTGCATACGTGTACAAGTTTCAGATAATGAATCATTGTCAGTGGCACTTCAAGCCAAAATGGTTCAGGAAAGCCAAAATAATCAAGTCTCTCCCCCCCCCCCCAAAAAAAAAAAAACAAAAAAAACACACACACACACACATTTTGTCAGATCTGACAGATAAGAAAATAAGTTGGGGTACAAATATGCAACCAGTGTAGGGACAAAACAAACCCATCATAGAATACGCTTTAAGGTTTGATCTTGACTTCTGGCTTTGACTTCCTGACGTTGACAGTCGGGTTGGTTCTTCCATTAGCCATGTCGATCCTTTGTGGTAAATTTTAAGATACTAGGGCTGCAGGTTCAGTCTGCATCTTTTGCCAAGGTTTTATTTTTACTTTGATCTCAGACCTTGAAGAAATCAAAAAAGTACTTCCTCTTTTCATGGTGATCCTTTTCATGGTACCATTGTAGCTTGTGTGTAAGTTCCTAATGCTAACAGATCTGTCCGATTACAGAAACGAAAATGTCATACCATAATACACTGCCAATTGTGTCTCATATGAAATTCTTACGAAATGAATATCATGTTAATTTAACATGAAAGTGCATGTGAAATTAATATTTATTTCACTTAAGATTTATGTGAAATATATTTCACATGAATTGGGGGATATCTAGCTATGTTCACAGACGGTAAATGCTGATTTTACAGTTGCAAACTGAGTTTTTCTGGCAACACATTAGCGGAGACAGAAAAACTGATGTTTGCACCGTAAAAATCAGCATTTACCGTCTGCAAACATAACGTCAGAAGCTAGTTATTCCCATTCTAATGTAATCTACATGTATATTTTTGTGAATATAAAGCAAAATGTGACGTTATTAAATAATAAACGTATGTTCTCCTTTTACAGCTGTAACTAAGGAGCAAAAAGCCAATGAAGTTCGACGTTATAGCGACTTTGCATTAGAATTTCTCATAAATTTCTTCACATGAATTTGAATGTGACCTTCATACAAAATTAAATTAATACGAAATTCATGTCAGAAACTTCACATGAATTTCGTTTTAAAAAGATTTCATGTTAATTTCATGTTTCTGCTCGTTTCACATGAATTTCATGTGAACATGTATGTAAAATTCACATTAATTTCACATGAATTTCATATCAGGCACAATTGGCTGTGTATACATGTATCTTTGTCTGAAGACAAGTGTTAAAAAAAACTATGAAATTGAACAGTTGATTGGAATTAATTTCTTCCACTTACATGTACATAACTCAAACTTCATATTGTGTGGTATACTCTTTATACAAATATGTCAGTATTTACAGTATAGTCATTCAAATTGATAAGGAATATTTTTCTTGAGGAGTATTTTATGGTACACTATTTCAGTATTATGGTACACGTACATGTATATTTTTCTTGAGGAGTATTTTATGGTACACAATTTCAGAAGCGTAATGAGGATGCTAATGAGGCACAGTCCATTAACCTTATGTTACCTGACAAGAGAGATCTATCTGCGTTACTAGTAGAGCTCAAACTTGCTGTCAGACCAGATGACATAGGAGAGACTCTGGAAAACAGCTTCAAAATTAGCAAAATTTTACAGGTAATGGATTGATACAAGCTGAATTTTTTTTAACATGTATCTATTACTTTGACATAATGAAAAAAATGTCAAGGATCCCTTTTCTGTTTGTTTGCCTGTATGACATTCTGCATGTTTGTAAATTTATCACATTAAAATTAGCTATATTTGAAACGTGACATTATTTTATGAAGTACATGACTCTTAATAGGTTGAAGCTTCAAAATGATAACAATAATGTTGGCATGATATTTGCTCAAAATGAAGTCAAAATTTTCCAATTTTAGGTAACATAAATGTATCTTTGCTTTTATTTTTGTAATTTTCTTCTACTGAAGTTAGTAAAAGTTCAATGTTTCTTATGAGTCGTCAATACATCGTGTTAGATACCAGATTTTACTTTATGAAGTTAAGGGTTGTATATTAATTATTCGAGTATGACTTGAAATTTTCTCCCTATATGTACCATAGAACACGCCTGGTGTAAAATCTCCAACAAACTTTCAGTGCGCTAAGCTCCACCAATTCACGTGCTATATTAGAAAAGAAATAACAACTAGCTAGCCGCGATTCATTGTCCAGTAATCCCACTCATCACATATCACGCGGCTCAGTGATAATTTGATTGGTTCAAGCGACTCGTGGAATTACTGGACAATAAACCACGGCTAGCTAGTTGTTATTTCTTAACGTTAATGTTTGTTGTACATATTGTATATATGTTGTTCTCTATGCCATAATGGAAAAAGAGAAATAAATGATGATAAATGATGATTAACCACATGATGTATTGGAGCTTGAGTGCTAAACTCTATAAAACTGATGAAATTTTTAGATTCCGAAAAAAAAATATAGTGGAATTCTAGAACTGAGAGATAATTATTTCACATGTATATGTGTAAATTGTTGTTCCATTTATTCAGAAGAAGAATCCATATAAGAGACCCCCGAGGATTCCTATAGGAGAATATTTCCCAGTCATGGTACTGGCTGTTGAAGTCCCTAATGTTGTAAGTTGTTTTTTCGGTATAACACTTAAGGTCTGGGAACTTATTGGTTCTGTCCCTATCTTACGCTTACATGCTTTTAACAGATATTTCGTAAATTTTAACAGATATTTCATAAATTTTAACAGATATTTCATAAATTTTATAAATTTTAACAGATATTTCATAAATTTTAACAGGTATTGTGTAAATTTTAACAGATATTTCGTGTTTGCGTGTAATATAGAAAAGTGTCTTAGTTTATGAAATTTTAACGTAAATCTTCGATATACCTGTACTGTAAACCTGGATATTTGTGTGTGGGTGTTATTTTCATGCATTTCACCAATCAGTGGACTTTGTGAAAATCTGCCTACCTGAAAATAACCCTACTGCATTCTTACAAAAGCAGAGACATTTACATGTATATCATGAATTTTTTCCCAAAGTGTAATGTCTCAATGTTATAATCCCGAAATTTTCCCCCAATAAAATAACCATGTTTACTGTACTTGCACATGTACATGTACTTATACAAATAATATGTAAATCGACAGGTGTATTACCAGTATGTGAGATCTAATGGTCAGGAATCTGATGATTACGTAGACGAGATTAACGCACAGCTTGGCCAGCTAGAAATTCAACAGGCAGAACTCAACCTAGCGGCCCCACAGTCACCTGCCATAAAAAGGCCCAGACCTGGTATGTAATCATCCAGATGTTAGGAAAATACAACAAAAAATACAGCAAGCACTCAACCTGGCAGCCCCACAATTACTGGCCATAAAATGGCCCAGACCTAGAAATATCTGAAGATTTTTAAAAACGTAAACGGTGTAGATCAGTGCAGGTAAAATCGATAGACAAGACTTTAAATGGATCCATGCAGACGAATCATAAAATGACGATGTGTAAGTGACAACAGCGGATTTTATCAATAGAATTATTTGACCGTGAATGTATTGACCTTGTATTTGTGAACGTCAACACTCTTGTAATACAAACGTGAGAATTTATTTTAAATCGAAGCGCTATGAAAGTACAGGTCACACTTCGCGACGGGAACGATGGTGACATCAAGTTACAATTTGGATTTATTTAACTAATGATATGAAAAAAATGTTGTATGCAATTGTACACGGAAATCAGAATTTTTTGTCAATTTTGATTTGATGCTTCACGAGGAGTTCGTGAACGCTACTTCAGAATTCTTTAATGAGATAAAGACTCTTTGTAAATATTTCATACATTGTCTGTTTATCAGTTCGATAAACTGGCAAATATTTTTAGCTCACCTCGACGAAGTCCGCGTCCGGTTAAGAAGTTTGGGGTAGCTCAGTATTTGGCAAAGTACTGATGCTACAGTAACCAAACTTGTACAAGTGATTCATATTTGGATGTCGAGGTGAACCCATGCATCGGATGCTGCATCTGACCTACATTTTCGGCTTGATTGACTTGGTTATGAAGTTTGGGGTAGCTCAGCGTGCCTTGGTTAAGAAGTTTAGGGTAGCTCAGTATTTGGCAAAGTACTGATGCTACAGTAACCAAACTTGCACAAGTGATTCATCTTTGGATGTCGAGGTGAACCCATGCATCGGATGCTGCATCTGACCTACATTTTCCGCTTGATTGACGTGGTTAAGAAGTTTGGGGTAGCTCAGAGTGCCTTGGTTAAGAAGTTTAGGGTAGCTCAGTATTTGGCAAAGTACTGATGCTACAGTAACCAAACTTGCACAAGTAATTCATCTTTGGATGCTGAGGTGAACCACTGCATCAGATGCTGCATCTGACCTACATTTTCCGCTTGAGTGACCTGGTTAAGAAGTTTGGGGTAGCTCAGAGGGGCTTGGTTAAGAAGTTTGTGTAGCTCAGTAACTGACAAAGTACTGATGCTACAGTAATCAAACTTGCACAAGTGATTCATCATGGGATGCCGAGATGAACCCATGCATCGGATGCAGCACCTGACCTATTTTTTCCACTTAAGTGATTTTGCTTTAAAAAGCCAATATTGAGCAAAGTATAAGTGCTATATATACCAAACTTGCATATTTGATGTATCTTTGATCAAACTTTCCTAAAATGACCTTGACCTACTTTTTCTGCTTGAATGATTTTGCCTTTAAAAGCCAATATACATTTACTTAGAAATATGTTTGAATTGAATTTTGCTGCCACGAGGTGAGCTTCGTAATCTGTGATTACCTATGTTTTATCTTATTCATACATTAAAACTGGATTCCTTTTTGTGAGAGTTTTCTTTTAAACGACCATCTGTCTTTAGCGACCACTTTTGTTCTTTCCCTCGAGTGGAGGCTTAATACAGTATTGAATGTATTTGGAAAAAAAAAAGTTGAAGAACAAAAAGTACATGTAGAACTCAACCCTGCTGATGTCAAAGCTCAACCTTGCTGCTCTTAGAACTCGATTTGACTGCCTCTTAGCTACCTTCCAAGAAAAGGCCCTGGCCTAAAATGTATCATCTAATACAGGGATCTCATAGCTAGAAATGTAACATTCAGAACTCATCCTGCCTAACCCCTGGCTACTCCGATATAAAAAAGACCAGGGCCCAGCACCATAAACAAAAAATAGCAATCCAAGGAATGCTTGTGTCGCCTGCGAAGCGGCTTATTCTAGGAGGTGGATCACATGGTTCAAAATTACTGATATCACTATAAAAGTCTGATGAAATTCATATGTGAAATATCAGACCTCTTACTTACCAACTGAAAGATATGGTCAATCTCAAATTTTCAGGAAATAATGTCAATCAACTAGGTCAAGGTCACTGCGTAAATATTTTGGTAACAAAACAAAGGTCACATCATATGAAATATATGCGTGAAATATTAAAGCCCTATCACTTAGCAATCAAAAGATATACGCAATTCTAAGAAAAAAGGTCAAATATCTAGGTCAAGGTCACTAGATCAAAATTTATGGTATGTTTAGAAAGGTCTTGTCACAAAGAATACACATGTGAAATATCAAAGCCCCATCACTAACCTATCAAAAGATATAGCGAATACCAACTTTTTTGAAAAGTAGGTAAAATATCTATGTCAAGGTCACAAGGTCAAAAATTATTGTATGTGCAGAAAGGTCTTGTTACAAGGAATACACAAGTGAAATTTCAAAGCCCTATCACTTACCAATCAAAAGATATATACAATATTAATTTTTTTTAAAAGTAGGTCAAATATGTAGGTCAAGGTCAGTAGGTCAAAAATTTTGGTATGTGTAGAAAGGTCTTGTTACAACCAATACACAAGTGAAATTTCAAAGTCCTATCACTAACCATTCAAAAGATAATGCAAATTTTAACTTTTTTGAAAAGTAGGTCAAATATCTAGGTCAAGGTCACAAGGTCAAAAATTATGGTATGTGTACAAAGGTCTTGTCACAAGGAATACATGTGTGAAATATCAAAGCCCTATCCCTTACCAATCAAAAGATATAAGCATTCTTATTTTTTTCGAAAAGTAGGTCAAATATGTAGGTCAAGGTCACTAGGTCAAAAATTTTGGTGTGTGTAGAAAGGTCTTGTTACAACCAATACACAAGTGAAATTTCAAAGTCCTATCACTAACCATTCAAAAGATAATGCAAATTTTAACTTTTTTGAAAAGTAGGTCAAATATCTAGGTCAAGGTCACAAGGTCAAAAATTATGGTATGTGTACAAAGGTCTTGTCACAAGGAATACATGTGTGAAATATCAAAGCCCTATCCCTTACCAATCAAAAGATATAAGCATTCTTATTTTTTTCGAAAAGTAGGTCAAATATGTAGGTCAAGGTCACTAGGTCAAAAATTTTGGTGTGTGTAGAAAGGTCTTGTCACAAGGAATACACATGTGAAATATCAAAGCCCTATCACTTACCATTCAAAAGTTATGGGCTGTGACACCCAAAGTGTGACAGACAGACAGAGGACTGACTGACGGACGGACGGATGGACAGACGGACGGACAACGGACAAAGTGATCCCTAAGTGTCGCTATGCTTCGCAGGCGACACAAAAATTGACTTCACTCTGAAATTCAATATTCTTTTGTCCATTATGATGGCTTGAAATTATTCAAATAATTTGTTTATTTTCAGAAATCACATTAGATTTTATTTATTGCAGACGATTCAATTATGAAAGACACCGATGAAGAAATTTAATGTAAAATATTATGTAGTTTGGGCCCTTTGCAACACTTAAAGTCGTCATACACAGGTTCGGAATTTGATATGGGACAGCAAAATCAGGGTCATTGTCGCGTTAGACAGTTTGTCGCTATATACAGGTCAATTTGATAGGAAAATTGCTCAGGAGGAATAAAAAAGATAACATGAAGCAGGAAGTCGCTAAAAAGAGGTTTAACTGTATACTATGTTTTTAGAATTTGACTTATGTCAATTCTTAGTTTATGGTGCCAGGCCCAGACCTTGTATGATTACAACAGCCTTAGTTTTCAGGAAAACTAACTTGCCTGACGTCCAAGGCGACAAGAAATTGATACTGTCTAACAAAGTATATAATTTGCTAGAAGAATTTGTTTTGAGATTCATGTACACATGTATTAGTTTAAAAAAGCTTCCATAAAGACTGCAGCCAAATTGTAATCAACATATCCCAAATTTACTTCTATAGAGAGAGTAAGTGTTTTAATTTGTGTTTTGTTATGGGTATGCAACACACAGCAAGGTCATTTATGCACGTAAATGCATTTCATGTGATAAATACACTTGTTGTGTGTTGCATACCTGAAACAAAGCATGAATTAAGACACTATTCTCTATATATGCACTACAATTGTCAGTTTCATTCTTGTTTTCTAAAATCTTGGAAAAGAGGTGACGTTAAGATTTAGATCACCGCGGGTTCAGTTTGCATGTTAGAACAGCCGTTGCAGCATGTTTCTGTAGAAAGTTAACGCATTATGACATCACGTGCGTTTATATTCTGAAATGCAACACGTTCCTTTCAATAGTTTCATCTCGGGGAATTACTTGGGGTGTGCATTTACTTTGAAGTACTTTACTCTAAGCTTTATAATGCATATACACTTGGAACGTACCCTTCATAAAAGTTCTACATGTACATTTATGTGCTGAATTTAGTGTAAACCGTAAATGATAAACATACATGCATTTCAGGGTTACCTTGTTGTGCCCAGTGGTGGGTGGACCAGGCGTGGTATAGAGGTGTTATCATCAGTGTAGTCAACCATGTCAGCGATTTATTGATACAGTTCGTCGACTTCGGCAACTCAGAAGTTATATCTATAGAACAGTAAGAGCAATTATAGAATTGTGATTTTATGACATCCATTCTATCAAAATGCGTCTGTAAAGTGTAATCTTTATCATCAGTCTCAGTCTTTACAAAAACTAACCAGCCCGATGCCCAAGTCTACTAGAAACTTAAGTAAACCAAGTAGAATTTGACTTATAATTTAGGAGAATTTAGCCTAGTGGTTGAAAATGTTTTTGTATTGGCTGCAATCTTTTCCGTTATGAAATGCCATGAGAAGATTGACTATCTCCATCATGGTAAAGAATTTCATTTTTATGGTCTCTCCCTCTGCAGAGTTCTTGAAAACTTCCATGAAGTTTTGGGATTTTCATCAGTCCAAATAATAGTTATAGAGTAAGGTTTTGACGGACCAAACATTTTTTTATTGGCCAATCCGATGAAATCGATGCTTTTCAGGAACTCTGCTTCTGAAAATGTTTATTTTACAAATAAATTTGTATATCCAATGTATGTAAATCAATATGCAATTATCATTTGTATGTTTGACACTAGACATTGAATTTTATGTCTTGAAATCTCACAGAGGTCAAAGTTTTTCAAGCTTCTGAAGGATCGTGCATCTTCAATTATTGCAAAAAGTGGATTTTTAAGTCAATTATTATTAACGTTTATCACATAGAGATACAGAATTTTATTTCTTGAACGAAATTCAAGGGCTGGGATGATACTACACACAGTCGATCCGATATGTATCACGATACCCGATATCTTATACGATACGAATCGCGATACATGTACTAAGTTAATGAATAAAACCTTCTCAAAAAGCTATTTGATAGTATTTATATTAATCATATGAATTTCTTTTTTCATTCAACATGTCATTTTATTCAACACTCTAGTTATCTGTCTAGACTTAAGATGAAAAAATAGATAAACGGTTCGTTGTTTGATTAGAATAAATGAAAAACAAAATCATTTAAGATAACAATAAGAAATCATGGAAAAATCATATTAAAATCAATCATTATGGTTCTTATGTTTATACCTATATGTAAACTGAAGAAAGATGGATTTAAACGTGAGTACTTGAAAATCTGGAAAATTCAAACACATATTTTTTGTAAATTTTAACTTGGGTATCGTCAGGATGTATCGATACTTGTGCAAAAAAATATTGCGATGCATCAATGAATTGGAGTATCGTCCTAGCCCTACGCAATAAATCCTCTTGATTGATTTTGCGCAGTCAGAATATATTTTGGAACTTGTCTTATTCAAGTATCAATCCCATCTGTATTAAATCATATGTGCATTTCAACTTGTTTAATGTTTTTTCAGCGTACGAGAATTGTCTCCGGTCTTCACCCACCTGCCAGCTCAGGCTTCACGGTTAAAATTGTATGACGTTTGTATGGCGCAGGGAGAGAAATCATGGACAAAGTCTGTATGGGAAGAGATGATTAAATGTGTTCAAGCCAAGGAACTCATCTGCTGTCTTAGAGTGAGTGAAAGGATCTGTCTTTGTTTGAAACAGGCCGTAAAAATTGAAAGTTTGATTATACATGTATGTCCAAGTCAGTTTTCACAAAAACCCACTAGCTCCACGTACATCTGGGGCTGCCAGAAATTCTGTCAGGATAGTAGAAATAGTCTAACAAACTATACAATCAACAAAGAGAAATTTCTATCAGGCTAGTGTGGGAAGACAGCAAATTCCTATATTTATTAGATACTGCTGGTCAAAGGTTACACAAAAAAGTGGATATCCATTGTAATAGACATTATTACCTTATTTACACCATGCATGTTGACCCTTGTTTCCCTGTTTTTTGTGTATTTTATATGATCCCTTTGAAATTTACAGAGTCATGAGCCCTTACAAGGTGATCTCTTTGTTAACGAGAATAAAGATTGGGCGTCGCTGGAGCTAGCCTACCAGGATCTGATAGATGACGGAATCATACAGTCCAAGGACGACAGTAGGATCGATCTGTAAGTGTCTATAAATAGCTCCGAAAATTTGACGTGAATCATAAAAAAAAAATTGTTAGATTCTTGGTTTATACGTGTATGTTTAAAAACACATTATTTTTGTCCGTTAATTTGTTTAGCTGATTGTCTGTCGGGGACTTCGGTCCTTTTCATAACTTTTGTTAAGGCACTGTCTTAACGAGGGCTGTTCCAAAAGTTCATGGACAACACAATTTAAGGAAAGATCTAAAGAATTTGATAAAAACCATGTTGATTTCCTTATAATATGGATAATTTTGAATACATATACAAATTTTCATTATGATTGGTCAATAACAACCTTTCAAATCCTTTTGAACAACGTAAGGTTCTAGGTCACAGAGCAGCTAACAAAAAGTAATGATGTCGTCAGATGTCCAGCATAAATTTGACGTTTTTAAAGAAGTAAAACACCTCATCTGTACAAAATAAAATATCTTTTTATGTAATTTGTATTGTGAATACGTGTTCTATTTGCATGTGCATTTCTACCTCTATATCATAATATACTTTCATCTTTGAATCATTCAAAATCAGGTCACCATTAGAGGAGAAAACAGCATCACTTTACTTATTTTGGTTTACTTTTTTGTTCAACTCCAACAAAAGTCATGTGTTTATGTATCTATTCTTCATAAAAACACATTCTTCTCTTTAACAACATTAGTTTTGATGTATTTCATTCATATCAAGATGTATCCACCAGCAAGTCTCCGTCTGTTATATTCAACCGAAATTCAAAACCGAGTGACTGTCTTGTGCTCCATAAAGGACTCGGACGTCATCAGTTTTTGGTTTGTTTGATCATCAATATCATGCATAAATCCTCAAAAAATTCGTAAATCTTGTCCGATTTTGTTAAAACTTTGCACTGGTCATGATAAATTATAGTATTAATGATATAGAAAGTTTAATTGATAGTCGAGTATTCTTTCTTATTTCATTTAGCAATGTAACAAAAGGGATGAGTTCATTTCAACAGCTAAAATTTTACTGCTCCATAACCGCTACACTTTATGTATAAAGGTGACAATTATGCCCTTTTTGTAAATCTTTTTAACCTAATATTTTTTGTTTTCTCTTTCTGAATGTATCCCTATTATTTCTAGGAAATTTCATTCACTTATTTTTGTTTTCTCTTTCTTAATGTATCCCTATTATTTCGAGAAAATTTCATTCGCTTACGACTTCAAATGTGATTTTTAAGGCATGTGTCCAAGAACTTTCAGAACGGCCCTAGTATGTGTCACAATAGATGATTTTCATATTACTACAGTATACTTGTATTTTATACTCGCAAAATTACTGTGTTACGACGTCAAAGTAAGAAATAACATCAAAAGTCGTCATCTCGGGTCTCGGAGTGTCTAAAGAGCAAGTCTAGCGGTACAATGTAATATGAAAATGGTCTATTGTATGTCAAGTACCTTTTAAAATTTATATTAAAGATGAGTGGGGTTTGGTGCCATTGGTGATTTAATTCATCAATGCATATTATTTTTAACATGAAGTGTAGTGTCATTGAGGAAAACATAAGTATTTATATGATTATTGAATTAGAGATAAAGTTTGTCAAAAAATAAGATTAAAATTCATTAGATTAATTAAAATTAATATTAATAGTACAGATTATGCTTAAAGAAATTATTGAATTTCATTCACTTACATGTACATGTTGCTGAAAATTTAAATTCGACCATTTCTTCTCTATTATGCCAAGAAAATTGTACCCGGGTTAAATACTCAGTGAGTTAAATACATGTAGTACTACATGTTTATCAGTCATGCTTTCTTGCATTATATCTGGATGCCTCTAATTTATTGTAGAAAGACATCGGGGTATACTTATGCGACTTCCAGCATGTCTCGAAGTTTTGTATGAGCTTTTTGATATACCAAACTAATCCCTTATATATTTCGTATAAAATTTCTATGAACGGCTTCACAGCATGTCTTATGATAGAATGTCTGGTATGTAGTGTATAAAGTAGTGTGTCACACCAGCTTGCTTAGTGTATAAATACAATAGCTAGTAATAGTTGTTAAGAGCATTATTATGTGGAACTTGACTCTTGATTTTATGATTACTCTAGTCACTTCAGTTCTAGTAAATCTTTGTGGCTAAGATACAAGTTTTTCTCAGGTAGAGCCTGAAATTGACTCCCCAAAATAAGAGTTTGTAGAGTCTGATTCTTGTCTCATAAGTGAAAGATGTCATTTTCATATGATCAATTTGACTTCTCTTCTTGGAAGATCTTCTACATCTTCCAGATAACTTGTGGAAGATAAGTTAGAAAAAAGGGAAGATAGGTTTGAAAAAAGAAGAAAAATTTTTACAGGTTTTAGACTGCTTTACTTGCAATTGTAGGAATTGGCCAGTTGAAGACAAACAAGTGTGGAATGTCCTATCTCTGTTTGATTCAGAAGAACTTTTTCTGACTTAATTCTGAAAGCATAAGATCTGTGGTACAGAGCAAACTCAGCTCAAGTATTTTCATCAAAGGTCAAGGCCTTATTCGCTATTTTCGAAAACCAGAGTAACAAATGTACTTCCCATTTGAGACGGTATCTGACGTAGACTGATTATGACGATATCAAATTAGTCCTAAAAGTCTGGGAAATGACGGTATAAAATTGACGTTACTATACCATTTTTATGACGTCACAATGGGTTTACGTCAGATACCGTCTGTAAGGGGAAAAAACTCTGTATTCCGCAAGGACTCAGTAGCCAAAAGCACAGAAATTTGTGAAATGGCTTCTTTAAATAGCTGAATTAAATGTCAAAGGAACATGTTTGGATATATAAACCCACTACAAAAAGTTTCAAGCCCAGTTTAAAGTTTTCATCTCACAATCATCTAAGATCAAAGTTATTTTGCAACGCACATCAACGAAAGATGTGTGTGTATCAATAGCAAACAATATAAGGACAAATTCTTGACTTCCAAAATTACATGGTCATGTCTTAAAAAAAACTAAATTGAATATACTTTTGGGAGGAAACGCCAGGTTGTGGTTTTTATGCCCCCGGAATCAAAGATTCGGGGGCATATAGTTTTCGGCCTGTCCGTCTGTTTGTCTGTTTATCTGTTTATCTATTTGTCTGTCTGTTTGTCCGAAAAACTTTAACATTGGACATAACTTTTGAATGGGAAGTGATATGGCTTTCATATTTCACATGTGTATTCCTTGTGACAAGACCTTTCCATTGATACCAAAATTTTTGACCTCATGACCTTGATCTTGACCTTTGACCTACTTTTCAAAAACTTTAACATTGGGCATAACTTTTGAATGGGAAGTGATAGGGCTTTCATATTTCACATGTGTATTCCTTGTGACAAGACCTTTCCATTGATACCAAAATTTTTCACCTCGTGACCTTGACCTTGACCTTTGACCTACATTTCAAAAACTTTAACATTGGGCATAACTTTTGAATGGGGAGTGATAGGGCTTTCATATTTCACATGTGAATTCCTTGTGACAAGACCTTTTCATTGATACCAAAACTTTTGACCTCGTGACCTTGACCTTTGACCTACTTTTCAAAAACTTTAACATTTGGCATAACGTTTGAATGGTAAGTGATAGGGCTTTCATATTTCATATGTGTATTCCTTGTGACAAGACCTTTCCATTGATACCAAAATTTTTGACCTCATGACCTTGACCTTGACCTTTGACCTACTTTTCAAAAACTTTAACATTTGGAATAACTTTTAATGGTAAGTGATAGGGCTTTCATATTTCATATTTGTATTCCTTTTGACAAGACCTTTCCATTGATACCAAAATTTTTGACCTCGTGACCTTGACCTTTGACCTTTTAACCCAGTGACCTCACATACATGTACTTAACAAAAAATAGTGTTCATGCTAACAAAGATGCCACCGGGGGCATTCTTGTTTCACAAACACAGGCTTTATTTATTAATGTTTTTGCTTATGTATATTGGAAAGGATACATGTACGTAAGCTTTGGATGCTATCAATATTATGAATATAGATTTCACTTTTTCAAAGCAGTCATTGTAGAATACATTTGTATAAGAGTCACCTACCTATCAGCATGTTGGTATGTGCCTTTTCATAAAAATGTAGTGTCAGTGTCTTTGCATAATAATTAATGGCATGAATAGTTGTTACAGGATAGAATTGTTGTTTTACATAAGAATTGCATTTTTACATAATAGTACGTAAGAAAAGCAGTGATCTCATGATGATCCTTGATTTGTTGACAATTGAATTTCAAAAATATGTTTAATGATTTTTAAAGAGGTTTAAGTGTACACTACCCACCTTTAATAAGTACTCACCTGATACTTTCCACTGTTTTTCAAAACATGGAAGATTTTAATGCCCTCCGTAATCAAAGATTCAGGGGCATATACATGTAGTTTTTGACTTGTCTGTCTGTTTGTCCATGGCAAAAACTTAAACATTGAGCATAACTTTCAAATGGTAAGTGATATAGCTTTGATATTTCATATGAGTATATCTTGTGACAAGACCTTTCCATTGATACCAGTATTTTTTATGCCCCCGGAATCAAAGATTCGGGGGCATATAGTTTTTGGCCTGTCCGTCTGTTTGTCTGTTTATCTGTTTGTCTGTTTGTCTGTCAAAGAATCAAAGATTCGGGGGCATATAGCTTTTGGCCTGTTTGTCTGTTTATCTGTTTGTCTGTTTGTCCGAAAAACTTTAACATTGGACATAACTTTTGAATGGGAAGTAATAGGGCTTTCATATTTCACATGTGTATTCATTGTGACAAGACCTTTCCATTGATACCAAATTTTTTGACCTCGTGACCTTCACCTTGACCTTTGACCTACTTTTCAAAAACTTTAACATTGGGCATAACTTGAATGGGAAGTGATAGAGCTTTCATATTTCACACATGTATTCCTTGTGACAAGACCTTTCCATTGATACCAAAGTTTTTGACCTCATGTCCTTGACTTTGACCTTTGACCTACTTTTCAAAAACTTTAACATTGGGCATAACTTTTGAATGGGAAGTGATAGGGCTTTCATATTTCACATGTGTATTCCTTGTGACAAGACCTTTCCATTGATACCAAAATTTTTCACCTCATGACCTTGACCTTGACCTTCGACCTACTTTTCAAAAACTTTAACATTGGGCATAACTTTTGAATGGGAAGTGATAGGGCTTTCATATTTCACATGTGTATTCCTTGTGACAAGACCTTTCCATTGATACCAAAATTTTTCACCTCATGACCTTGACCTTGACCTTCGACCTACTTTTCAAAAACTTTAACATTGGGCATAACTTTTGAATGGGAAGTGATAGGGCTTTCATATTTCACACATGTATTCCTTGTGACAAGACATTTCCATTGATACCAAAGTTTTTGACCTCATGACCTTGACTTTGACCTTTGACCTACTTTTCAAAAACTTTAACATTGGGCATAACTTTTGAATGGTAAGTGATAGGGCTTTCATATCCCACATGTGTATTCCTTGTGACAAGACCTTTCCATTGATACCAAAATTTTTGACCTCATGACCTTGACCTTCAACCTACTTCTCAAAAACTTTAACATTGGGCATAACTTTTGAATGGGAAGTGATAGGGCTTTCATATTTCACATGTGTATTCCTTGTGACAAGACCTTTCCATTGATACCAAAATTTTTGACCTCATGACCTTGATCTTGACCTTTGACCTACTTTTCAAAAACTTTAACATTGGGCATAACTTTTGAATGGGAAGTGATAGGGCTTTCATATTCACATGTGTATTCCTTGTGACAAGACCTTTCCATTGATACCAAAACTTTTGACCTCGTGACCTTGACCTTGACCTTTGACCTACTTTTCAAAAACTTTAACATTGGGCATAACTTTTGAATGGGAAGTGATAGGGCTTTCATATTTCACATGTGAATTCCTTGTGACAAGACCTTTTCATTGATACAAAAACTTTTGACCTCGTGACCTTGACCTTCAACCTACTTCTCAAAAACTTTAACATTGGGCATAACTTTTGAATGGGAAGTGATAGGGTTTTCATATTTCACATGTGTATTCCTTGTGACAAGACCTTTCCATTGATACCAAAATTTTTCACCTCATGACCTTGACCTTGACCTTTGACCTACTTTTCAAAAACTTTAACATTGGGCATAACTTTTGAATGGTAAGTGATAGGGCTTTCATATTTCACATGTGTATTCCTTGTGACAAGGCCTTTCCATTGATACCAAAATTTTTGACCTCTTGAAATTAACCTTTGACCTTTTAACCCAGTGACCTCACATACATGTACTTAACAGAAAATAGTGTTCATACTAACAAAGATGCCACCGGGGGCATTGGTGTTTCACAAACACAGGCTTTATTACCCTGTGACCTTGAACTTTGACCTGCTATTAAAAAAAAACTTTAACATTGGGCATAACTTTTGAATTGTAAGTGATAGGGCTTTCATATTTCACACATGTATTCCTTGTGACAAGACATTTCCATTGATACCAAAGTTTTTGACCTCATGACCTTGACTTTGACCTTTGACCTACTTTTCAAAAACTTTAACATTGGGCATAACTTTTGAATGGTAAGTGATAGGGCTTTCATATCCCACATGTGTATTCCTTGTGACAAGACCTTTCCATTGATACCAAAATTTTTGACCTCATGACCTTGACCTTCAACCTACTTCTCAAAAACTTTAACATTGGGCATAACTTTTGAATGGGAAGTGATAGGGCTTTCATATTTCACATGTGTATTCCTTGTGACAAGACCTTTCCATTGATACCAAAATTTTTCACCTCATGACCTTGACCTTGACCTTTGACCTACTTTTCAAAAACTTTAACATTGGGCATAACTTTTGAATGGTAAGTGATAGGGCTTTCATATTTCACATGTGTATTCCTTGTGACAAGGCCTTTCCATTGATACCAAAATTTTTGACCTCTTGACCTTGACCTTTGACCTTTTAACCCAGTGACCTCACATACATGTACTTAACAGAAAATAGTGTTCATACTAACAAAGATGCCACCGGGGGCATTCGTGTTTCACAAACACAGGCTTTATTACCCTGTGACCTTGAACTTTGACCTGCTATTAAAAAAAACTTTAACATTGGGCATAACTTTTGAATTGTAAGTGATAGGGCTCTGATATTTCACATGTGTATTCCTTGTGACAAGACCTTTACATTTTAGACCTAGTGACCTTGACCTTTGACCTACTTTTCAAAAACTTTTAACATTTGGGCATAATTTTTGAATTGTAAGTGATAAGGCTCTGATATTTCACATGTATATTCCTTGTGACAAGACCTTTCCATTGATACCAATAGTTTTCACCTGTGACCTTGACATTGACCTTCCACCTACTGAACAGAAAATGGTGTTAATACTAACAAAGATGCCTGTTTCACAAACACTGGTTTTATTGTTCCATTGTTTTGAAAATCTGAAGATCAATCATACGGCTAATAATTTAAATAAATTTCACGGCTAAAGTTCTGTTTTATAAATTTTTGCAATTTTTCCATAAAAATGTGAAGTTTTGACAGTAAAAAATTCTAAATGTTTTCCCATTTTTCTGTGAAAATATATAATGCAAACAATATATTGAAAATTGCATATTTCTTGTTTAAATATGAAGTCATTATCTGAAGTATTTATGTTGTATAAATTTTCTGTAACAGGAAAGTCTATTTTGTAGAGACATTTCGAACAAAACAATTTTTATTGATTAAGAGAACGCATTAAAAATACCTAATTATACCGAGTCAAATTTTAAAGTTGACTGACCAATATTTTTTCTCTCCTATTTTCAGGTTAGATGAAGACAGCCCTGTCAACAAGATCCAAGGTTCCGTTCTCACGAATGCCGATGTTATAATCGAAAATATCTCCGATTCAGAAGAAGACTTCGACTGAAATTGCGTTTTGAACGATATCTCAAAATCATGGATTTGAAGAACGTTATTCCCTTTTGACGTCTACATTGTGTGTTGTTTGTTGACGTCTTCGGAAAAAAATCTTTGTTGTTGATATTCCTTATCATTGATGGTGCTATTTAGCGGTCAGATCTCTTACAATTTAAATTAAAATGTTGTGAACTAACACATAGTAAGTGGTTTAGGATCCTGGACTTTGAAAAGAGATTCAAAGAAAATGTAGTTTTGGAATCAGTAGATTTTTTGCCTGTGGCGTTTTCATGGTGCATGTACTATGCATAATATTGCACATTTTTTCTGTCTGAATCTTCACTTCATTTAAGCCTAGAAATTCATTCCTGTCCTGTCAGTAACATTTTTTAGTATACTCAGAGCTGAGAAATTCATTTGCATCAATACATTATGTGATGTCTAATATTTTGAGTATTCTTCAGTATTTTTTTACCAGACATTTTATGTTTCAGATACATAAGTATCACTCAAACTGATTTTCAAACTCTTTTTGTCGTTTATTACTATTTATTTGACTTTTTCCCCACCCAAATCTAAAAATTGTTGAGACGTTTTCAATGCAATCCCCAAAATTTATGCATCTATCCAACCTGTATTAAATCTTCACCATTTTGTAAGACTAAAATTAAGCTATAGTCAACCATAACATAGTGCAAATGGAATTGAAGCAAACTTAGATTAAATCTTATCATCATGTATATGTACATGGAGTAAAGATTTTGTATTTGAGGTATTTTATGGTATATACAGTCAAAAACTATTTTACCATACTCATACCACCATGTGTGTCTAGCTTGATTTGGCCCCCGAGGTGCATTTTCCATAATTTTTTATGTGAATTTCTGAGATTCTTTGCAAGACATTTCTTCATACATTAAACTGAGGAAGCTAAGACCAACAGTTGCATTTGATGGTCTCTTAAATCACCAAATACACAATGTACTTTTTCGGCTTCTGATAAATCGATTATTTTACCAAACTTCTCTTTACATAGCTTGATCATTTAGTATGTCACTCTGGCCATACGTTGTTTCACCGACAACTCTAGTCACTCTCCGATTGTTTATATCTTTCCGATACAAGGTGTGTATAATTTTTGTCAACCATTTTGTTTTATGCAATATCCTGTAGCTTAGATGATAAATATTCAGGACTTGCATACTTACTTTTTGATTTGATATTATCTTTTGTTATGTCTGAATTATTAAGTTTTATTTATGTTTGTCATTGTGTTCCACTTTTTCTCATTTAAAAGTTTTTACCTTTTCAAGTTTTGCTGCTTGAGATAGAAGTATCATGTATTATAGTGCCCCATATCTTGCATTGTAGTTTAGTTTTCATATATATATGTTTTTTTATAGTAATGAATAAGTTTAGTTTTGAATTGTTTTCTAAAACCTTAGTTTTGTACTGAATAGGATAGTATAGCTAATTAACTTTTCAGGGAAATATTAGAGACTCGATAAACCTAGAAATATGTGCTTTAAATTAGAAAAGTTGTGACAGTTTTTGTGCCAATCAAAACTTTTGCAGATCATGTTCTCCTTGTGCTTTTTGTATTTTTGTGCTTTTGGTTTTACGCAAGGACAGAGATCCATTTTAATTTCATCAAATTCATTGTCATTTTTGTTGATCATTGAAATAATTGTTTTTCTGTATTAAATTGTTACCATGTTTTGATAATACTTGTACTTGATTTTCTTGCGTCCCCCAGCCCTGTACTGATGATATGAAGATGCATATTTGATGTATCTGTCAGCCCCAACAGGATGGAGAAATATTCCTTTTAGCCTATCTGCAAAAATTGACCCATACTTTGATGTAATATTTTATGGTTTGTACAGGTAATGAAAAGTAATAAAATTTGACCTTGGTCTTATACAGTTATGGAAAAGTGGTTGCAGTCATGAAGATGTCATGGAATTTAGCATGAAGTCCTTGAAAGTCATGGATTTTCACTATCATCTGGTTTCTTGTCTTCCAGAAGATGTTTATATCCCTGAAAATTTCGTCTATGATCTTTTTAAAACGCCACAAAATGTGCAATTTCCGTAGATGAGTAGATTCAAATGTTACTTTTTTCACAATATCGGTGAATGGCTTATCATAATGGTCTAAGCAATCGGTTGCTTTTCTGTCTATGACGTCATGGAAAATGTGGTTTTGAGTCATGGAAAAGTCATGGAATTTTTATATGGAAATTCAGAATTAAC
This sequence comes from Pinctada fucata, assembly GCA_028142955.1. Classification (NCBI taxonomy): domain Eukaryota; kingdom Metazoa; phylum Mollusca; class Bivalvia; order Pterioida; family Pteriidae; genus Pinctada; species Pinctada fucata. The sequence goes on from AP027104.1 coordinate 22,696,977, forward strand.
CATGGCATTATGAGCAGACATAAACAAGTTATTTCTGGATCACAGGACAAATATGATAGGTGCTATTTTAACGAGGTCGAGTTCGGTATGAGTTATAGTGTATTGCGCATGGTTATGCACATGGCGATCTTATTTGTTTCTCTAGATGGAATTCAACAAAATTGGTATCGATGAAACCAGAAAATTATCATCTACAATCCTATAGTTATGCATATTTTTAAAGATTTATTGTTTACTTAATATATACAAAAACATCAAGTAAATGAGACCTCCGGGATATCGACGTAAACGTTTCATATTTATAACATCACCATCGGATATTCAACCCGCTTGTTGCTTGGGAACAAAATTAAACAGGAAACTTTTGTTTGACGATCTAACGGATATTTCTTGCATATTTTAGCGATATAATGGAGAAGAATTTTCAAGTTTAGTATCTCGAATTATCTTTGATTATAAGAATTTTTCTGCAATTTTGTAAAGCTTCGTACTTTGCACAGAAATTTTCTCTGTTTGAAAACTTTAAGTGAGTGAATTTTAGTGTCAACTCTGCTTCGTTCAAAGATGTAACCAGTGTACAGGTAATTGCACGCATTATTGAGAACCAGCGAGATGAATGACATTCATTTTTAGCTCTACTGGTCTCAGACCAGTCAAGCTTATGCGATCACCCGGCGTCCGGCCGTCTGTCTGTCCGTAAACAATTCTTGTCCGGACAACTCCTCTGAAACTGTTAGAGATAGAAAGTTGATTCTTTTTGCATTTTACTTGGACCATTGTCTAGTTGTGCACCTGACATTTAGTTTCAGTCCCTGACCCCCAGGGTCTTAGAAAATGGGCGTGGTCATTAAATTCTATGTAATCTTGTCCGGACAACTCCTCTGAAACTGTTAGAGATAGAAAGTTAATTCTTTTTGCATTTTACTTGGTCTATGGTCTAGTTGTGCACCTGACATTTAGTTTCAGTCCCTGACCCCCAGGGTCTTATAAAATTGGCGTGGTCATTAAATTCTATGTAATCTTGTCCGGACAACTCCTCTGACACAATAAATGATGGAGACTTAATTCTTTTTGCAATATGATGGGTCTGTGGTCTTGTTGTGCACCTGATATTTTGTTTAAGCCCCTGACCCCCAGGGTCTTAGAAATGGGTGTGGTCATTTTCTCCTATATAACTATGTAACCTTGTGTTCGCAACTCCTCTGACTCTATAAATGATAGAGACGTAAATCTTTTTGCAATATGATGGGTCTGTGGTCTTGTTGTGCACCTGATATTTTGTTTGAGCCCCTGACCCCCCAGGGTCTTAGAAATGGGTGTGGTCATTTTCTCCTATATAACTCTATGTAATCTTGTGCTCGCAACTCCTCTGACACTATAAATGATGGAGACTTAATTCTTTTTGCAATGTGATGGGTCTGTGGTCTAGTTGTGCACCTGATATTTTGTTTGAGCCCCTGACCCCCATGGTCATAGAAATGGGTGTGGTCATTTTCTCTTATATAACTATGTAATCTTGTGCTCGCAACTCCTCTGACACTATTAATGATGGAGATTAAATTCTTATTGCAATATGATGGGTCTGTGGTCTAGTTGTGCACCTGATATTATGTTTAAGCCCCTGACCCTAAGGGTCTCAGAAATGGGTGTGGTCATTTTCTCCTATATAACTCTATGTAATCTTGTGTTCACAACTCCTCTGACACTATAAATGATGGAGACTTAATTCTTTTTGCAATGTGATGTTTTTGAGTTATGATGACTCATGAAGACCCTTATCAGGCTCACATTTGATTTATTAATTTTGAGATTACCCCCACCGTACCTCACATATTTTTCTTCTTTGCTTTTGTGTTTCATAATTTTGAAGCTAGAAATGAGGATTTACAAATATCGAATACTGGTACAGCATTTTGAGGAAATTTTTTCTCGCCACTTTTAACATTTTCTATCAAAATTTTACAGTTTTGATAGATTTTCATACTTTGAAATGCCCCCAATTGCATAACAATCGGTCAATTGTTTTCTTGTCGAACAAACAATAGGCACCAAGGAACAACACAAACAAACAATAGACATCAAGGAACAACATCAACAAACAATAGACATCAAGGAACAACATCAACAAACAATAGACATCAAGGGACAACATCAACAAACAATAGGCATCAAGGAACTACACCTACAAACAATAGACATCAAGGGACAACATCAACAAACAATAGACATTAAGGAACAACACCAACAAACAATAGACATCAATGAACAACACCAACAAACAATAGACATCAAGGAACAACACCAACAAACAACAGACATCAATGAACAACACCAACAAACAATAGACATCAAGGAACAACACCAACAAACAATAGACATCAATGAACAACACCAACAAACAATAGACATTAAGGAACAACACCAACAAACAACAGACATCAATGAACAACACCAACAAACAATAGACATCAAGGAACAACACCAACAAACAATAGACATCAATGAACAACACCAACAAACAATAGACATTAAGGAACAACACCAACAAACAACAGACATCAATGAACAACACCAACAAACAATAGACATTAAGGAACAACACCAACAAACAATAGACATCAATGAACAACACCAACAAACAATAGACATCAAGGAACAACACCAACAAACAACAGACATCAATGAACAACACCAACAAACAATAGACATTAAGGAACAACATCAACAAACAATAGACATCAAGGAACTACACAAACAAACAAAAGGCATCAAGGGACAACATCAACAAATAATAGACATCAAGGAACTACACCTACAAACAATAGACATCAAGGAACTACACAAACAAACGATAGGCATCAAGGAACAACATCAACAAACAATAGACATCAAGGAACAACATCAACAAACAATAGACATCAAGGAACAACATCAACAAACAATAGACATCAAGGGACAACATCAACAAACAATAGACATTAAGGAACAACACCAACAAACAATAGACATCAAGGAACAACATCAACAAACAATAGACATCAAGGGACAACATCAACAAACAATAGACATCAAGGGACAACACCTACAAACAATAGGCATCAAGGAACAACACCAACAAACAATAGACATCAAGGAACAACATCAACAAACAATAGACATCAAGGGACAACACCTACAAACAATAGACATCAAGGAACTACACAAACAAACAAAAGGCATCAAAGAACAACACAAACAAACAATAGACACCAAGTAACAACACAAACAAACAATAAGCATCAAGGAACCACATCAACAAACAATAGACATTAAGGAACAACACAAACAAACAATAGCATCAAGGAACTACACAAACAAACAATAGCATCAAGGAACTACACAAACAAATTATAGACATCAAGGAACTACACAAACAAAAAATAGGCATCAAGGAACTACACAAACAAATTATAGATATCAAGGGTCGACATAAACAAACAATAGTATAAAGAAACCACATCAACAAACAATAGGCATCAAGAAACCACATCAACAAAAAAAAGACATCAAGGACCACACATTCAAATAAAAGACATTAAGAATTACATTGATAAACAAAAGACATAAAGGAACATCACCAACAATAAATAGACATCTAGGAACCAAACAAACAAACAATAGACATCAAGGTACAACGTCAACAAACAATAGACATCAAGGAACCACACCATCAAACAATAGACATCAAGGGCTCACAACAACAAACAATAGACATCAAGGAACAACACCAACAAACAATAGACATCAAGGAACCACACAAACAAACAAAAGACATCAAGGAACCACACAAACAAACAATAGACATCAAGGAACAACACCAACAAACAATAGACATCAAGGAACCACACAAACAAACAATAGACATCAAGGAACCACACAAACAAACAATAGACATAAAGGAACAACACCAACATACAATAGACATCAAGGAACCACACCAACAAACAATAGACATCAAGGAACCACAACAACAAACAATAGACATCAAGGAACCACACCAACATACAATAGACATCAAGGAACCACACCAACATACAATAGACATCAAGGAACCACAACAACAAACAATAGACATCAAGGAACCACACAAACAAACAATAGACATCAAGGAACAACACCAACAAACAATAGACATCAAGGAACCACACAAACAAACAAAAGACATCAAGGAACCACACCAACAAACAATAGACATCAAGGAACCACACTAACAAACAATAGACATCAAGGAACCACAACAACAAACAATAGACATCAAGGAACCACGCCAACAATCAATAGACATCAAGGAACCACACCAACATACAAAAGACATCAAGGAAGCACGCCAACAAAACAATAGACATCAAGTAACCACACAAACAAACAAAAGACATCAAGGAACCACACAAACAAACAAAAGACATCAAGGAACCACACAAACAAACAATAGACATCAAGGAACCACACCAACATACAATAGACATCAAGGAACCACAACAACAAACAATAGACATCAAGGAACCACACAAACAAACAAAAGACATCAAGGAACCACACAAACAAACAATAGACATCAAGGAACAACACCAACAAACAATAGACATCAAGGAACCACACAAACAAACAAAAGACATCAAGGAACCACACCAACAAACAATAGACATCAAGGAACCACACCAACATACAATAGACATCAAGGAACCACAACAACAAACAATAGACGTCAAATAACCACACCAACAAATAAAAAGACATCAAGGAACCACACAAACAAACAATAGACATCAAGGAACCACACAAACAAATAATTGACATCAAGGAACCACACAAACAAACAATAGACATCAAGGAACCACACTAACAAATAATTTACATGAAGGAACCACACAAACAAACAATAGACATCAAGGAACCACACATTCAAATAAAAAACATCAAGGAACCACACCAACATACAATAGACATCAAGGGCCCACAACAACAAACAATAGACATCAAGGAACCACACCAACAAATAAAAAAACATCAAGGAACCACACAAACAAACAATAGACATCAAGGAACCACACAAACAAATAATTGACATCAAGGAACCACACAAACAAACAATAGACATCAAGGAACCACACCAACAAACAATAGACATCAAGGAACCACACCAACATACAATAGACATCAAGGAACCACACAAACAAACAAAAGAGATCAAGGAACCACACCCACAAACAATAGATATCAAGGAACCTCACAAACAAACAAAAGAGATCAAGGAACCACACCTACAAACAATAGACATCAATGAACCACACAAACAAACAAAAGAGATCAAGTAACCACACTCACAAATAATAGACACCAAGGAACTACAAGGACCACACAAACAAATAATAGACATCAAGAATCACACAAACAAATAATAGACATCAAGAAACCATTCAAACAAACAGTTGTCATCAAAGAACCACACAAACAAATAAAAGACACAAAGAATCACACAAACAAATGACATCAAGGAACCACATTAACAAGGAACAACACAAACAAATAGACATCAAGGGTTCACACAAACAAATAAAAGACATCAAGAAACTATGCAAACAAACAGTAGTCATCAAAGTACCACACAAACAAATAATAGACATCAAGGGTCTACACAAAAAATAGCAACACCAACAAATTAATAGACGTTAAGTTAATCATGTCTTTTATGTTTAATGTTTCTTTGATGTTAGTAGGTGTTCCTTTCCCTTTTGTGTCTCTTTCTGTGGGTGTCTGTTCTGTGTTTTTTTGCATTGGGTGTTTTGGGATTTTCCTGTGGGTGCTGCAACCTAGTGTTGTTGGAGATCCCCTCCTTTCATGATGATTAAGGAACCTCACCAACAAAAAATAGACATCAAGGAACCACACCAACAAACAATAGACATCAAGGAACCACACCAACAAACAATAGACATCAAGTAACCACACCAACAAACAATAGAGATCAAGGAACCACACCAACAAACAATAGACATCAAGGAACCACACCAACAAACAATAGACGTCAAATAACCACACCAACGAACGATAGACATCAAGGAACCACACAAACAAACAATAGAAATCAAGGAACCACAACAACATACAAAAGACATCAAAGAACCACACCAGCGAACAATAGACATCAAGGAACCACACCAACGAACAATAGACATCAAGGAACCACACCAACAAACAATAGACATCAAGGAACAACACCAACAAACAATAGACATCAAGGAACCACACCAACAAACAATAGACATCAAGGAACCACACCAACATACAATAGACATCAAGGAACCACACCAACATACAATAGACATCAAAGAACCACACCAGCGAACAATAGACATCAAGGAACCACACCAACGAACAATAGACATCAAGGAACCACACCAACAAACAATAGACATAAAGGAACAACACCAACAAACAATAGACATCAAGGAACAACACCAACATACAATAGACATCAAGGAACCACACCAACATACAATAGACATCAAGGAACCACACCAACAAACAATAGACATCAAGGAACCACACCAACAAACAATAGACGTCAAATAACCACACCAACGAACAATAGACATCAAGGAACCACACAAACAAACAATAGACGTCAAATAACCACACCAACGAACAATAGACATCAAGGAACCACACAAACAAACAATAGACGTCAAATAACCACACCAACGAACAATAGACATCAAGGAACCACACCAAAAAATAATAGACATCATGGTACCACACCAACAAACAATAGACATCAAGGAACAACACCAACAAACAATAGACATCAAGGAACAACACCAACAAACAATAGACATCAAGGAACAACACCAACAAACAATAGACATCAAGGAACAACACCAACAAACAATAGACATCAAGGAACAACACCAACAAACAATAGACATCAAAAAACAACACCAACAAACAATAGACATCAAGGAACAACACCAACAAACAATAGATATCAAGGAACAACACCATCAAACAATAGACATCAAGGAACAACATCAACAAACAATTACACCAACAAACAATAGACATCAAGGAACCTCACCAACAAACCAGTAAGTGCATTGTCATACATGTATTTCCTTTAAGCACGATGACTTTTGATTGAAAATAAGTAATTCTTGGGGAGGAGGGAGCGGGAGGGGAAAGAGTGGTACCCCCTGTCCGTCCCCCCCCCTATAAATAATTATACCTTTCTTTCTGGACAATTCAGGGAATGGGGCATCCGTGATCTTTTGTTTGTCAATGAAATCATTTACATGCAAGCCTCAACCCTTCTAAATCCAGTTCAAATACGCCTTAGATGTCACCAAATTGCATATTTTTTCGAAATGTTCACGGGGGTGCCCCCCCCCCAAACCCCCACGGATGGGAGGGGGAACCATCCCCATACCCTCTCCCATTCGGTCCTTCGGACCTCGCAAGTTATTCTTATTAAAAGTTGTATGTGCCCCCCCCCCCCCCGGCAGCTGGGAGTCTTGGTTCCTGTAAAATCCAATCTCATAAAGGGACATCGACCGAGGAGTTTGAGTTCGTGTTAGGATTGGGATTTAGGACGAATTGACCATCTCTCAAATACACTTCGCCAGTCCCTCCTCAAAAGAAGAGTTCCAAAAACAAAAATAAGCCATGACGCTTTGTAAAGTAGAATTATTTCTTCCTTAGTGCACGATATCTGTATCTTGAAGACTTGTTTGTTGAATGAAAAGGTGATCTATGTTTAAATTAAAGTAGGAAACGGCATTGTCTTCATTTGGAGAAACATTTTCATCAATTTTCAATTGTTCTTTATTTGGCACCTTGCGTCATCAGCAACACCGAGGGAAACGAGCTCTTGAAGTAGTTCTGTAGTCGAAATTCATCTTCCTCTTTCAGTATTGTGACATAAAGACACAATTTGAAATGTTTTCACATAGGCAGAAAACTGCATGTACAGAATAAATTGACCCCCCCCCCTTCCCCTTTATATAATTTGTAGTGGCTTCCTGTAGCAACAGGTACTGATAGTTCAGTACAAGTTCTAAGAATGAGCTATCGGGATGTCCCTTTAGCTCACTTGACAACGAGTCTGATTATTCGACTCTTAGGTAGAGATGGCCGAGTGGATAAGGCGTTCAACTCTCACGCAGACGACCGGGGTTCGAATCCCGGTATGGTCATATGAGAGTTGAAAGTCATATCCATTCGTTCGTCCCTACCGAGTCTCCTGACCGGGGGGACTATAAAGGGCCCAGTTGGGTACCCGCGTTCATGCTGCGGCAAGGGTATCCAGGTGTGGTGGCACCTTATAAAAAGCCGTTGGAAATACGGACCATCCAAGCAGTACATAATTATACAACCCTCCTGCATACATGCATACGCCACATACACAAGTGGAGGGTGGGCATTAAAATGGGGTAGTACTCCGCCCCTTAAAATAACAGAAGGGGCTATGAGGCACCCCAGAGGGGAACGGCCTGGCTAGAGTACTCTGTAACGGGCAGATGGCGAATGAGTTCCCCGCAATATAACATCAATACAGCCAACTGACCCAATAGAGGGTTGCCAGGTGCCCAAACAGGAAGAGTAAGAGAAGAGTAAGACTCCCGGACCAGGCACCTGCAAACTACTTCAAATTTATAAGAGTGGTGTAGTAGTTCCCGATAGTGCGTGCAGGTACCGATAGTTCAATATGTTTAATGAAAGGGCTATCCGGCTGTCCCAAACAGAATTTTCAAAACTTTCTGGGGCTATTCAATAGAAAACAAAGCACCAGCATGTAGTTAATTGTCCAGTCCTTTGATATCTACCACAAGACATTCAAAATGATTTGTTTATATACGGCTACAATTTAAAAATGAAAATTCAACATGGACAGCTCATGGACAAATTTTTATTTTCTGTTGTATGTAAACAAATTATTTTGAATGTTCTTTGGTAGATATCAAAGGATTGGACATTTATCTACATGCATATCCTTTATTTTCGATTAAATAGCCCCGGCCATAAAATTGTGAAAATACTGTTTGAAGCGGACCCATTTTAACTCGCGTTTCGACCTTGGATAGAAGGGTTACTACAAGACAATATGGAAGAAAGGGACTAACTTCTCATGTAACAAGTGCTTGTGGGGGGGGGAGGGAGGGTAACACATAACTTAAGGTGAATGCAGACATCACCATAGTTTTTAGCTCGCCGGGACGAATGTCCGGAGAGCTATTGTCATACCCCCGGCGTCGGCGTCTGCGTCTGCGTGCGCGTGCACAAAAACTTTAACCTTGCTTATAACTTTTAAACCAATACAGATTGGGCTTTCATATTTCACATGTGCATTCCTTGTGACAAGACCTTTCCATGGATACCAAAATTTTTGACCTTGTGACCTTGACCTTGGAGATTGACCTTCTTTTGAAAAACTTTAACCTTGGCCATATTTTTGGAATGGTAAGTGATAGGGCTTTGATATTTCACATGTGTATTCCTTGTGACAAGACCTTTCCATGGATACCAAAATTTTTGACCTTGTGACCTTGACCTTGGAGATTGACCTACTTTTGAAAAACTTTAACCTTGGCCATATTTTTGGAATGGTAAGTGATAGGGCTTTGATATTTCACATGTGTATTCCTTGTGACAAGACCTTTCCATGGATACCAAAATTTTTGACCTTGTGACCTTGACCTTGGAGATGATTGACCTACTTTTGAAAAACTTTAACCTTGGCCATATTTTTTGAATGGTTAGTGATAGGGCTTTGATATTTCACATGTGCATTCCTTGTGATAAGACCTTTTTTATTGTTGTTGTTGCAATTTACATATGGTTGCCACCGGCGAGCTATGTTGTCATTCTGACAAGTCTGGTTACAACTTACCAGACAATTTTGAATTTTTGTAGAAATTCAAACATGTCTATTAAGAAAAAAATGAAATATTTTACTAGACCGAAGCTAATTTTACCAGATTTATCTGGTATGTCTGGTGACTTTCGGATTGACTGGTGAATGCAGTCTTCGTGAAAACTCACTAGCCCGACCGCCCTGGCTACCAAATATTTCATCGGGCTACCAAAATTTGCTGCTGAACTAGCCTGACTGGCTAGTGACCTTTACTGAATTGCATTGTTCTGAGCCGACAACTGGCGATTTCTCGCCTTATACTTAGGGTAAAATGGCCGCCTACTTTCCGTAACAAGGAATCCGTCATATCTCAATTTCTATTTATGGTGGTTAAGTATCATCAGAAATGTTTATCTTATTGAACGTGTTCAAAAGAAATAACGTTTTCCTTTAAAATCTGATACACGATAAATAATATGGTAACGACTAATATGCGAGTGTAACATGTTTAATTGAAATGAAGGAGTTCTTACAAGAATTTTATAGCTATTGACCACGCACCGCCACAATCAACGGCCGGCCTTTTAGTGGGTGTAATACAAATAAGTCAGTCCCGGCTGTAAACAACCCGAAGTGTTAAACGTCTTGTAACCCCCCCGCAAGCTTTATTTACCTGAGCTGAGAACGTGTCTGGCTTCTATGGCGCACGTCAATCTATCGGACATTTGAAATAACTGCGTTGTCACTGTCTATCGAGTGACCAACAAAAGACGACCACTCTATAACGTAGTTCATGAAAACGTTTTCATCTACATGTATAATCGCTAGATCGTGTTGACCGGCATGTGTCATATAGTTGCAGCGTAATAGAAATACGGTATATCAGATGTCATTAAAATATGTTTTTAATCCGTCTTACGACATATAACCCGACCTCGCCGTTTTGTCATAAAAAATAATTGCCGCTTTTACAAGATATGAAAGAGGTTATCTCGCTCGCGCAAATCATTCTACTTTGAATAAATAACGAGTCGGTGCGTCCGTATTTTTGTTTGTTTGTTGTTTTTTTTCTTATCAGGGACGTATATATATAAACGTCCCTGCTTGAATCTAGTTAGTAAGAAGTTTAGATAATCATCAAAACACAACATGCATGGACCATCGTTTTATTGATGAGTCGGAGCGCGATATCGAAGGCTTTTTATACGATTGACATAATTACAAAATAGATCTTGATTTTTTTTTGGGGGGGGGGGGGGTGGCCGGTTTGCTCCTTACTGTTGGCAAAGTAGAACAATTGTCAGCTTTCATTGCCAGATATTACCCAAAAGAATATTGCAATGGCTAATAAGGATAGGGGGGGGGGGTTAAATGTTTCCATATTTATATCCAATTTTTCAAGTAGGAATAGTAGGAATTTGTATAAAGATAATTTTCAACCTTTTTTAAAAGGTGAAACCTGCCCTTTCCCTGAAATGGATGCACCATAGCCCCATTAATTTGCAAAATGAACCATTGAAAACTTCGTACTGTTTTGAAGAAATGGCCCATTGATATTTTAGAAAATCATGGAAAATGGCCCATTCACAGAATTTCCTTCCAAATCAGTGTAATATGCCAAATTCTTACACTAAGCTACCTGGAGTTATGGTCATGAGACAGTCTCAAGATAAATTTCTCAAAAGGCCCAAAACTAATTGAGTTTTAAAACTGTCATGAATATCTCTTTACAAAGAGAACACTCACTGTCTATCATTTAATGATAATGTAGCATGTAGATAAGAATGTAGTATTATTAACACATTTCTTTCATTATCAAAATTATTTTGAACAGTTTAGTAATAAAGCAGCAACACATGAAACAGTATGCAATGATGCAATGCGCAATGATGCAACGCGCAATGGCACATCCCAACGCAAGGTGCACCGCGAAGACTTAGCACCATGCTATCTGAAATTTCTGGGGAGAACACTGTAAGTTCTTAAATTTTTCCTTCTAGGTCCATTTTCTGTATGTAAAAAGCCTATGTGAAATGAAATTTATTCAAACAATATCAAAAATTTATTGTAAACTTTTGATAATGACGTTGAGGGTGTAAAAAGAGAGCACGGACCATCGACATCCGTAGAAAAAGGATCGTGTGGTGGTTTAGCTTGATCATTTTTTTTAATTCTCTACATTGTATATGTGTGAGTTTTTGGCCTACTCAAGGGACCTATTTTAAGAAACAATGGTTCTTTTAGACTTTATAGGGTTTTGATATTTGTTCAATGGCTAGTGATAATTTTGGGTGGACAGTAGATTTTGGCACTGAACTAGCCCGACTGGCTAGTGGTCAAAAAAAGTTTTCATGAAGACTGTGAATGTATGAATGCAATCTACATGTATGAATATATAGGCTGCTTATGAGAGTAACATCAATTAGGATAGCCATTTCTGGGCAAAAGTCACTTAAGGTCATTTATTACGGTCTAGGTCATTTTCAGGCACAAATAACTATTCCTGTATAAAAATTTCAAGAAATTCATATAAAAGTCTATTTTGATTTGAAATGGTCTGAAATTTTATTTATGAAAGGAAAAATGTATACCGGTACATGTATTTCTTAATGTTATTTATTGCACAAATCTTAAATTATGAGCCAAAAAGGGGGGTGCATTACACGTAACTTCTTGGGATAATTTGTTCAAACTTCACACTGTTCTGCAGGATGTTGGATTTCAGATAAAGGTCTTCAAGGTCATATTAAGAGTAAAGGTCAAGGTCATTTCTGATCATTTCTGAAAGGTAAATGACACTCAGAAAATCAAACAATTATTATGTTCGGGAGAGCATCCATTAGTGTTACTGATTTTGTCTTTTAATATTTTGCATTACTGATGTAGCAAAGCAAGATAATATCTTATTAAACTAGTTGTTGCCTTGTCCATTAACTGTGTCTGGGCCATTATATGATACATTGTACATGTAACTTATAAACCATCCTATAGAAATTAATATATAAATGTATTTCACAAAGCTGTTGCCTGGCACCCAAGGATGTGTTGTTACCTTGTATCAAGGTCATATCTGCATGTTCAAAGTTGCAAAAGAAAGATGTTGTAAAGACATTGGCTTAGTGTACATGTACTCTTACAACTACATGTATATCATTATATCTTTTTGAAACTTAAAATAAATTAATTTGTCGCCAAGAAAAAGAGAAAAGTAACATGTTTGATAGTGTCCATAATAAAAGGGTCCTTCTGGATTCATATTATTACTCACATTTTCACATTTCTTAAAGTGCCGAAGTATGAATATGCTTCTTTCATAACATTGCATTTTGGAGCAACAGAGACCCTTTCACATTATCAATGGTACTTGATGTTAAGCTCAGTTCAGGGGGGGCAAACAATACGTGGTGTACATGTATGCACCAGTGATGCTACCGTATTTCATTATTAAGGTGTTCTGCACAGAAGCTTGGTTTGTTTGTTTTGAGGAAACAACTTATAAAAATCAAATGATGTCACTGATGCATGCACAGTTAATTATTATAACCCCCCCCCCCCCCCCAAACAAAGTTTAGGGGGTATATAGGAATCACCCTGTCAGTCTGTCTGTCCATCCCGTTAAGAAGTTTTGAAAGCAAATTATTAGCTCACCTGAGCCATAGGCTCAAGTGAGCTATTGTCATAGTGTTGCGTCCGTCGTCCGTCGTCCGGCGTCGGCGTCGTCGTCGTCGTCGTCCGTCGTCGTCGTAAACTTTTCACATTTTAAACTTCTTCTCCAGAACGGCTGAAGGGATTTTGATGAAACTTGGTAGGTATGAAGTACTCATGGTCCCCTACAAGTGTTGTTGTTTTTCGTCCGGATCTGTCAACAGGTGGCGCCACCACAGCAAAAAGTAGGTCACGGGGGGTACCCTCCTTTGACAAACTTCTTCTTCAGAACCGAAGCATGTATCGACAAACCGAAAGCATCAGGATGATCTAGAGAGATGTCTTAAGAAGTGTTGTTATTTTTGGTTCCACTTCGAAGTCAAATTTTTGACGCGTTTTTGACGTCTTTTCGGACTTAGTCAGAAATGCACATTTTTGCACTATTTCTTTAAATAACTCAATAAGTGTATGATTTTACACACTCATTTACTACATATTTATCATATTTAACTTACTTAATGCTTTGATATGCATTTTATGCTTAAAATTTATTTTTTTGATTTTTTATGAATTTTTTTCTTATGTAAAAAGGAAGGGGGGGGGGGTGATTTTCATACATTTTCTGCTTCTTTTCTATAACCACTCTTCAGATTGTCATGACATTTTGTAGATATGAGGTACTCATGCATGGTACCCTACAAGTGAAAGAATTTTGTCAAGATATCCACTTTTAGATTTTTAAGGAATATTTTTTAAGATTGTACATAGGTATAATGTATGTTTTCCATGCCCAATGGACCCATGGGGATCGGCTTCAAACCCCGACGGGATCCCGACAAAATTTTTTTTCCCTTTTTAGCTCACCTGAGCCATAGGCTCAAGTGAGCTATTGTCATAGTGTTGCGTCCGTCGTCCGTCGTCCGGCGTCGTCGTCGTCGTCGTCGTCGTCGTCCGTCGTCGTCGTAAACTTTTCACATTTTAAACTTCTTCTCCAGAACGGCTGAAGGGATTTTGATGAAACTTGGTAGGTATGAAGTACTCATGGTCCCCTACAAGTGTTGTTGTTTTTCGTCCGGATCTGTCAACAGGTGGCGCCACCACAGCAAAAAGTAGGTCACGGGGGGTACCCTCCTTTGACAAACTTCTTCTTCAGAACCGAAGCATGTATCGACAAACCGAAAGCATCAGGATGATCTAGAGAGATGTCTTAAGAAGTGTTGTTATTTTTGGTTCCACTTCGAAGTCAAATTTTTGACGCGTTTTTGACGTCTTTTCGGACTTAGTCAGAAATGCACATTTTTGCACTATTTCTTTAAATAACTCAATAAGTGTATGATTTTACACACTCATTTACTACATATTTATCATATTTAACTTACTTAATGCTTTGATATGCATTTTATGCTTAAAATTTATTTTTTTGATTTTTTATGAATTTTTTTCTTATGTAAAAAGGAAGGGGGGGGGGGGTGATTTTCATACATTTTCTGCTTCTTTTCTATAACCACTCTTCAGATTGTCATGACATTTTGTAGATATGAGGTACTCATGCATGGTACCCTACAAGTGAAAGAATTTTGTCAAGATATCCACTTTTAGATTTTTAAGGAATATTTTTGGCCTAGGTCATCTTTGGCACGTATAAAAACGAAAGAAAAAAGGGGGTCATGCATACCTTTTCTGCAAAATTCACTTGTTTAATGACCCCTCCTTCCGAATTGAAAATTTGCTAATTTTTATATATTTTCAAATCGATCTATTGATTACATATAAGGCAAAATCATGTTCAAAACTCAATTTCTACAGACAGCAGGGAATCATACATTGATTTTATGTGCTATTTTTAAATTTTCAATAGTTATGTCCAATGAGGTGACACCTTCTATTCAGCCCGGTTCACCAGTCAAAAGGGAAGGGATTCCCTGCTAAAATGATTAACTGTAGTTACACCTTCGACGTATATCAAGAGGGATCGCCGACTCTAAAAATAGCACAATATGTTCACGTGTCCGCAGCGCCCCCACCGGGAGGCATAGAAAGTACTTTCACTTTCAATATACGTACCGAAACAACGAAGCGCTGTGAAGGTAAGTCAGCGATTTTTCACATAAATTAGATTAGTAACACTGTTATGTTAAAACAAATACATGATGGTATAGTTCTTGAAGTAATCAATTCCTAGGTTTAAATTATTTTGATGTATAAACATGTTTTCGAGTTGGATCTAGGCCTACGGCTATGTATTCATATACGTAGTGTGACATGTTACTTGCTGCATGCTGATTTGGTTAAATATCCCATAGAAATTCAATATTAGGACTATAAGTAATATTTCGCTCTGAGCGACTATTGCATACAAAGATATATCTGCAAATGCGGGGGGGGGGGGGGGTATGATAGTCAGAAAAATTTGATTTGGAGGGGGTTGCAAGGGAAAAAGTTATTGCAGTGGTAAGTCAAGTCTTAAAGATTCAAGTGTATGAAAATATTCCATTTTAATTCATCTTCCAAAAAAAAAATATTGTAAAAGTCCTAGTGAGTGTCTTTGGAAATAAGCTTTGTAAAAGCTTAAATGGGCTATCCTTGGATATAAATCAAAGTTATTTGGTGAAAAAGTTCAAATTTTATTATTGAATATAGATTTATTGTCTCTATAAGAACAGAGAGATCTGAACTAAAATTTACATTTCTAATGTCACTTATTATTTTATACTTACTTGGTTTTGTGTATTCCTTGTGACAATACCTTTCCATTGATACCAAAATTTTGACCTCGTGACCATAACCTTGACCTTTGACGTACTTCTCAAAAACTTAAACATTGCGCATAACTTTTGATTGGTTAGTGATAGGGCTTTCATATTTTACATGTGTATTCCTTGTGACAAGATATTTCCATAGATACCAATATTACGCTGACCCTGACCTCTCACATACTTAACAGAAAATGGCGTTTATACTAACAAAGATGCCGCCGGGGGCATTCTCGTTTCACAAACACAGCCTGTCAGGCTTTATAATTTCTGGCATGCTAGCTATCAATAATGAAAGGTATGGTCGTTCAGTTTTAAATAAACTTAATTTATGAAATCATTTCATTGTTTTATTCTTTTTCTGCTGCGCATTAAAGTGGGATTTTACAATATGATTTTATTTTTGATGTTGCATAATTGAACTATACTAGTTGGGCATATGACTTAAAAAAAGTTATTGTTTTGAAATGTGACTATTTTTTCTTGTTTGTACTTTTAAAGGTTGTCTGAAAAAAAAACTTCTCTGCATCCGGCAAAAATGTTTTTAGAAAGGTTGTGGGCTAAAATCCCGGTACTGGCACTATCAGTATTCATATAGCAGTATGTCAATTAGAGCGTGCATGGGTATCAGGTGAGCGTTGTGCCCCCTGGGGCTCTTGTTTTTATACTATTATACTATGAATGGTAGGCCTTTCAGATTTCATACACACATTCACCATGAAGAGTACCACATTTTGGTACCATGACTTTTGACCCAGTGACCTTGACCTTAACCCTATCCAACATTTCATGTTAAGAAGTTTTGAATTCAAATTTCTTTTATAATATTAAAGGTAGGACTTTCATATTTCATACACACGTTCACCATAAAGAGTACCACATTTTGGTACCATGACTTTTGACCCTGTGACCTTTTGACCTTGACCTTCACCCTATACAACATATTAGGTTAAGAAGTTTCGAAAGCAGATTTCTTTTATACTGTTAATGGTAAGCCTTTCATATTTCATGCACACATTTGCCATAAAGAGTACTTGTTTAACATTTTAGTACCATTAAGTCATACCAAAGATGTATCTGTAATTTCATTGGACTTTGTGATACCATTAAGCATTTCTACAAAATCGATAACAAAGCCATAAGGAGTATTAACCTTTTGTCATGGGTGCAATCATTATATCACTTAATATATGATGACTCTGATTGAGCTTTGAAAAATGTCTCACTAAAACATTCTATGATATTATAATTTCTTGCATTTTATATCTGATAATTGATTCTGAAAAGTAAATTTGAATTTTATCAATTATACCAGACTCAGGACAGAGTATAGAATACACTAATTAATTGTCTTCACTACATTTTGTACATGTACATGTTTGTCAAATTTTAAATATCATTCAAGTTGTTCAGTTGTACTTTTTCAGTATTTGGTATGGCATATTGGGATGGGCGATCGGGGAGCGGTGATGGGAGGTCCTCCTCCCGCCCTAGTTCCCAACAGTTACCTTCCCCTAGTCAAGAACCTCTACCTCCGGACACTGTAGACCACGTTGTGGACCAAGCCGAGGATGTCCTCAAAAACTTCATTTACGAACGTTACCAGAAAGATTTACTGGAAGAGAAAAATGTCGGGGAGTCCACTCCTCCTGCTCCTGAACTAGTCACATTTACTACGGATCCCCTCAGGTAAAGAGGAAATTTGTACATGTTGTATGTTTTAAACTGTAATATGTCTAACTGTCAAAAGTAATATTCTTTCATAGCATGTACACATGTCATCAAAAAAGAAATTTATGATTACGCTTAGTATAAAAATGTAAAACTGAGCAATAATTCAGTTTTGACATTTTATACATGTACATTTATCAGTTTTCACTAAACCTTTCTTGAACCACTAGCCTGAAGACAAATTCTACATGTACCGTACTGGCAGATTGTAGAGTTTGTCGTAAAGCAATTTCTGCTAGCATGTCAGAATTTCTGGTAGTCCGAGGCGTCATGCTACTGAGTTTTCCTGAAGACTGATGTGTGCATGCAATCATCAGTATCATTAAATTTTTGGCCGGATTGCACAGCAATTCTGGTCTATGGATTGGCGATGTCCGCCTGTCCATCCGTCTGTCCGTCTGCCGTCAACATTTTGGTTAAAGTTTCTGGTTGAGGCAAAATCTAAGGAACTATATGCAGTAGAAACTTTATATTATACATGAAGGTTGCCCATGACAAGACCTATCAATTTATGCCGTAACATTTGACCTAGTGACCTTGACCTAGATAAAGATTTTGGTTAAAGTTCCTGGTTTAAGCAAAATCTATGGAACTGTATGCAGTAGAAACTTTATATTATACATGTATGTTGCCCATGACGAGATCTTTCAATTTATGCCGTAACATTTGACCTAGTGACCTTGACCTTGGACTTTGACCTAGTTAAAGATTTTGGTTAAAGTTCCAGGTTTAAGCAAAATCTAAGGAACTGTATGCAGTAGAAACCTTATATTATACATTTAGGTTGCCCATGACGAGACCTTTCAATTTATGCCGTAACATTGGACCTAGTGACCTTGACCTTGGACTTTGACCTAGTTAAAGACTTTAGTTAAAGTTCCTGGTTTAAGCAAAATCTAAGGAACTGTATACAGTAGAAACTTTATATTATACATGTAGGTTGCCTCTGACAAGACCATTCAATGTATGCTGTAATATTTGACTTAGTGACCTTGACCCAGTTGGTGACAAAAACTTACTTTGCAATCCGGCCATACCGTCTTTAGCGGTGTTTTATTTATTAGATTTATTTAATATGTAATTATCAAATTATTAGAATAGGTTAAACTTTGTGAAAATGGCTTTCAGTGCTTTTCTTATTGGAGTTCTGTTTCATTTTACCATTTAATGGCATCTAAATACTAAAAACTTGTTAAATATTTAGCCGAGCATCACAAGTTGGCCGACAGCTGGCAAGGATCGGAGATGATATTAATAGACGTTACGCAGATGAGTTCAGCTCGATGGTGGATCATCTCAATATCACAGAGGACACGGCGTATGAAGTTTTTGCTAGTGTAGCAAGAAAGTAAGTTATTTAAGGTTAATTACCAACTGCATGTAGGCATCAAATTTTAAGAGACATTTTGCATTGATTTTAGCCTGTTTTTGTGTGTTTTATGATAAACATCAAAGAAGTACCTATCATATTTAGTCTCAAAGTTGAGGAGACAAGGCAAAATCATTAGAATTTCCATTGGAAGGGTTGCGAACATAGTAGTAGAATTAAGATATTCAAAGATTTTATGCAACAAAACATTGTACAAATACAAAGAATGTGATGGAATAAACTTGTGTTTGTTTATCAAAAATTTATTGAATTGTAGTCTACATGTTCATATGCATGCATAAGCAAACTGAAATTAGGATCTCATGTGAAAATTAAAATCTACTTAAATCCTCTTCAACTGTTTCTAGTGCTTTGAATCTGAGAAATTAGCATAATTAAAAAGCTTGAAAGCTTGTCTTCATGGTAGATTAAAGACATTTGAGCAAATTTTAAGCAAAGTAATGAAAATATGTATGTACACTAGAAAATGATTATGGAACAAATTGATAGAAATCAAACATTTTATCTTCAGATTATTCCACGAGGGTATAAACTGGGGTCGGGTAGCGGCCCTGATGTGTCTAGCCTATAGAATCGTTATGAAGGTGCTGAAAGTCAGAGACCGAGCCCGTCAACTCACCGATTTCATACGTTTGATCATCAGTCATGTAGTAAGGTTCATTCATGAGATTATCGCAGGTTGGATTGCTAGTCAAGGAGGATGGGTAAGTTGTGAAATTAAACATTTTTCAAGAGGCGTAGGGTGTTATATGCTTGTTTTAACCCTGTAAATGCTATTGAAAGAAATTTTGAAAATGTAAGATATTTCAGAAAGACAAATTGTGAAATTTAAATACCTTGTTACATTGTACTTCTTTGAACAAAAATTCTATTTTCTGATAAGATTTCTTTATTTATACAGTGCATGGGAAATGCATCGTTTAGGTCAGACATGTATGGCAAATTTAAGCCAGCTTTATTTACATCATTCACTATTTCTAATCAAATGTCCAATGAAGGTTTGCGTTTGTCCCATGCGTTGAGAAAAAGTTTCCCGTAGACTGGTTACAGAATCAGTGCATGGCCTTCAAGGATCTATTTGTGAAAAAAATCTTTTCGTAAAATTACACATACATGTACTAGTGCTGTAATGAAAAGTTCTACATTTAGAATAAAATATGGACAGACAGACGGACGGACTGACTGACTGACAGACAGACCAAGAGGAAACTTAGAGTATCATTGCCGGTAGGGGACTATGAAAATGATGATATTCAAATTCTTACAAATAATACAACACAAATTCTATATACATGTAACTTGTTTTTACAGATCTCAGTATTGGAGTACACTCCGGGAATGGGTCTCGGCTCCATGGCGTTCGTAGTGGGATCATGCGTTCTAGCCATCGCTGCTGTTGTATACTTCAGTCGCAGATCATGACAGAATCTTTACTTTTATTCCCCTTTGATTCCTTCAACTTGCTCATTTCTGTGTGATCTCATTCCATTGAAGTTTCCTAAATGAAGTTTTTTTACGATCACCGTCATCACGTTTGTTTTGACTGAAGTTATTATATTTACCCGAAGATTTCATTTTTTGTACCTCTTTGACCAGATCTCGATTTTTGAAATTTGTAACAAGTGACCTTACGTAGGTAGCTGAGGATAACAAAGAACTTGTGGCCAGTCTATGCATCCAATGCAAAGAGGTAATTTTGTTCAGATAAACTTAAACAATGTTTGAAGTTTGCTAGTACAATTTATTATAATATTGTATATATAATATATGAATGATCTTGATTATTAGATCTCTAGCAATATTATTTGGACTTTCCTTCATAATAATATGCCAACTGGGAAGCGCGATAAATCCCTGTGTATACAATGCTTATAAGGAAATGCAGTTACTGTAGTGAAAACATAATTTTCCATTTATATGTATATTGTTAGACATAATTTTTCTGAAAATTGTACGTACTACATATTTCTTTAAGGAATGTATTATTTTGTGACAGAAAAAAATATCTGTTGTTAAGAACTGTAATCTATTTCACATGTGTTATGTTATATGTATTCCCCACTCCCAAAAATCATACAAAACTTCTCAATTTGGTGTTTAGAATGGGTTTTTTTTTTGTAGATTTATATATGACTTGAAATTGTTACATTGCCATTTTTCTTTCAAATCAAAAAAAAAAAAATTCCATTTTCCAAACTTACTAAAATTTTGTAGGCTTTTAGATTTTGGTAACTCAGGTTGATTTACAATATGGATACGTATAAATATTTCAAGTCCCAGGTGTCATTCATATCCAGCATTTTCTATGTATTTTGTGCATCTATGTCGTAAAACTTATGGGTTATCTGCCCCTGAATTCCATATTTGGTCCATAAAAACTATGCAAAACAATCTAATCACAAAAATCTGTGAAATGTGAGCTTTTCACATGAGTATTTGTCATTCATTCATGGTCTGAAAATGATTCACAAGAATTTTCATAGATTCTTTTGAAAACAATAAATTTACTTAAAGTACAAATGTACCTACCATGTGATTTTCATCTCAACATTTTTTCACTTGACACAAGTGAATGAAACATGTATCAGTATTAAGAATGATCTGAACCATTTGATATTTTATTGAGCATGATTGCAAAAAAATGAGATATCAAAGGAAAAAGCACAAATAATCTGATGTAAAAAGTAGCCATTAAATATTCAATGTTCTGTGAAATCATTATATTTCGTAGGGGGTCAATTTCCGTGGTTTTCGTGGTCGTGGATAGCATCATCCACGAATTTACATTGCCAACAAATAATGGTACACAAAGCTAGAAATAGGAACAGTTTTTAATGATAAAACAAGCATGCATATTTTACAGGTGGTTGACGTATAAGCACCTATTAATAAAGTGGACACATATGTTAATTGCTTGTAATTGCAAGGAATGTCAACACTGCCTTTACAACTGTTTGTCACAAGACAATCTGCTTTTAATTCGGTCACATTTCAGCGACTTCTTATTTTCTGCTAGAGTTATCTTTCTTTGAAACAGGCAGCATCCACGAAATTACGTCCCCACGAAAATACTGAATCTCACGAATCCATGAAAATCTGGCCCTACGAAAATAAATGATTTCACAGTACAATGTATTTTATAAATTTTGAAATGTAGAGTACTGTAGTTTCATTTCACCTATCAAAATTTTTTAGCTCACCGGGACGAAAAAGTCCAGAGAGCTAATGCCATACCCTTGGCGTCGTCGTTGTCGTTATTGTCGTCGTCGTCCGTAGACAAAACTTTAACCTGGGCTGTATCTCTTGAACTATAAGGAGTAGGGCTTTGATATTTCACATGTAGATACCTTGTGACGAGACCTTTCATTTGAGACCATGATCTTTGACCTTGACCTTGGACTTTGACCTACTTTTCAAAAACTTTAACCTGGTTTCTGACAAAAACCTGTATAGGTAAGCTATGTAATCTTTGATTAACCTATGTATAAAGGACGATATTTTGTACATAAAATTTTTTATACTGAAATACTGGCAATAAAAAACCCATATCTTTTTTAGAATATAGCAAATGAAGAAAAACAAAGATTTAGATAGTCCATATACTTCTGAAAAATGTAAATTCAATCTGCATTAAAAAAAATTTCAAGATGTTTTGGCTTTATTTTTTACGACATGTAATGTCTTTGTAATTTTATTTTTGGTTTTTGCTATAAATTCAAAAAGTTTCAAATATTATTGATAGAGGATTTACCTCAAAAGTGTTTTGAACATTTTTGAGTGAAATTTTTGAATTTGGTCAAGTTTGGTGCAATTTTTTATTTAAAATTTCACTTGTTATTGTTTGTATTATATAAATTACAATGTTTGAGAGTGTTTTCATTTTACACTACATGTATACTCTGATTCATGTGTTATTTTGACAACTTTTTGTTGATGAATTTGAAGCATTAAAGTTTGTTAAATAGATGAAATGATAAAACAAGTACATGTATGAAATACTTAGGCTTTAGTTGATATTCTTTCTTGGGTATTTGTTGGTGATAATTTTTGCAAATGAAAATGCTGTTCAGCACTTCTGATTTTCTTCCTATCTATTTAAACCTATTATCTATGAAAATAACTGCATACTGTATTAGTAGAATCATATACCTCCCCCCTCCCATACCCTTACCTCCCCCTCCCACCCCCTTACCTCCCTCCTCCTGCCCCTTCCTCCCTCCTGCCCCTCCCTTTCACCCTTCCATCCCTCTCTCCCTCCCTTACCCTTGTCTCCCTCCTCCCGCCTCCCCTCCCTTTCACCCTGTCCACCACCTCATAAGAGTAAACCATTTTGCATGGACAATGATTCACAGATCCAACCTCTTAATGTTGAGTTAATGTACAAAGCTGACCTGGAAATAAGCGAATATTAATACACCGCAAATTATTCTACAAATACAGTATACATTTTGTAGGAATCACTTTGTCTGATGTCCGTATGTCTGTCTATCTGTCTTTATGTACATGTATATTCATTGTAAATTTCACAGTTTGGTGGATTTTATCTTTTACACAAACTTAATTCATACATGTTCAAGAAATGCAAAGATTTTCTTTATATGTATGTTTATACACAATCTAGTAAATGTACACAATTTGTAAGTAAAGCAGGAAATGTACAGTAAAAGTTCAAAGAATGTGTGATTTTGTCATATTCCATGTAGATTAGCTGATGTTTGAAAGCTTCATTGCAGCTTAATGAAGAATTACTCAATGCTTGTAAGCAATTATCCATGCATAATTAATTTGTGTGCCAAAATACATTGTGATCAAAGTAAAACTACAGTACTGCTTTGTTGATCTGAATTTTTTCAACAAATTAATGCCGACATTCGTGAAATATGAATTTAGTAGATGTTTGTATTGTTAATACCAAGTACCAAGTGTTTAAACACATGTTGAAGATATTTACATCAACAAACACTATGGCAATTCCAATGATGAACACTTTTCTTACTTATTTGGCTTTAGATCCAACTACCAATTTGCAGCATGATGTATGAATACAAAATGTAGTTCCATGGTACAATTAAGGCAATAGGGGTATAATACTCTACTGCTGGTTGTTTTGATAACAGAAAAATTAAATACCACGAAGTTGGCCGAAGACGCAGAACTTCGACAACGATCGGGACCATGCATTTTCATAGTGAGTTGAATAAAACATTATGAAATATCAAATACCTAAAAATATGTAAGATACTGTATGGATGTACATAATTTCTAGCTCAATTGTTATTCTACCCCTTATACCTTAATTACTTTGGTGAGTGGACTTTGGGTTAATGGTGGATGGCGGACATTATTTTTGTCAGCACAAAAATTTGTTAAACAATTTATGTACTCCAGGCCTTTAGACCTTTATTACCGAAAAAAAAAACTTGAACTTACATGTATTTTAAAGTTATAAAGTCTGCAAACAATGCTCCTTTGCATGGTAAGTTTGATTTAGGGATGTGGCATTTGAAGGCATTTATATATTTAGGAAATTTTTCTTTTGGCCTTACTTTACAAGAACATACGGTATACATTCATTCAATAATCTGCAGCGGTCCTCAATGGAAAGGTGTGATGTACTTTGGTCAAATTAGCAAAAGATTGTCGATTGGGATTGCCTAGCTGTTTTGATAGACATTTTAAAATATGTTGAATGTTTAACAAAAACATTGCAGTAACTGTAGTTTGTATCATTTCTCATCTTGAACAATGATTTTTGATTATTCTGCTTTTTATATTCATTTTCCTTGTTTATCATGCATGTTTTAATCAAAAGCAGTATCATATTGCAATCTCATGGCTCAAACCAAATGCACCTTTTAATTAAACCACACCCATTCCTTTCAGGCTAACCCCTTTTCCGAAATCTCCATGAAAACTGAGATTTAAAACCAAATGCAGTCCAACCTTGATTAAGGGTTGGCTATAGGAAAAATAGAAAAAAATGGTTGTTTAGGACACGTGGCCTTTCATTCCAGGTTGCCTTTCATTCCATAAACATGGACTAGTTGGCAACCAGGTTGGTGATATAGGCAATCGTAACTGGTGTTTGTTATATTTCAGTTTCAGTTTGAGATTTTATCTTTCAGTTATCTATTTTTTATGTAGTTTCAAAATTTAAGGAAGTTTTCCAACTTTGATGGTAAAATGGTTTTCTGATAGGATAGACCTATTGCAGAAGTAAAATAAATTCAAAGTCCGACTGCATTCTTTCTACATAAAAAAAAAAAACGTGCTGATGAAAAAAGTTTCTTTATGCATTTTCGTCATCACAATTTGGAATTTTGTGAAGCCAATTATTTTAGATCTCTCAAGTTCAGAATAGAAAAAAAATAGTATGAAATGATACAGGATTTTGAATTATGTACTTGTTAGTATAGTTATATTTAGGGATGGCAGTGTATGTTAGAGATAAAAATGTATGGTGTTTGCATAATATATTATGGAATTTCTCAGCTTCCTCTGTGCATTCTCCTTGTATAGCCTCCATTGTGTTGATTTATTGATTTATTTATAAGCCTAAATTTTTCCTTGTTGAAGTGGTTTGTTTTAATTTTTCACAGATTTGAATAATGAATTATTATTTTCTTTTCGTATCATAGATGATATTTCTTATGATATTTCTTTTCGTATCATAGATGATATTTCTTTTCTTATAATAGATTATATTTCTTCTGACAAATTGTTATTATGATGTTCACTTTGAATAGATGTGTTTACTAGCAAGTTGCTCTAAAATGAAATAAGATCTATCATGCATCATTAAGTTGGTCAAAGATTACAGATTATTGTCTTATTTACCAGTTCGTCCGTCTGTGTGTCATTTTTCAGCATGGTCACATGATTATTCGTGGGGAAAAGTAATTTCCTGCAGTTTTATTGGTCTTTTAAACTTTGTTTTAGCGATGAAACAAATAGCTTATTTCTTTGTTTAATCATCATGTATGATAGTTCATATCTTATCAACATGAATTATTTAATCTTATCAACATGAATTATTTAATCTTATCAACATGAATTATTTAAATGGTACATACAAATGCGCAGTCCATCTTTACATCATATTGTAGCCATGATTATTATTAACCAAATACATGATGCATTTTATCATATGAATGTACTTACAGTACAAATTGGAAATGTATAAACACATTCAGTTTGGAAAAGTTTGAAATTTGAACAACACAATCAATTGAAAAATAGAGAAATTGCATGAATCTACTTTTTCAACTTTCTGAAATAAAAATTAAGATAATACACATTTGCTTGGCTTTCTTTCAGCTGAGGAGACAAGGGCAGGAGGGTGTATAAGTTTAAGATTGAAGGACGGTGAAAAAGTTACCTTCTTTGAATTGAGTAAGACTCATAGATTTTTAGCTGAGTAACAAAACTCGGCTCTTAATTGGATGTCAGACAGGCGAGCAGGCAAGAACAATTATTTTCCGGAGTATAAGTCAGATATGGAATGCTAGCGGAATGAAACTTCATACACTTACACTCCGTGAGTCAAGGATGAAGCCTATTGATTTGTGGGTCAAAAGGTTAAAGGTCAAGGTTATAGGATTCTGATGACTGGAATAGTTAGACTGTATTGCACCTATTGTCATGAAACTTGCCAGAAATGTTTCCTTGGGTCAAATTTGACCCCTATATTGATTTTAGGATCCAAAGGTCAAGGTCATAAGACTGATGATTGAAAATGGTCTCCAGATCATATTGTAGCATGTATTGCACCTATTATCATGAAACTGGCCAGAAATATTTCCCATTAGTCAAGGATGGTCCATGTTGATTTAGGGATACAAATGTCAAGGTCATGGGACTCTGATGATTGAAAATGTTTTCCATATCATATTAGAGTGTGCATTGCACCTATTATCATGTAACTTGCCAGAATGTTTCTCATGAGTCAAAGATGACCCCTATTGATTTTGGAGTCTAAAGGTCAAAGTCATACTCTGATTATTGAAAATGGTTTCCGATTCATTTTAGAGCATGTATTGCACGCATTATCATGAAACTTGCCAGAAATGTTCCCCACGAGTCAAGGATGACCCCTGTTGATTTGGGGGTCAAAAGGTTGAAGGTCAAGATAATAGAACTCTGATGATTGGAAAAGGTAGACTGTATTTCACCTATTATCATGAAACTTGCCAGAAATGTTTCCCTGGGTTGACCCCTATATTGATTCTTGCGCCCAAAGGTCAAGCCCATAAGACTTGGATGATTGAAAATGATTTCAAAATCAAATTAGAGCGTCACCTACCATCATTACCTCTAGTTTAATTTGGATATTTCGCAGACCATACACAATTCATGTAAGTCCGCATATTCATACTTGCATTCCAGTTTTGCAACTCGGCACTTTGCATCTTTAATAAACTTTGAGCTTATTAATATAAATGTAACAATTTCAGGCTCTGTCCTTCCATTTGTTGGTAAATCAATTGGTTTATTGACATTGGAACTTTTTATATTCTTATGTTGAGGCAGTCACGTACCATTGTAAGAATTAATTCTATATTCAACATTTTATAAGAAAAACGAAGTGCCCTAACACCGCTGCCAGAGGTCGGCCAACTGGACAAAAATATGCACAAGACATGCATCAGTTAGTTAGACTCTAACACAACCAAAGATTAGAATCCAAAAAGCATAATCAATCAGAAAACGAGGTGCTCCGACTCTGCTTGCTCCCAGAGAACTGCCCTCTGGACAACAATTACCGAAAATGTGCACCATGCATGTATGCATCTAAACGTCTTCAAATTCTGAAGCATTATTTCAGAACAGATATTTGCAGCATGGACCAGACATGCACGTTTCGGGTGCTTAACCCTTGTAAGTGATAATTAGAGTCAAGCATATCTCTGAATCAGTATCCAAAAATCAAAGTCAAAGAACATCCCAACCATGCAAAATACAGAATTAAACAAAACACCTAAACAATGGTTGATGATATTCTGTCATAGACCAATTGTACCATCCAACCAAAGATCTTCCAAAATAGAAGTAAACGGATGTGACAATTCAACCGAATTGTAGCGACAGATGTTGCATGCAAGCAGGAGCTCAGATGCTGACTCTTCCTGGGCACCTGGTCTCACTTCCATATCGGGAGTTCGCTTATTTTCATGTGGTGGAGGTTTTTTGTTTGTTTGCTTTGGTTCCTGTTTTATCCTGATTTTGTATTTTTTCGGTTTATGATTTTATGAATTATCGAGTTTGTGCTGTATACAGGGATATGGTCATTATCCATATTTGTCATTCAGCAAACATGCAAAAGTGAATCCCAACTGGAATAGAGACCAGGTGACCGGGGAGAGAAAGTATCTCCTGCTTGCAAGCAATTCACCAGTTTATGTCATAATGTTTTGAGATAATGCCTTTTCAAAGTGGTACTTCAAACCAAAATTATTCACAATAATCTTGACAATGATTAATGGGCGCATTCTCTGTAAGGACCAAAATAATTTCAATAGCACGTGGAAACAGCATGTCTCTAATTTTGGAGATTTTTGGTATGGAAGGTGTATATGATGTACTGAGACAAAAATAAACTTTCTTTTTACAAATTAAGTTTTCGTTGCCATGGAAACCATGTTTGAAATTTTACGCATCAGTAGAATACTTATACATGGCATTTTCACAAAGCTCGTTTCCATGGTAACAGCTATTAAGTCAACTGAAATTTCCTTAACTTTTCTTTTTTATCTTTCATAATATAAATATTACACAAGAAGTATGTTTCTGCCCGCTATTCTCTTTGTCAATATGCTCAAAATGTACATGTAGGCAAAAACCTGTTTCGAAGAGGCCCTTTTTAAGACCGAAAAAGCTCCTAATTTAACATGATTTTGCTCAAATTTAAGGGCAAATAATCTGAAATGTCAGGCTAACTTGATTTCTACTGCAAATTATGTTTAAAGTTTAATCCTCGATCTTTCAGAAAATGTTAAAATTTGAGTGGGACCTCTTCACAATTTTATCCAAAAGGGTATAAAAAATGGTTACCCTGGTGACATTCTGTTCAGTGCTATTACACATAGAGTAATTTACTGGTAAATTTTTAGCTGTCCGTTATATATTTTTAAGCATTTTTTATCAGTGCATATAAAAGAGCATTATTGATTAAAAAAATCACCTTAAATTTTTTCAAGGTCACAGGACCCAATGTCAAGGTCAACTTGAATGCAATTCACAACATTTGGCAAAATTCTGTGATTTTTCAAAAATATGAGAGGCAGTTACTCAAAAATCATGTGGTAATTGAGTAAAACAAACACATACGTAGTGATTTTGGATATATCCCCTATTAATTGACCAAAGTTGCAAAACTCTCAAAATCAATGACATCCTTGATTTGTAGCTAGTATTTCATATATACATATAAAAATGTGAGTTTATCATGATTTTTGTCCGGGGCTTTTTTTTTAGGAGAAATGTTCTGAACGAAAAATTGTAATGTTTTTCCATCTATTGGTCCTAATTTTAGAAAGAAGTATTTTTTATACAAATATATGACAGTCAAGCCTAAATCTAGTAACAATAAATAACAACAAAAATGCACATTTTATTGAAATTGGAACCTATATTTTGAATTGACCTTGAACTTAGAGTCAATGACCTTGACAATTTTTGGAAGTGTTTAAATAGAGAATAATTTGTACTGTTGTCCCTACATAAAGCTTAAGCAATATAAGTTATCTAAACCATGCTAAAAATCAATTTGAAAAGATACAGTCATCACGTGTCAAATGAAAAGTTGCCATAGCAACCATTTTTGACCTCAAAATGTAGGAAAACAAAACAAGGTCCCACTTATTTTTTTCAGTGATTATATTTGTCACATGAAATATATTTTGTTCTGACAATAGTGATGGTGTTATCAGCCTGACATTTTGTGTTATTTTTACTTAAAAATGGCAAAGATTTGACAAAAATAGGCCTTAATTTTGACCTTATTTCATGACTTTTTTTTTGACTAATTTTGATTTGATAGGATCCGGCTAATTAAAAGAAACGTCAAAAATTTGATATCTTTTCTAAAAATAGAGGTTTTAAAGATTATAAGTTAATTGCTAATACCAATTAATTCTGACAATGGTCTCCATGGCAACATAATAACCAAAGATGACTTATTTGACCATTTTTTAGTGCTATAAATAGACAGACCTCGTTTCCATGGCAACCCGAATATTTATTTAAAAAAATTGTTATTTTTGTATTCAGGACATTATACATACCATTTATGGAGAAAATCATGAAAATCCATGACATGCTGTTTCCAAAATATTTTGGTCCTTACAGAGAATTGATATTTTTTAAAAACTTCTAAATATCTCGGGGCACATTTTTTTTAGGAGTTAGCGACTGCAAATGTTAAGGAGGGTTATTTTAAAGCGTAATTATAGCAATATACTTTGGAAATTTTATTCCAAGATTCAGTACCATGACCATGCTATGACAGCATCCGTTTGTTTGCTTGTATTTCTATGAACCATTTCGAATTTTTGCGACGCTGCTTTATTTCATTTGAATGGCGCCACCTATTTACACTTTGGATATATGTTGTCCATTATGTTACAATGATGTAATACTATTGTTCGCGATGTCTCTGTCAGTTTTTTTCTCTTTTTCCGTGTGTGTTCCACTATGACCAGCACAATGTCCACATGTTGGGGATCTCCTCCTTATCTTATCCTTAGGCCACACCCACCAATTTTTTTTCTTTGTTGAGCATCAGCGGGTGGGTAGATTTTCAGGGTATTGCTTGCAAAAACAAAGAGTCCATCTCCATATTTTCCCATCACTTTTGACCTTTTTCAAGACAAAAGTATAGTCTCAACAATTTACAGGGAGTAGCCAGTCTTATAAAGGTTAAGTAACCCAAAAATTGATCAGAAAATGACACAAAACAATAATTTTGTGCCGCTTTCTTTGCTTTCCTCCCATGATATCCTTGGATATTTCTTACGTTTTCTTGAGATATTTACGTTTCTCATTTGTTTGTTTTTAACGGATAGGTAAGTAGGTTTCCATTGTTTGTCCTGTAGCTTTTCGTTCATCACATAAAAGAAAGGAGGGGATCTCAAACAAAATTAAGACCCTCCATGCAGTAACATATAAAGGTCTGTTTTGATGTAAGAACCATGCCGATCATCGGTAACTACAGGGTTGAATTATAACCTTGAATTGCTATGTTTCGGATGAAACTACATGTACGTGTATCTTCATTGTCACTATTTGCAATGTACTACAATGTACTACACCTATCAAACTGTTCGTAATGTACTACACCTATCAAACTGTTCGTAATGTACTACACCTATCAAACTGTTCGTATATCAAAGTGTTCGTAATGTACTACACCTATCAAACTGTTCTTAATGTACTACACCTATCAAACTGTTCTACACCTCTCAAACTGTTCGTAATGTACTACACCTATCAAACTGTTCGTAATGTACTACACCTATCAAACTGTTCGTATATCAAACTGTTCGTAATGTACTACACCTATCAAACTGTTCTTAATGTACTACACCTATCAAACTGTTCGTAATGTACTACACCTATCAAACTGTTTGTAATGTACTACACCTATCAAACTGTTCGTAATGTACTACACCTATCAGACTGTTCGTAATGTACTGCACCTATCAAACGGTTCGTAATGTACTACACCTATCAAACTGTTCGTTATGTACTACACCTATCAGACTGTTCGTATATCAAACTGTTCGTATATTAAACTG
Source organism: Pinctada fucata (assembly GCA_028142955.1). NCBI lineage: Eukaryota > Metazoa > Mollusca > Bivalvia > Pterioida > Pteriidae > Pinctada > Pinctada fucata. The sequence continues at coordinate 22,729,176 of AP027104.1, forward strand.
TTCGTAATGTACTACACCTATCAAACTGTTCTTAATGTACTACACCTATCAAACTGTTCGTAATGTACTACACCTATCAAACTGTTCGTAATGTACTACACCTATCAGACTGTTCGTAATGTACTGCACCTATCAAACGGTTCGTAATGTACTACACCTATCAAACTGTTCGTTATGTACTACACCTATCAGACTGTTCGTAATGTACAACACCTATCAAACTGTTCGTAATGTACTACACCTATCAGACTGTTCGTAATGTACTACACCTATCAAACTGTTTGTAATGTACTACACCTATCAAACTGTTCGTAATGTACTACACCTATCAGACTGTTCGTAATGTACTACACCTATGAAACTGTTTGTAATGTACTACACTTATTAAACTGTTCGTAATGTACTACACTTATCAGACTGTTCGTAATGTACTACACCTATCAATATGTTCGTAATGTACTACACCTCTCAAATTGTTCGTAATGTACTACACCTATCAAACTGTTCGTAAGATTATCTAAGTGATGCTTCTGTATATTGGTAATTAAATCTAACCTTGAAATTTGGATGTCAAATTCACCCATCTTTGAAATTCATTTTACCAATATTCTCCGAGCAGTTTGCTTTCGGCTATGAGGTAAGTTGTGATGACCATCCCATGCATTATTTAATGAAATCTTAATGATAAAAAACATGTAATCCGGATAACCGTGCCCTTTTTCATTTTTTTTTCTCGTCCTTCTTCATAAATTCTTTCTTTTCAATTTAATGTAATATTTCTCGCTGCCCCATGTATGCTGTCCCCTTTGTTTCTTTACAAGTATCAAATAAGCATTGTTTAGGTTTCTCCTCTTTCAAGGAACATTCCAGTCGTAAAAAGTAATAAAAATCGAAACAACAATGATTTTATATGTTTTTATTTAACAAATGGCAGTGCATCAAAATAACAATAAAAAAAAGATATATTCTCTATAAAAATGAGATATTCTCAAAAATAAATAGCACAAATAAAAAATACATATTTTGGATTTAATCCGTTATGTGTAGTAAAAAGTTTTGTCATATATAACAAAAATACTTCGTTCGATGTATAAAATGGCACAAATTACATGGTAAATATAGAACACTTGATATTCAATAGTTAGGTTGTATTTAATGAAATATAGTGATTCTGCTCTCTAAAATATGAAAAACCTTCTTTTAAAAAGAACAGTTTAAACGTTTTCTTGATAAAAGTGTTTTCGAGGCAAAGGAAAACTGTAAGTGCATGATGTCAAAGTAAGGCCATAGTAATTAAATATTTTGTTTTACGTCCGCGCAGGGGGGGGGGGGGGGGGTTACCTTTTAGGAGATATACATTTTTCAGGTAAAAAAAAATGAAGTATATCTAATTGATCTTGAATATCATAAAATGCCAATAACAATAATAAATATAAGGAAATGATAGTGTTTTTAAAAAGTACGAATAATCTAAGCACTTGACGAAAGATATTTTTGTTATATGTTTTCATTCTTCCTTTCAAAATTCCTTCATATTGATCTTGTGTTTATGTGTTTTAATGCCTGGCGGGAGTTTACCTTTCAGATAAAATTCGGGACGTAAAACAGAATATATATAAAATGTCATTGGCCTAAGATTTTTTTCTCATAGGAGATGTCATTAAGGGGTAACGAGTGTCTGCTCGTATAAATGACAGAGGAATAAAAAAAATCTTTATACTGTATTACATCTTTTACAGTAATTTGATATTCTTGACTGATAATATGAGCGATTTTGAAGTATATATATAACAGTAATTTTGATAACCTTTCCATCAATAATAGAAAAGTGCCAACAATTTGTTATAGGAAAAATGTTAAACACAGATTGAAATGAAGGAATTGACTGGGCGAGTTAGCTCGCTTACCAGCCACTCGTTACCCCTTAAGAAATAAAAGACAAAACCCAGAAAAAAGATAATCAATGAGCAATTGTTTCAATCTAATTTGTTAAGTAATCTCAATCAGTTGATTTTATCAACAAGGCATAAAAAGGATGGAAGAACTATATAACGGATCTATAAAAACAAAACAATATTTGATTAATTACCTGCTATGAACTATTTTACTTTATTTTTTATTTGTGTTTTTGTTCTTTTTGTCTCTATTTTTTTTTAATTTTACTTTTGTTTGTTTTCTGATTTTTTTTTTAAATTCAACCTAATCAAAACGAGATACCCCGCTCTCACTCCAAGTCAGAAAGGGAGGATACAAACCATTTGATTAGATTGTTCTTTAAGTTTTTGTTTTTGTTTTTGTTTTGTTTTGTTTTGTTTTGTTTTGTTTTTTATCTTTTTATCATTTTCAATAGTTTTTTCAATTTTATACTGCATTTTTATTTTTTCATTTTTCGAATAATCATATTGAGGAAGCATCTATGATGTAGTGAAAAAGAAAAAAGTGGGTAAATTTAAAGTTCAATATAGCTAAAATGAACCCATGAGGTGATTCTAAATTCCAAATCAACCACGGTGTGAGTTCTTTGATCGCCTGTGTTTTCTGCGGCTTTTGCGACCGGATTTGCGTCTTGAGGACCTCCGATTACTACTTTTAACATTTTTCTTTTTAATGTCATCGTCGTCACTGTCATCATCTTTTTTGTTTGTAGTTAGATCAGGCTCCTCAGTTGTCGATATAGGCATTTGAGTTGACGTTGTAGATGTTACATCGGCAACTTCCTCATCATCATCGTCGTCGTCTTTGTCGTCATCATCATCATCATCATCATCGTCATCGGATTCTTGATTGCCTGAAATGGTACTTTGGGCTCTGGAATAAAAGGATTTGGTAAAAAAACAAAATTATCCTTTTCTATCATCAACAATCTTTTGTGATATATTATTATGTACTTATGAGTCTGACGCTAGCTAATTTCTGAAACTTGTCACATCGAGACTTGAAAAGAATGTTAATGGAATTATTGATTATGTGATTTATTTTTTTAATTTTCGATACATTTAGTTATCTTTCTTTTTTTAACGTACACTTAAATGTAAACAAAGTCAAGAAGAAGTATAAAAAACCCACTTATAATTTAGAATCAAGTAAGCCGCTGCAAGTCAGTTAATTAAGCCATGCGATTTAGTTATGAAAGTTCTTAGTGCTTTAAATCAGCAAAACAATGGATATCTTAGAATTTCCAGATTTCAAATTTTGCATGCATAATTCAAGGTGAAATGAAAAGCAAAACTCTGATTAAATACAAGTATCACCAATGCAGATGCATACCATGGTGTATCCTTTACGGTGTCCGAATTTACTGGCTAGCCACTTGACCATAGGTGAAGTCTTTTTGGTACATGATTGAAATGTCTACTTTCATGATTCAGATTTTCTTTATCATATTTCAGTAAAGACGATACTTCAGAGAGCTTATTATCCTTAATCCTATTTTCCTCTGATTTCATTTCAAACATATTTTCCATTCTTCTTAACTTTTTCAGCAGGCTATTGATTTTATGAATATGCGACCAAATTGGGATGTCTATTTTCAGATTTTTATAGAAGCTGTTCCGTTTAAGAGAGGATTTCAGACGGTAGAAATGTTTTCGTAAAGACTTCATCAGGTGTTGTTTATTCGGTAGACCAGTCAGATTTCTGAAACATTTACAATAGCTGGTGTCTCTGTATGTTAAGATATATTGGTGATCTGATGAGGTTTGATGGTGGTGATCAATGTGATGTCATGCATGACGTCAAAGTTAATTTTTAAAATCAATTTTAATTTCTCTTTAGAAAAATCTCAAATTTAGATACATTTCGTGCCGTTTTGATCTTTTCAATAAAAGAAACACATTATGACCATATTGAAAAAAGAAGTGTAGTGTTATCAAGATGCAAGATTCACGCAGTGAACTACATTGTATGTTCAATTTTCCAATACGTATTTCCAATTCCATTTCTTTAATGAATACAATTCAAAAAAGAAAAATGTAAAGAGGTATTGCTAGTTACCTTTGATATTCCTCCATGCAACATCTGAGGTAGAAAGCTCTGCATTTTCTCCGACCGCCTCTGATGGTCCTGGCGTACGTGTAAGCTTCGTCAGAGCACATCTGCCACGGGTCTCCCATCAGCTTGGTGGCATAGAACTTCCCTTGGTTACAACATTCTAATCTCGTCTGGTATCTTTTGATTTTTCTGAGCAGATCTGAAGAGACAGAATTAGAATAAATTAATTTGACGTCATCAAAGAAACGAAGGAAACATGGTAAGAGACAAATTTTGGTAACAAAAAAACCACATTTAACCAACCTGTGGATCTTTTAGAACACGGGGTTTTCAATGTGAAGATGAGGCGAAAGTGCGAAAATACGCCATGTGCCGTTATGCAATCATTTGGAAAAAGAAGAAGAAGGAGAGGAAGAAGAGGGATTGTATCATAAAGAAACGTACCTTTTGTAGTTTTAGTTGTGTCCATCGTTACTACTGCCGTTGTGGTTTCAACGTCATTCTTCCTTGTTACAGGTTTAGGTGGGATGGTGAGAGTATTACCAGGTATACTTTTTGGCTTCTTTTGTATAACAGAACCAGCCAATGCTCTGTTTCTTATTGATGGCATAGATTTTCGGCTAATCTTTGATGCGACTTTAGCTTGCTGTAGTGGCAACTGAAACAAAAGTTAATGTTTATTTCAACACATGAAGACGCTTGTGAGTATGAACAATTACTGCTTTACTATTTTCAATTTTATTTTGGTTGTTCTTGATTTTACAATATTGAGATTATATCTTTCCAATCATGAAATACATTAAAATCATAAATAAACAAGAATCTTCAAAAGGATTTAGAACTTAAAAACGAAATTGTGAATTCTACATACAAAAATTCATTTAAAAATATTGAAAAATCATGAAACCTCATTGTTGCTTACCTGTCTGAGAGTTTCTACTGGAAAGTCCTCCAGGTCATTCAAGGGATCAGAATCATCTTTGTGTCTCATGTTTTTCACTCTCCAGACGGCGTTGCTATGGACACCATCTCCCTGAGGTATGTTTCCAAAGCAGTGGTACCTTCTTTCCCCTACAAAAGTAACATACTGCTACATGTAAAGTTTCATGCGTTCCACATCTGTTGATTGATTACATATTCTTTCTGAAATTCTTAGATTTCATGTTCTACGCCGATTAACCCTATATACAAGGTGTGCGACCGCTAAAACTACATTAAAATTTCATTCGAAATCATTATAGATGTCGCCATTTTGTCTTTGGAATTCATCTTTAATAGTTTTTAAAAATACCATGTATATGTTGTGTTCTGCCATTGACTTTTATGTCAAGAAGGAAATTTATATGGCCACGAGCTAAAGAAACAATGAAATATATCTACTAGTAAGTAATTCGTCTTACCCAGTCTCCAGCAACATTCCTTCTTCCTCTCCATCATGTAGTCAACCCGATCAGTGGTAAACGGGATTAAAGGTTCCCCATAGGCACAGAAATGATCCAGTCGGCGGCGACGCACATCACCCAAACATTCATGCCGTTCTTCGCCCCGCTGTATTGTAAGAAAAGGTACAATTCATGAAATACAGAAAAGTAAGCTTCTTTAATGGACAAATTTGGAATTCCTAATTGTAAAAGAAAAGGAGGATAGTTTTCAAACCCAAGTTTAACATAACGAGATTGCGAAACAATTTTTTTGCATACAGTAAGTTTGTCTTGTTTTCAGGATATGGTTTTCTGAACATGTAATATTTGTGCATGACAATTGACTATTACATAGTTGGTTCTTTGTTCAGGGGTGTTAGAAATAAGTTTACAGTCTGTAGGGGCTCATTTTGCACCGTCAAGGGATTGTGATTAATTTCATTATTTCCTCGACAGTTATGCAGATGAGCTAGATATCCTAAACATGATGACGTTGCAGTGAGCACGGTGGATCATTTATTGTTTGGAAGAGAAAAAAATTAGAGACAAAGAAAATATGGATCTTGATCACAACCCTGTGGAAGTCTGAGGATGGTGGGACTAAGAAAACCGATCACCTACCAGACCACAGCACATGTTGACAGATCTCAGCCTCTGATGTAGAGCCATGTCCAGGGTCTGCTTCTCCAGTGACGACAGGTTGTCATACTGTAGCTTACGGCGCGACATGATGTCTGGTCTTTGATCAAGGCTTCCGATCTGTAAGTTCTGGGAAACTTGACATAGAATATCCTCCTTCTCATTTGGTGAGATCTGTTAGAGAAACGAACAATTGATACGTTTGAACTTACTAGCACAATGAAATTATGAAATTTTTGGAGTCATCCTTTTTTCTTTAGTCGATGCTGGAGATCATTCCCTTTTCTCCAAGAAGTTTCAGAAGATGCATAGACACAAAAACACCAATTGTCATAGAGGTTTGACCGGGACATTCTTTGCAAAATACTTTCATGATAAGTTGGGAAAAGGTATCTTCTTAAGCTGGCTCATTAAAATTATACCTCCTCTAAACTACATTTAACGAAGAATTCCCCACTAATTATAAACTATTTTGTCAACATTGAATTATTTATGCTTAAAGTATCTTAGATTTTCTAGTACACCGCATTCAGAAATCTCTGTCCAAATGGCTGCTCTTAATTTGCAGACACTCCATTTTTCTCCATGTATATATATGCTTTTGAAACACCTCCCCGTTTCGGACCCTGTGATGTTCATCAGATAATCAAACTTACGTGAGAGAGAATATCTTTCAGGTTTTGACGACACACCCGCTTTGTGAGGTACCCGTCCGATACATCATTGTCATCCAGGATGTAAGCATTTGTATCAGATGTCTTGACTCGAGCCCTAATGGAATTGATTAACAGCAAGTAAGTATTCTGTTAGGCATTAATATAGTAATAATGAGTTTTCCTTTTATCATATATTTTATAGTTATTATCGATATTTTGCCTTTTGATTTGTTTCTGTTTTTGTGAATTGGAAAAAATGTTGGTATTCATTTGAATTTCGTTTTGTTTATGTTTTTTTGTTTACATTTTGTATGTTATACAATGATATGATCTTTTAAGAATCATGGTTATTTTGATCTCCATTGTACGATTTATAATCTTAGCACACTAGCAATTGAGTTTCACCTAATAGTGACACAGCCACATTCAGGTGCTGTCCAGCCGAAGGCGAACGTATGCTCCGCCCCACGGGTGTTTTTAAGCACCAGATGGGAACAGTTACTGGGCTGGAAGAACCGGGGACTCGCAGTGTCGAACGTTCCCAGAGGGCACATCTGACCGTCACCATGATGTAAGGACAACAGGACGTCATCAAATTTCTTGCTTACGTCAAGGGACTGCACAAACACTGTGGGAGAGCAAGAAGCTTGCTAACTAACACAATCAGCGACCGGGTTAAGCCCGGTCGTTAACAGAGGTAAAATTGGGAGAAATTATAATCGTTATGGCAGCTTAATTATAAGCGATTTCAAATATCTCCATGGCTGCATGTTTCGGTTTCGGTAACATATGTTTATTAAAAGCTAATTGTATATTCTTTTTTGTATAGTGCGGTATTCGTTACATCCGGGATTTCATTTTATCTTTTCTGTACACTAGTAATTTGGTAGACGGAATGAACACAGAAAAAGAAATCTTTTGCAATAACATATTTTAGTTTGGTGAAGTTAATATAGCAATAAATGTTTTCTCTTTCACAGATGTTGTATTTTTGGCGATTTTCCAATGAATCATAATGCAAACATCGAGTTTAAAGTCGCTTTCCTCACCTCATATTCCATCACGTCCTGGGGGTTTTACTGATTTGTCTCAAGAGTTTCCATGTACAATAATTGTTTCTTTTGAAGCAAAGATTGTACATGGAATAAGAAAGTATTTTGTGTGAATGTCTGCTTGTCTTTAGCCTACTTTTGATCCGCAAAGTCTTTTTTTCAAACACTACTATTCCAATTCGAATCATCTTTAGGATTTAATATTTGCTTTGGTGTATTTTAAAATTTCATATCTGACGATATATTATACTATACAGACTTCCCAGCAAAACAGTTTCTTTTAGTCAATGGTGAAAGATATATTTTAAAGAGATGAAATAAAAAGAAATTAAAAAGGAATTCACTCTTACCTTTATAATTCTCCTTTGGTAGGTACCCGTTCTCCGTTCCTTTTACTTCCAGTTGGAACAATGGCTGTTTTCCGGACCAGCTATTTTCCAGGCGAACAGAGTTTGCTGGGAGCCCACTGGAAGGGCATGTGGATATCCCGGGATCCTTCCCAGGAAAAGCATAGAGTCCTGTAGAAATGATAAAGGTATATCACACTTCAGGTACTCTGTAATTCTTTCAGAAGTAAAAATGAAAATGATCTTGTGAAAAAGGTTACATAGTCTTTTGTCTTATTACTGTAAACAGACAAAATTATTTACGTTTCTTTTGCTGTTTATTATCCTCGCATTAATTTAAAGGTACAGAAGATAACTATTACTTGAACCAGTTGTTTTCCTGTAGGTGCTACAATGGAGTCTGGTTGAAGATCCCCTCCTTTCTTAAATCATTTAGAATATTTTGAGAGATGGCATTAATTAAAGAGAAGATAAAGGATTAACATTGATGTATTTATTTACTAATTAAAATCTATTTTCCATGTATTGAGTTAACCAGGAAATTTTAATACCGCGAAACTTTTCAAGACTTCGTATTGCTCCCGTTTCGTTCTATGTTTAACGTGTTCAAATTCAGTAGTATCATTTAAGAACAGATAAATTTACAGCATGGACCAGACATGTACGTTTCGGGTACTTAACCCTCGTCAGTGATCCTCATAGTGATGCGTGGGTTATCTTTTTTTATGATACATGGACTATTAGAAGTGTTATCTTCCTAACATATAGCCTCTTATTGATACCAAACTATTAACACGATACATACTACTTCTACGTATTTCAATTTGATAAAGTTAATATTATACTAGTATGTGTTATCTTGAGAGAGAATAACTTCGTTGGCACATCCTTTATTTAGTTCTATTTAAATACAAATCAAAATAAAGAAAAAAAGTTAGTGCGCTATAGGAGTATTTCATCCAAAATGTAGAAAAAATTTAATTGAATAATCAAAAAGAATTAGTATGATTTTCGAACCTTTGAATAGTAAACGCAAAATATAAAGAAAAAAATACGGTAGTATTAAACTTAATTGGTATTTTGAAATTCATAAAATGTAAGAAGTAAATAAATAAACTTAATTGGTATTTTGAAATTCAATAAATGTAATAGGTATTTTCAATATAAGCAATCATACTATTCGTCGGATTAAAATATAAGGAATATATTTAATGAATATGGTCACCATATATTTTCCAAATGGAAAAATGAATGGTTAAAATTAGACATGAAACAAAATTTAACTGATCAATTTAAACAAACCTGGAATGATAACATTCATAACTCTCCGAAATAAATTGATGAAAGGATATTTAAAACAGACTTGGAATTTGAAGAATACTTTAACATATTTAAAAATAAACGTGATTTTCTAACTCTCTGTAAATATAGAACTCTTATATAGAATCGCTGCTTACCCATAGAGCGAGGGCGATGGTTTAATATTGAACGACATGAATGAAAATGTATGTTATGTGACATGTCAGTAGTTGGCGATGAATACCATTACATTATGAAATGCTCTTCACTTGAAAATGATAGAAAAAAATCATATTCCACTATATATTTATCTTTGACACAACACAATTAAATTTCATTCCCTTTTAAACTCCAAACGCATATCTATATTGGAAGGACTGTGCAAATTTATTAGACTGTCAGTCCTCTAATGTAATATTTTCATATCTCTTATTACACACTTTATCTCCCAATATCTATGTAGTTACAAAAAAGAAAGAAAAAGAAAAGAAAAAAGAACAATGTATGCATTTTTAATGTCACTAACCACCTCAGTCATTGGTATTATTTTGTATTTATATATTTTTACACTTTGTTAGTTGGTTTTTAGAGAAAATAAAAATCTATCTATCTAACATAAAGAATGAAAAATCCACATTGTACCTTTTTGACTTTTTTTTCAACAAACTTTTCTACATGTATTTGATTTAATGACCCCTTCCCTCCCCTTCTTTTAAATAAATCTACAAATATGGTGTTTTGTACTTGTTGATGAATTAACCCAAAATAAACGCAATGTCACCAAACTTAGCTTGACCTTTCATCGCGCAAACATCATTTGTGATAATAAGTTCCCCATTTGCACTACTACGGTAAAGTATAAGTAACCATACTTCCAAAACAGATGAAAGTCATATTCTTTTATGCCAGTCGATAAAACAAAAAAATGTTTTAGAAAAAATAATTCCTTTAAATTTCATAAAAACAATAACCGATAAAATAATAATAAAATCATGTTTTTTTTACACAAAAACAATGATTGGGTGGAATGAAATAAGACATTATAAAATAGAATAAAAATATAAAAAAAATCGATAGAGAAATAAAAAATGATTAAAACTTCAATAAATAATATTTATGAATAAATGAAAAATAATATACAAATATTGTAGCAAAATTAATTCTTTTAAAAATAATGACTATAGGAAATCAATTTCTTTTCATGATATCTTTAAAAATGTAACTTATGAATAAACGATCAAATAAAAAGATTGATGTAAGCGTAAATCATGGAATTCTTCAAGTGCACCAACAAGCAATAATTACGTTAGTAAATGAAATAAATAAATTCAAATGCTAATGAAACAAATCAGTAATAAAATATATGAATGGAAAATTCAATATAATAAATTAATAAAAGAATAAATCAAGTTTAAGTGAATCAAATTAACTTTTTCAAAATTATGGCATTTTCTATTAAAACAACGAAAAATTATCCTACCTTTAGCCAAGGACTCAATCACTATCAAGAGCAAAACCAATTGCGCAACGTTGATCATTGAATATCTTCAAGTAGACTAAGTCGTATGTCCTCTAAGCCTGCTTCAGAACCCAGAATGACGGACAGCACCACACCGGAGCCTTATAAACCCACCGTCAGTCCACCGAGCGTCCATGCGTGATATCACTCATGTTGGGACCATGCCGGAATTAAATCACCTGTGCTAATTATTCGGACTGCACCCTTTTACAATCTTTTTGTTTACAAATTTTGAATAATACGTATTTGGTAGATTACATTTCATGTTATATTTATGTTTTAATATGTACAAGTAATGTTAATTTCATGCATGTTTGTTTCTGCGATTTTTTGCGCCAAAAATTACCTGGCTTGCTTCACTCGTGATACTATTGTATCCTCGCTTAAATGTTCTCTTTTGTCAGTGATTTTTAATACATTGACCTTGAAACCTAACTGAGGTTTCGAATTCTGTAATTGTCCTTTGTCTGCTTTAGGGGTCACCGTTCGTCGGATTAAAAATTACAATCACTTAAGAATGTCCAAATCCCCTCCCCCTCTTTAAGGTACGAACTTTTGCCATTTGTTTAGTACGAATTTTTCGCCATTTAAAAGTTGTCAGACAAACAATTTAGGGACAATGTACCTTGAGAAATTTACATTCAAAAAGTTGGTTTCGCTGAATGTAAAATTGATAGCGAAAATGATCTGGAGATTCAAACGGATAAAAGTTTAGAATAAAAATTAACTACTTACAATTCAATCTTCATTATAGTTTGGTTATCTTGAATTTAAATCTTTATTATTATATTTACAGGCAATCTTTATTTATTTGATATGACATTGTTTAAATTCATATTCATTTTAATTAAAAAGAATCTACGAAATTTGACTTCTTTATTTCATAGCGTCTAAAAAACCTTTCTGTTCAGAAATCAGTGTTCGAATCAAGATTTAACTCAGCATGTTACCAATAAATAATGATACTTTTGTTTTCTTATTAAAATTGTCTTTTCTTCTTGATTTAGAGGATCCTTTATACGAAGTAAACCACCTTTTAAAGAAGATTCCTCTAATTATTTGGATGACAGGTGCATTTATTTTGATATTTACCTTATATAGCAACTGCCTTAAACAACAAAATCATACGGATGAAATGCAAAATAGATAACAGAATCATTCAGATTAAAGTACAATGAGGATGCTTAATACTACGGATGAAATGAAAAAAAAAACTGTTGAAAAAATCATACAATTTAAAAACACACAAAATAGATGACAAAATCATACGGATGAAACACAAAATGTATAACAAATTATTCGTATAGAAGCCAAACGATGACCAAATCATACAGATGAAGCAAACAAAATTTATTAAATCATACGGATACCCCCTCCCCCTAATACAAAAATCATTGAAGAAACACAAAATAGATGAAAGTTATTTAAAACGTGGGTCCTGTCGCATCATATCCCACCTATCCTGCTACGTCTTTCGGTACATTTTAGGATGATATAATTTTCAAACTCTTCGGCCATATTATATTATTTAGATTGAGAATCACTGACGAGGGTTAAGTACCCGAAACGATCATGTCTGGTCCATGCTGCAAATTTATCTGTTTTAAAATCATGCTTGAATTTCAAGACGTTTAACATTTGCACCACGTGGTGAGTGTCACTGCTGGTGGACCAGGAGTTCCCGAGGGTACATGTCTCTTCTACGCATTCGAAAATTTCTGTCATCAAAAGGTCGTGGAATTTCTAAAACGTGGGTCCTGTCGCATCATATCCCACATATCCTGCTACGTCTTTCGGTACATTTTTGGATGTAATAATTTTCAAAGTCTTTGTCCATATCATATTATTTGGATTGAGGACCACTGAAGTACTAAAGTACCCGAAACGTGCATGCCTGGTCCATGCTGCACATTTATCTGTTTTAAAATGATGCTATTGAATTTGAAGACGTTTAACATCGGAAGAAGATAAAACAAAAATTACAAATTAATCGGAAGAAAATCAAAAAAGATAATGCATTCTTGTTCATGAAACAAAAAAAAATTTACAATATTCACATAAGAATCTCACAAAATAATTCGGATGAAACAAAAAAAAATAAATACAAAATCACACAGATGTGTTTTTTATCATTAAAAAAATTGGTGCGGTGCAATATATAATCCAAGAAATCATACGGATGGAATAAAAAAAATTGAAGAAAAATCATATGAAACATAAATAGGATGACAAAAGGATGAACGGCAAAAGTCATAAAAATAACAAACAAAATGACTAAGATGTTACACAAAAAGATAACGGATCAAACAGATAAAAGGACAAACTTGTGATAAAATTGAACGACGAAAAACAAAACAAAATAATACAATAAAATAGAACATTAGATGATAGTCATATAATACAATTTATTGGCTAACAATAAATTCATTTATCAAAGCAAGCAAATGAACATTTACTTGTATCGACCTGTCTTAAATTCGAATATGGGTACAATACGGAAGCAATACGAGTTATCGTTCTTTTCGAAACACCATGCTTAGGTTTCAGATGCAAAATTTTCAATGACATTTTTCATCTGCGTTCATCGCCCTTTACATTGATTATGAATTTATACTTCGTTTCAAGTTTTGAAAGTTGGATACTTGCTGAGTTTTTTGTATTATTATATGCACTGCATGTCGTTTCTTTCACCCAAATTTTAGTTGAAATCGAAATTTTCCTCGTTGTAGATTTCTTGGGTTGTCGTCTGCATAGAAATTTCTATAATGTTGACATTTGAGAATGTATATGATACAATAAGTATCTTTAGTTTTAATGTTTAGACGTTTGAAATAATTATAATAAAAAAAAAAAAAATTCCACACACAAACAAAAAATATCAATAAACAAAAAATCTCGATAAACAATAAATCTCAACAAACGATAAAAATATTTTGTTTTTAGAGAAAGAATAGAAATGTAGCACAGAATGCAGACTACGTTTCAGTATCATGCTTAAAATTTTAAATGAAATTGTCTGTAAAATTGAGTGTTTCAATTCGTTGTAACTCGTCTTGTAAAGCTTTCAGTCTCGTTTCGAGGAGTAAGTATATGTTCCGCTCTTCTTCGAAAGTAAGTAATGTTGTGTTGTATCATGTTGTTTGTTTTATTCAAATTTCACAGATTAAGTGATTTGCAGTCGTTTAGTTCCTCGAGACGAAAGTTCTTGGAACTCATATTTTGTTGATCAATGTCATCATATTCTAGAATGTTTGGTTAAATGGAATATTTTAGTTGATACTGGTAAAATACAGGCTTCTGCAAAACCCTAGCAGGGGTGAAGATTCTAAACTAATTTGAACAGCAAGTGTTTTTTTCAATGTCTCCAGAGTAATTTTACATGTAACAAGGAATATCAAAATAATTCATTACTGTGTGTATGTAAATTTCTATATCTCGTTAATGATAGAAAATACAATATCAAATATAATACGTTCTATAGCTAGTAAATTATGTTTCATTATCATGTCAATCATATTTTTTCCTTTTTGTGTGTACACCTTGTGAAGTTTTCAGAAACTGGAGGCGTAGCTAGGTTATGCTTTCATAAAGTAAGTATTTTATTATGTTGTAGATATTCAGTTTGTAAAAATGTATGAGGAACTCATTTTACACCTTGTTATATTAGATGTACAAGTTTGTAAAAATTTATGAGGAACTCATTATACACCTTGTTATATATTAGATGTACAGAAGAAACTTTTGCAATATGATCTTTATCAGTGAATAAAACTAATATTAGTAAGATTAACCTAATGCAAAAAAATAATAATAATAAAATGAATGAAAAATCTAATACACAAATGTAATAAAAATAAGAAAATAAATAAACACTAGAAAAGAATGAACTATGTATAAAATCAAATATATCTTTACAAATTTCATCGTCGGAAACCCACGGCATCTTCTCCGTTATACTCCGTAAGATAATCGTATGGCAATAGACTGGGTTTCCGCCGATGTACTAATTTGTGATTAAAAATAAATAAATGAATAAAAAGATAAAGAAAATGAAATAGAAATTAAAAAAAAAAAAAAATAATAATAATAATAAAAAATAAATAAAAGGATATGTTCATTTTCAAATATCTATTCTATGCACAAGACAAGAAAAAGACCCGGAGCTCCTGTTAAGACCCCGGATGCTAGACGGTTATCTACCAGACCCTCCTTTTCATTGATATTCGATTACTTGTATGTAGCGAAATTTAAGTAAATAGATGCATAATTGAATAAATAGAGAAAAGGCGCAACAAAGTAAAAAAAAAAAAAAAAAAAGGAAGAAGAAGAAGAATAACTTAAGAAAACGGAAAACCCAAAACAAATTTCGGTAAGGCAGTTTCAAATTTAATTAAAAAAAATCAATTTCAATAGAGGATCGATGGATCCAAATTTCATCACTACATTTTCTGGTTTGAGAATTTCTACTTATGGTTCATTATTAGAAAATAATGAATAAATAGATAAATATCAATAATTGATAAAATCAAATAGGCGACTGGCTCTTGATTACGAATTATCAGCTCCGAAAGTTTGAGTGTAACTGAGTTTTAACCTTCCATACTTTAGAACTTCACACGAATGTTCCTTGTATCAAGCTCGTGGACTTTGACCAAGAGTCATTGGTATCATCTCAAGGTCACAATTCATCATATTCAGATAGAACTTGCTGGTATTAATATCAGATGCTCAGATTTTATTTGTGTCCTTGTTAGAGGTCAAATTCTTATTCTCAAGGTAGCTTCAAAGGTTAGTTTATGGAATAAACTTCAATTGACCTACAGTTTTCAGACTTCATACAAATTTTACTTATATACTAATCCCTTTCACTTTAACCTTGAATTACGGTCATGTGTGATTTCAAGGCCACATCAGAGTTTTATGGTCATTCCCATGGTCATTGTAAACGTTGCAGAAATTTAGCGGCTTTGACAGCTTCTTGATCTGAGTAACACACTAACGAGAGCTATATTCTAATTTCCTATTCGAAATTTGGCGAATTGAATAAAAGAGTATTCTGGCTGCTGATTACAGCATTCTGGTTGATATAACCTTTCTCTTACGTTTTCTTCTCACATTGCTAAATTATTTAGAATTACATATATATCCATACACCCATTATAAAATGAGGAAATGATAATAAAATGAATTTAATAAATCATCTAATTTTGATTTACGCTGAGGTATCAAATCGAAAATATAACATTCAAGGCTAACCTTGATATACCAAATATCAGGTGAAAATAATAATGTTCAGTTTATGCTAAGACCTTTCTCATTGATAGTGGGGAAAATTTCAAGGTCAATGCACACGAGGCAGCTAAGACTCCTTCAACACCACGAACATAACTGTTTTAAAGAAATGCATTATCTCAATAAATAAATGATAATAATAATTAAAATGAAATGATTAGATAAAAAAAAAAAAGATGTATGGTTCCTTTGGACCATATCAGACAATAGATAATATCATAGATTGCAGTTGTACATATATGTATACAAAGAAATTAAGGGTTTTATTCTGAAACAATTCATTTTATTTCGAGAAACTTCTATGACTTCACGTATATAATCGTGACGAAATGAGTACGTTTAAACTAATTTAACATTAATGATAAGGAAAAAATGAGTTCAACTCTTTATAAAGTAAAAGGACATTTAGATATGGAATTTCGTAGGACGGTTTAAAGATCGTTGCAATTTCAATTCGAGGCATATCCATTCCTTTACAAACGATGATTTAGTTATATGATTTAACTGACTGTTAGAAAAATGGTCATTTTGTAAATCATTGATTACGAGAATTGTTAACCTTTAATTTTTTTCTGGCCAATAATACATCGAAATTCGACTCATGTTGTCAAATGACCTGTATGACACATGACCATCGCTGATTTGCATTCCATGACAGTGCATCGATTCACAGCACTAATAGAAAATATTGCTATTCTAGTAAGTGTCTTCACCAAATGCATTAAAATTATCTAAATTTATTAATTTATAAATTAATTTCTGCCTTTCTTATGATAAACGGTAATGGGGCGGCTACCTAAATTTTTCTATATTATCAGATTAAAGCTATGGGTAATCGAAATCTCCATGTTTTACCAGTTACATTTTTTTATATACGTTGATGTAATTGACCTCAGTAATGACAGTATGTCGTACGTATAGTGATACGTCATCTCCTTTGATACGACTTGCGTTGTTTGTTGATCCTTTCTTGAAATTTAATGTTTACAAGACTTCCAAATACGTCGAGATATTGCACTGATTATTCTGGCGTCAAGTATTACGAAGGTTAGTCAATCCAGTCGCAATTTATACACATTTGTACCTTTGCCCTTTCCCGACAAAGACCGATGTTCATCCTCGGGAAGCTTCGGGGGTTAAGGAACGTCATTTGAACTTTGAATCTATGTTTTCCTCTCTTATCAATGACTATACAGCAGGGGTTGAATTATAGTGATGAGCAATCGGACTTTTACATCGATTATCGGAACACTGTATATCGGAAACTAATTATCGATTGATTATCGACACTATAGACGAAATGCCTATCAGGCTCTGGCCTTTTTAACATCCACAAGTAGTAGTACTGCAAATGCATAGAAATACAATTTTAAAATAAAACCTTAAAATGTTTCTTCTTGGTCATTGTTTTCAATCCCCACTCTAGACATTATTTCAGTAATCGGCTATAGAAATTCCGAGACTATTCGATACCTCAAACAATTATACTGCTACGAAATTTGAAAGAGCAGCAGGGCTAATAAAACATTAGATATCCCAACTTGAAAACTTATTCATCCAAGCTTTTGCGCATGTTGAAACGTACTTATCCCATTGGGACAATGGAATTTTAAAGTTAATATGTGCAAATATGAATTTATACCTGAGTGGAGATGTGCAAATATGAATTTATACCTGAGTTGAGATGTGTAAATGTGAATTTATACCTGAGTCTAGATGTGTAAATATGAATTTATACCTGAGTTGAGATGTGTAAATATGAATTTACATTGGAGTGAGATGTGCAAATTTATATGAATTTAGACCATGCATTTTTGTACCAGCTTGGTACACAGAGCTTATAAAAATGATAGCGATAGAATAATGTAGAATTCTTTTGCTTTTAGATGAAAATGGTTTTGAAAAGCTATGCTTGCTTTTATATTCTACATACTACCATTTTGATAGCTTCAATACATAAATGTCTATAAGACTCGTAACGCTATTCTTGTCATGCTAAGATATGCTTTTATAGCTGTTTTATTTATCGATTGCTGCTAGCGATCATGCTTCATGATGTTTTGAATCATGCTGCTATATTTTGAATGAAATGCTGCTTATTATGTCGGGAGGCCGGGGTCTGTTTTCATTTAAAGTCTCTCGGGTAGTCTACACAAATAGCTTAAAATAGCTTTGAATAGCTGTTTTAATTATGAATGAATTATTTTGATGGCTATTAGCGATCATGCTTTCATGCTGCTATTTCATATACTGTACATATATAATAAATTTGATGATATAGACTATTTGTAGTGGGGAGATTTTCTTAACTCTTTTCGGTTCGATTACACAAAATTCCGCTGTATGGCGGATGAGGCATATCTGTTTGGTATATGCCTCATATGGCATTAATTTTGTGAAATCGTGTTTAATTTCCCATTAAAGCTAGGTATAGACATCTCTCTGGCTTGGGGTATCTGTTTCCCAGGACCCCTTGCTTTGAGGATGTCGATGGACATCTGATTACCCAGGGTCCATTCTCATTGCTCATCTCTTTGACATTTTCACTTGAGCTTGCAAATCGTCAGAGATTTAAAATTTAACATAAAGCCATGACAAGAATATGCCAAATAATAATAAAATTTGAACTTAAACATTTGCGTTGTCTTTGATAATACAATTTATTGGCTAACAATAAATTCATTTATCAAAGCAAGCAAATGAACATTTACTTGTATCGACCTGTCTTAAATTCGAATATGGGTACAATACGGAAGCAATACGAGTTATCGTTCTTTTCGAAACACCATGCTTAGGTTTCAGATGCAAAATTTTCAATGACACCCATCCCACCCTCCCAGAAATGTTGTTACAGAATTTAATCTTTATGATTCCTTATTGTCAATAAATGCTTATCTATCTATATATAACTGATTTAAAAAAAAATAAATCATAAATGAATTAAATCATAAATAAATGAAATCAATGAATAAATGAAAAAATAATATAATGATAATAATAATTGAAAAATGATAATATTAAATAGATAAAGTGATTTATTAATAACATATGTATAAATATTTGACTTGTGTCATTTTAAGTCATACTTTATTATTGAGAAATCAAGATTTTCAAGTGTATTCGTCATATTGTGTGTGCACTATTTTGTCAGGAAGTTCCTGATTCTGCTCTTAGTTTTTATATCTTGCAGATATTATCTTCATCACCAGGATCTCAGGTCTCGTCGTGGCTTTCTTGGATTGGACTCTCGTGTTGAATTGACTGTGTGACATTAATTTTGTGAAATCGTGTTTAATTTCCCATTAAAGCTAGGTATAGACATCTCTCTGGCTTGGGGTATCTGTTTCCCAGGACCCCTTGCTTTGAGGATGTCGATGGACATCTGATTACCCAGGGTCCATTCTCATTGCTCATCTCTTTGACATTTTCACTTGAGCTTGCAAGTCGTCAGAGATTTAAAATTTAACATAAAGCCATGACAAGAATATGCCAAATAATAATAAAATTTGAACTTAAACATTTGCGTTGTCTTTGATAATTGAAAAATGAAATGAACGAATGAAATAAATGAACGCACGAATGAAATGAATGAAATGATACGAATGAAATACACAAGTTATGAAAAAATTCTTGAGACATTATTGTTGAAATGCATATTTGGTGCATTAAAAAAGTATTTTACATTGTACTAGTATCTCTGAACTCCAACAGCCATATGCACATACATGTGTGGCGTTCTATTGTTTCAGTTCATGTGGATAAGATTTAGTATTAAACTGGTCTTCCATCACTAGCTAGGTTGACCGGTATCGCTGCAGGTGACCTATAAGTCTTCGAAGATATCGTTCGCCTAAATTCTTTTGAACTAAATTCAATGCGTCTCTTATATAAAGCCAATCTCCTACGCATGCGTCCGATTTCAGTTCCGCTTTTCTTCACTTTGAAATCTACCTCTGCCGTCATCGCCTATTGTATGTCTGCAAGATTCTTGCAGACTGGAACTGGGGCTTCATATTTGTAAATTAAGTATTGCAAGTATATACCAGCAGGTTTGACTACATTTCTGAGGTATACAGTGTACTTGCAATGCTTTTCTTTCGATGCAATACGATGTAGTATCAGGGATTCTTTCTTCATTCGTACGTTGTCAACACGATCAACTGAGCGTCCTCAGTAAAAATACAAATTCTAGCTATAAATCGAAACCTACCGTCTTTAGACATGAGTCTTGTATAAATTTTCCTACATCAAGATAAGAATCGTTTCCTTCATTGCCCATTTACTCGCCCCACTCAAATATGTGCCTCTGCCTTTGAATCTTTCGCAATGTTTACGTCAGAAATCCGAATGACGTCACTGTGACGACATGCCGTATCTGCGATGCCTCTCGGGTTTTATCATTGAGGGAAATGGCGTAGGAAAATAGCGATGACGGCAAGGTTTTATTGCAAGCCTGTGCTGCCTATGACCTTGTTGCAAGTTGATATAAAGCTTCATCCTTACAAGTAAGGAGTGGATACTAATCTTCAGTGTAGAATTAAACTTATCATGATTTAAATTTAAATGAATTTCCGTTATATCTGTCACTGATTAGATATACATTATATCGTCAGCCTTCCAACTTCACATTCACAGAGATTTTTTGGCATGAAAGAAAGGATGGGGGTTGTTCTTGATGTGTACTTTATTGCTATGTACTAGTATTTGACACGGAACACAAAACTTCTTCCAAACAGTGCTTGAAAGCACAACATACCATTCCTTAAATCGATACATGTACATGTAAGAGGCTACTTTGTGTACTATTTAATGAATAATAATAAAAGTTGTATTTTACTATTCAGTTCTTTCACGTATGCTACACTGCTGTTTAATTCAGTTGCATATCTATTTACAATGCAGACTGCTCTAATTTCAACATTTTTAGAATAATTTGAATTGATAATGAATTTTTCAATTTTCAAAATCTGGTTATGAGTTTTTTACGAAAACGGAGAGAAGTTCAATCTACTAGTGTATTTATACATGTTTTAACAATGCCTTTTTTCTTGTTAATATTCATAAATCATTCCACATTAATACTAGTATATATATACATGTATAACGATCGTCACTACGATATCCAAGTCGCCAACAATCGATTCTATTTTTGATAAACGATTAATCAGAGTTAATACACTTCTTTGCAAAATGTTCTCTCTTCATGCAAAATGACACTAGAAATGTATCAAAATGTGAAACTGACCTCGGAAGCTAGCAAAGACATTTATGAAGAAGGGAGAGGATCTCCAGCCAGACCCTGTTGCAGCACCAATAGGAAAACACCAAAACACCCGATGCGAAAACACAAAGACGAGCACACGAAGAGACGAAAAAGAGACATACGACATATAAACATCAAACACAAAATACTACACATAAACCAACGAGACCAATGGGCAATCGGTGCCGACTTTGGACGGCCATTTGCCACACAAGTAGCAAATGGTGTGGTTATCTTGGATTACGTGTGCACAACCCTCTCACTTATCCGATTACCCAGAGGTCTCGAAGAACGTACAACTATGGTGTAAAACAACCTCCTAACTGTTAGATGACCACACACAAACAAGACCGCAATACGCAGGGGCCCAAGCAACAAAGACGAATATGTAAATGGATATAAAAAGAGGGCGTACGTAATACAGTCCGTGATCTGCCGGCTGTAGCGAGCTCATGTATGTTATCACCCGAGGAGTCCGACTGACATTTGGTCGGGGTCCTGTCTTCTCTAAAGAGGTTTGAACAGGGCCCGTCGTGGATTTCCGTCGTTACAGTCAGTCAGAGTGCATGCCTTGAGAATGCGCTGTCACAAGACTGTAGATTGGTCAAGTACCAAGCCTAGTGTCCGTCTGGTGACATTTGGATCATATCCACGATATAAAAGGCGTTTGATGATTCTGGCGAATTTTTTATGGTTATGCTGTCTACCTTTGATCCTTCTAATTTTGTTTATCATATCAACATAAAAGGCAGGTTGTGTAATACCCAAAATAATGTATTCTGTTGCTTGTATTGATCCGAATTTTAAAAGTAGTTGACTGTAATTTTTGTGAAATTTCCAGAAAATCTTAACTAGCTTATGAAAGCGGAAACCTTTGCCTAAAAGTATCTTGATAATTTGTGAAAATCCAAAATATTAGTACATGCTCTAGCGTACCGGATGAGCTGTGATATGTAAATGTCGTATGACGGTAGTCTTGGAATATCAACGTCAAGCCAGGGGAGATTTACTATGCTGAATCCACAATTATCTCTTTTGTCATGTACACTTGTATGAATCTTTCCGTTTACAATTTTGATATTTAGGTCCAAAAATGGTGTTTCTGTGTTTCTAACGTTTGCCTTGTTAAGTGCTAATTCTTGTGGATAAATTTCATTCTTATATAATTCAAAGCAGGATTGTCAATAGTTAGAATATCATCCAGATACCTAGAAGTATTATTGAAACGTTTCAAATCATCAAATTTTCTTTGCTTTTGAAGATTTTGGATAAATTCTTTTTTGTAAGTGTATGAAAATAAATCTGCAACAAAAGGCCCACATTTAGTACCCATAGGAATTCCTACAACTTGCTTGTATAGATCCTCACCAAATCTAACATAAATATTGTCCGAGAGGAAGGATAAGGCATTACACAGGTCACTGCCCTTTGATTCAAATGTACAAATGTAAGTTTTCCGCTCTCGATCAAAACACCATTTAATGAGTTTAGATAATCGATACTTAATTTTGGCATGAGGAAGTGTGGTCTACATATCGGAGAAGTAGTATGAAGATATTGTATTGGCTTGGAAATTTCCAGATATTATTTTGTCAATCACATCCCCTAAATTCTTAATAGAACAAAATAAATTTACGTCGTTCCTGTTTATAACAGTTTCAGAATATCTAGTTACGTGCTCTTTAATAGCCGTAAGTGCTGATGTCAGATTTCTAGACAAAATTGTAGTTGAGCAGTTGCTAGAATTTGCAATAAATCGGAGACTTATGCAGTTTTGGTACGCAATATAGTGTTAGGAGATCCAATTTAGAAATAGGGATATTACATGAAGACAGTTCACTGTTATGCTTGCTCAAAATGTCAGATAACTTTCATTGATTTTGATATAAGTATTAGTAGACGAAAGTTCCGAAAGTACAGTTGATATGTAGTAACGTTTTCAAATGATTATGGTGTTGTTTGCAGCTTTATCAGCTAGTGCAAAGTCATGTAAATTGCTTAATTTGTGGATTTGAAATATCTTTCATATTTGGACAGGGTTTTGAAAAAGATGAGGATTTTTTTTATGGAAGTTATCTATTCGAATAGCCTTTATATCTAAAATAAGGTTTTTCCAGTTATTCAGAGCATGCAGTTCGACTCCTGATGATTAAGAGTAACATTCTTATATCTTACCAAGCAAATGGAGATATGTCAAAGCTTATCTTTAATTTCTGTCGACAGCCGTACGGTTTACGTAATACGGTTATCAATAAGCAGTGTCACAGCTGGTAGACCAGGAGTCCCCAAGGGCACATGTAGCCAAGTCCGATCAATTTCGATTAATCGTTTCTTCAAACGCATTCGAAAATTTCTGCTCACAAATGTTCTCGTAATTTCTGAAAAGGGGGTCGTGAAGCTTCATATTCCACCCATCCTGCTTCGTCTTACGGTTTGTTTTGGACATAACTTTCACAGTCTCACTGACGAGGATTAAGTACCGTCTTAATTACGTCTGGTCCATGCTTAAATGATGCTATGAGTTTGAAGACGTGTAACACATGTAACCGATGATGATGTAATGCTGTCTTATAGAGAAAGGGGTCTCCTAAATACCTAATACACATGAAGATTTTTAAAAGTACAGTATCATAATATTTCCTTTTGAGTAGAAGCATCTGATCTCCACGTACCCGTAGTAATTTCTTTTCAAATTGATACATTATGTTATGCCAAGAAGTAGCAATTGCTCTGGTGACAATGTGTCCTCCTTTCAGATAATATCACCTTCTCGTGATCTGTCAGGCGTTTTTGAAGGAGAAATACATCATATAGTTTGTTTCGTTTGAAGTGTGTTTTAGTTTTAAAGGATACAATGATCAATACATCACATATTGTAGTATGTTGACAGTACATGTTTACTCTCATGAACTTGATATCTCTATAAGTGAGTGCGGGACGTAATATCTTTTTCATAGAATACTAGAATACAATTCCACCAATAGCTAGGTCGGTATCGATCGTTGCTTTGGAATATTAATCTCCGATGTTATCATTTGCATAGTTTCTCTGCACTGATGTTAATTCAATTTAGTAATGCACTTCGCTAATATAGAATAACGCTTTTCAAATTCTTTCTATGTCGGCCTCTAGCAGCACTGATGAGATACCATTAGTTATACTGTGTTTTATAGGGGGGAGGGGGGGGGGGTACAGAAATATATTGGATGGATGAAAAAGTTGTATTGGGTGAGGTGAGATCAACACTACTTTTTTCATCGACCGAATATATTTTTGTATCCCCCCCCCCTGTAAAACACATTACAACGAATTTATTCCACCGATTGCTTTTGGCTTGTTTATATAACGTCAACATTCGGTGAAGTCAATATCGTAAAGCGTCTTAGTAGAAGAATATTCTGGCAGTAAAATGATACAACATAATATTCGATTCTTCTCGACCGATCAGATTGCAATAAATTTACCAGAGGTGGGATATTCGATTCTTCTCGACCAATCAGATTGCAAGAAATTTGCCAGAGGTTTTCACATTACTAAAAATATATTTTTCTTGAAAGAAAGAATGGGGGTTATTATTTATGTGTATGTTATTGCTATGTACTAGTATTTGACACGGAACCCAAAACTTCTTCCAAACAGTGCTTGAAAGCACTGGATACCATTCCTTTACAACCATAGAGCAAGTGACCATATTTCGCCGTATTTTTCGTACATTTCTTTGAAAATTTCTTAACTTGGATGCCAATTCAATAATAATTTTGCTAGAATTTAATTTAACTCCATTCTCGATTGAAAAACAACAAAAATAATTTACTTTACGCAGTACATTGTTTCCTTATAAAACGTCAAAATATTTCGTTTCCATGTTTTCGGGGATGACCATATTTCGCCGTTTTTGTTGATATGTATCCTATTTACACACAAACGGACAAAAATTGTGATTTCCTTTTCAGGAAATGTTTCGTCACCACTACTTCTATGAAATCCTGCCAAATAAATGTTTTCTTTTTTTGGTTTTTATAAAAATTTCGGATGTTTACGTCTAAAATTTGGTGTTTTTGTTAAATTTTCTCCATTTTGTGGTATTTTTTGTCAAAATTGAGTGCAGGATATATCACAATCTATCAAAACATGACTACTACGGTCATATTTGAAAGGATATAGAAAAATAAACTTGAGTAACATTTCCGATAACCAGCGAGAAGCAATAAACTATGAAACGGCGAAATATGGTCACCGGCGAAATATGGTTCCTTGCTCTATTTGTAAGAGGCTACTTTGTATTTTATTTTGTACAAATTGGATTTATTCGAATGAATGTTGAATTCCAACGTTCAGTTCCTTCACGTATGTTACACTACTGTTTAATACAGGTGCACATTTGTTTACAATGAAGAAAACCTATTCTAATTTCAACATTATCATAATCTGAATCGACGATAAATTTGGTTATGACTTTTTAAAAGAAAACAGAAAGATGTGCAATCTGTTGTTGCATAGTTAATAGCCATTTTCTTTTTAATATCAAAATTTAAAAATGAATAATTATATAAACATGTTAATATATGTATTCGAGATTTAATTAAGACAAATATCTACCAAACAGTGCTTGAAAGCGCAACAAATCATTCCTTTAAAACGATACATGTGAGGCGCTTCTTTGTCAATAAAGATACATGTATTTGAATGAATGCTGTATTTTGCTGTTCAATTCCTTCACGTATGTTACACTGCTGCTCAGGTGCACATTCATTTACAATGCAGACTATAAATACTAAGGCCATTTCTTGTTTTTGTTCAGTTTTGCGTCCTTTTGAAATTGAAAAACCTACCAGCCAGCCAGGGAGAAAAACAAACAAGCATATATTAACAAAGTTGGCACTCGGTTGCAATTTCATAATATGTGACATACTATAAGTAACATGTGAAATCTGACAGAAACTTTTTGTTTCATTTGAATATTAACAAAAGATGGAATGTCTCGAATCATTGAAGTACTTTTACATGTAATATAAAGAATTAATAACTTCTCTATAATTTTTGTACAAAGTACATTAAATTTACAAAGATTTTATCATTTTAATTTTGTTTTGTTTTATGACTATGGGCTCAAAACCTACCAGCACGAGGACGCAAAACAGAAAATAACAAAGAAATAGCCTAAGTATATTATAATTTCAACATTTCTATAATTTAGATTTGTATCGACGATAAATTTTCCATCTACAATATTTGGGTACGATGCGTAAGAAAACGAAAATGTACTGTCACCTATGAGAGGTGGCCAACTAAGAAAGGAGACTTTTTTTTCGTATTGTCGTTAATTTTATATTCATTCAGTTTCATGCCCATGACGATTGCTGCCAATTTGACATCAAGTAAACGATTCTTGGCTCTCAACATTATTCAACCGACGTAGTTCCGCGGTTTCCGCATATTCGCCATGGATTTCAAGTTTTTTTTTATTTTTTCTTTGGGGAGGGGGGGGGGTGCGAATAGCTTGTTTTTGTAAGAAAATTATTTTGATCCTAAGAATTCAGCGAGTACACGGCGGATAGTTAACTATTCCTCTTTTCACGAACCTTTGTTCTTTGTCCCTCTTGTTCTTTGCATTTGTCAAAGCATTGTGACGAAAACTACACTCATGATCTTACAAGGTCGGCAACATGTTTAAAACCGGTTCTATTTATAAGTGTTTGATATTAACTAGCTACATGTATATTATTTCAATTCTGGCTCAATCTAAAATAGGAATTTTAGATTTTGAAGCTACCTCATCGCAAAAATTGAAGAATTATGACAAGCAGATACGTCATCTGACGAACAGAATCTAGCAATGATTGAATGAAGATATATGAAGTTTTAATATAGAACGTCGACTTAACACAAGTGTCCAGTTTCAAAAATTTCCATCGAAATTTTTATGCAGAAATCATAGCTTTCGTCAATGAATAAGATTTTTTAAAACCTATTTTTGATAGTCTCGTGTTTTCTAATAGAACTATGAACCAAATAAAAATTGAGGCAATAAACTTCATAGCATTTAGTTCATAGAAAGAATAAAGCAGAAATAGTCCAGTCCTATTATGCCAATTAATTCCATACCGAACCAAAAAAAAAAAAAAAAACAACCCCGAAACAGCGGTTCATTTATTATTTCAAAGTTTACTACATGTATTTGCTATCTTAAATCGTGAAAATATCACCTTTCTCTCTTTCTAGTCACGAATAACAATGATCGTGATTTGATTCTACCTTAAAGTTTATTATTGTAGCCAAAGAAGAACGTCGTCAAATCAAACGGCAGAGCTGCACTGAACGCCAAAAAAAGAGTACATGGCAATGACCAAGAGAAATAAATGAAATAAAAGGCCGCACTGAACACCCCGGAAAGAGTAAATGGCAATGAAAACCAAGGAAACCAAGAGAAATAAATGAAATAAAAGGCGGTACTGAACCCCCCCCCCCCCCCCGGAAAGAGTGCATGGCAATGAAAACCAAGAAAACCAAGAGAAATTAATGAAATAAAAGGCCGCACTGAACACCCCGGAAAGAGTACATGGCAATGAAAACCAAGGAAACCAAGAGAAATAAATGAAATAAAAGGCGGTACTGACCCCCCCCCCCCCCCCCCGGAAAGAGTGCATGGCAATGAAAACCAAGAAAACCAAGAGAAATTAATGAAATAAAAGGTCGCACTGAACACCCCCCGGAAAGAGTACATGGCAATGAAAACCAAGGAAACCAAGAGAAATAAATGAAATAAAAGGCCGTACTGAACACACACCCCCGGAAAGAGTACATGGCAATGAAAACCAAGGAAACCAAGAGAAATAAATGAAATAAAAGGCCGCACTGAACCCCCCCCCCCCCTTCGGAAAGAGTACATGGCAATGAAAACCAAGGACCAAGGAAACCAAGAGAATAAAATGAAATAAAAGGCCGCATTGAACACCCCCCTGGAAAGAGTACATGGCAACGAAAAGCTCCAGAAAATGCACAAAAAACCAAGGAAAATAAATAAAAGCACATTGCTGAGAAAAACAGAAACAGAAGAATTTTGAAAGTCCTTTTAAAATGTTTACATCAATTACAGTTCAATGAGTTCACTCATATACTGTTACAAATGCTTTTTGAATCTGTTGACATTTGAATCAATTTACATGTCTATATCATTATCGTTAAATTCATGCATGTTCTCCTATGTATTATTGCTTGTGCTAAGAACTAATTTTTTTTTTAATTTTGACATTGTGGTTTTTGTATTATCAGCTTTACAATTGTTTTGTATTGTTTTATCATGAACGCTTATGTTCTTTGAAATTCTCCTTCTTTCTTTTTTACATATTTAAACAATGTACGCTTCTAAAAATGTTAAATCGAATACATCAGAGAAAATGTTGCCAATGAGAAACTTCATTCTATCATAAATTGCGTAAGGGGATTCATGAAACTGCTCTGTAGAGGGAATTGGTTAACACTTACCATCTGTTGTTTTATTCATTTCAGTTGGTTGTTTCTTGTTTGGTTGTTTGAGAAGTGATTTGTGTATGGATTGAATTTTAAATAAGGAGTGGATTGCGTAAGGAGTGAATTGTGTATGAGTAGTGAATTGTACGAGCAGTGAATTGTAAGAGGTGAGGCGTGAATTGTGCATGAGCAGTGAATTGTGTGTAAGGAGTGAATTGTGTGAGGAGTGACTTCTGAGAGAAATGTTTGGTGCGAGGAGTAATAGTGTATATAAGGGACGGGAGGTTGTTCAGGGTAAGTTGGGGATAGGTATACGGGGTGTAGGAGGGAGTGTATTGATGGACGAACGGACAGACGTGTGTGTAGAGGGTTTGGGATGGAGGGGAGAACCGTGGGTAGTTGTGTGGATGATGTGTGGTGGTTGGTGGATGGTTGTGTGGATGGAAGGAGAGGTAGCACTCTGGTTATACAGACAGGATGCGCTGGTTCGCACAAGTCCCTGGTGTGGTTGGAATATACCCGTAAACTTAACCTGCTGTATAACCAGTGTTTGTTATTATCTCCTTCCATCCACGAGCGTATCCACCAACGCCACAGTCTATCCACCTAACTATAAATTATACTCCCCCTAATCAAACGAATCCATACGCACGTCTGTACGTAAGTTCCTTCATACATAAGGGGGGGGGGGGGTGCTTAGTTAAGGTTGGCAGGGGCTTTCAGATGAAGGATGTGTCGATAATGTATGAAAGACGGATGGATGCTGATAGAGGGTGTTGGGGATAGGTGCATGGTAATGGGAGGGGGTTATCTTGGGGGTGGAGGGGTGCCTTGTTAAGGTGTGAAAGAGGTTTGAATGATCGCCAGGTCTTTGGAATGAATGAATGAATGAATGAAGGTCTATTGAGAATGGGATACGCTGACTTTGCTTAAGTTTTGATATATAGTACTTAAAATAAATATACAATTATAATGTCCTCTTTATAACTTTTGGGTACTAAGAAGTTGTCTGTTTGTTTTCTTTTGATTTGTTTCATGAAGTCCAAAATCTTAATTGAAATAAATGTTCAGAAAGTTTGAAAGAACTTATAATATGGAGTTTCTCATTGTCCTGACAATATACAGGAGGTGAACGTACCATATATCACAATGTCAGATCACTTCCCTATTTGTATAACGCGCCGACTACCCAAAATAAATAAAAAGTCAACACATTTGGAAATCACTTACCGCGACTTTAAGAATTTTGATGAGTTTCTATTCCTACAAGATTTAGCAAATGCCCCATTTCAACATATTGAGCAATTTTCTGACGTTAACAACGCTATGAATTTGTTTTTCCATATATTTCTTGATGTTTTCAATAAACATGCGAGCCTTAAAACAAAACGGGTTAAAACTCAAACTAAGCCTACATGGTTGACCCCTGAAATTAATGAAGCTAGACACAAACGCGACTACTTTCACAAGAAATTAGATTTTGATAATTATAAAATCTGGCGCAATAAAGTAACCACTCTCATTATAAAGGCAAAAGAAAACTACTTTAGTAAAGCAATTAATGAAAATAAAAACACAGGCGATATTTGGCGGAACATGAAACAAATTATACCTAAAGGAAGTCATTCGATCCCAAATAAACTATGTGATGGAGAAACAGAAGGTGAAACTAAAGAAGAAATGGCTAAAATCTTTAATCAGTTTTATGCAAATATTTCTAAGCAAATTGTAACTGAAAACATAAGTCCTGTGTCTACTTTAGAACTTCTTAAAAATTTTACTAAGTCAAAGTTAACAACAACAAATATATTTGAAATTCAACCAATACTCGAAGAGGAAGTGCATAAGATGCTAAAGAAACTTCAAATCAATAAATCAGCTGGAATAGACAACGTAGGACCGCGAATTAGGGGTTACCATGCGTGTGTTTTACAAAAACTGACAGGGTATCGACGAATCCCCTGTCAGAAATTGAGTTTTACCGCGAGGCGTTAGCCGAGCGGTAAAACGGATATTTCTGACAGGGGATTCGCCGATACCCTGTCAGTTTTTGTAAAACATCAGTATGGTAACCCTATTCTAATGCATTGGTCAGTAATGAGCTAGAAAACGTCTGCTTTTAATGACGTCGTCATAGGAACGCATGACGTCATTGCAAAAACTGCAGTGAAACGTGAATCCCCTTGCAGTTTTTTCATCGCTCAACCAATCAGAATGCGCGTTACAAACGGAGTGCATTAGAATACTAAAATTATCTGCTGATATTATAGCAAAACCAATAACTCATTTGCTAAATTTAAGTATCTCAACCTCGAAATTCCCTGATAACTTCAAAGTAGCAAAGATCATTCCAATTTATAAAAAAGGCGATAAGACAGACCCAGGAAATTACAGACCTATCTCATTACTCCCGACAATTTCAAAACTCTTCGAAAAACATGTTACATCCCAAGTATACAACTTCCTTACAGAAAATGATTTACTAATGGATTCTCAATCTGGGTTCCGTAAGCTCCATTCCTGTCAAACAGCTTTGACTAGACTTACAGAAAAATGGATAAAAGAAATTGATGATGGAAATATGACTGGTACTGTTTTGTTGGATCTTCGAAAAGCATTTGACCTAGTTAATCACCCACTTTTATTAGAAAAAATGAAGCATTATAACTTTGATACAAATAGCTTACAATGGTTTAAATCATATCTTTCAAACAGGTCACAGGTCGTACAAATAGGTAATACGCAATCAGGTCTAGAATCCATTTACTGTGGTGTTCCACAGGGCTCTGTGTTAGGACCAATTCTGTTCCTGATCTATATTAATGATCTTCCACTCCATGTCAAAAATTCTCTTCTTGATCTTTTCGCTGATGATGCGACTCTACATCACTCCGGACACATAATTGATCAGATTGAAAGTAATTTGAATGATGACATACTCAGTGTTAAGACTTGGTGTGATGAAAACAAAATGGCCATCAATGAAAACAAATCTAAATGCTTGCTAATTGGTTCTCGTCAACGTTTATCACGCCTTGATAAAAAAGAAATTGATATCGAAGTAAATGGAAAACCTCTTCAAAATGTAGAAGCTGATAAGTTACTTGGAGTTACGATTGACAACAACTTACAATTTAACAAACATATTAGCGAAGTGTGTCGAAATATATCCTGTAAAATAAGTCTTTTAAGGAGAATTAAACAGTATTTGAATAAACATTATAGAAAGCTGTATTTCAATGCTTACATACTACCAAGTATTGACTACTGCCTCACTATTTACGGTAACGCTTCTAAAACACAACTTGATCGCGTCCTTAAGTTACAAAAGAGCGCGGCACGTGTAATTATGGATGCCCCGCCTGATTCACCATCCCAGCCTTTATTTGATGAACTAGGTTGGCTAAATATTTATGATAGATGCATGTTTAACAAGGGAGTACTTCTTTACAAAATTTTCAATAATCTGGCCCCTCCATATCTCTGCGACCTTTTCTCTAAAAATTCAAACAGCCTTTACACTTTGAGATCTGTAACCGGAAATGATCTACAAGT
Organism: Pinctada fucata; assembly: GCA_028142955.1. NCBI lineage: Eukaryota > Metazoa > Mollusca > Bivalvia > Pterioida > Pteriidae > Pinctada > Pinctada fucata. The sequence goes on from AP027104.1 coordinate 22,761,679, forward strand.
CCCAAGACACAAGACAGAGTCCTTCAAGCGCAGTTTACAATACAGTGGAGTCTCCTTATGGAATGAACTTCCATCCAATATAAAAGAAGCATCGTCTTTATTTAGCTTTAAGAATTGCCTTTATAAATATCTTTTTGGAAAAGGAAAGAATGAAGATCCCTTGTAATGTTAAATTTATCAAACGCCATGATTCAATATTTCTATTTATCACTTATCATGACTTTTACCATGTCTTATGTATATATATATATATTGTAAATATGTTATGTGTATTTGTTTGTTTATGAAGGCCTTGAGGAAGAATAGTGTCTCACTAATCGAGTTACCTTCTTAAAATAAAGAATTTATTATTATTATTATTATTATTATTACTTATGTTAAATGTTTTATTACTTCAAATATATATTCTGCAACTCGAAGAAATATGTTCTGATTAAGTCTATTTCATCATTTTGATTCACAGAATACTAATCCTCTGATCATTTAAAGTAGGTGTTATGGTTGAGAAAGGTTTGTTTCTTAGAAAATAAAACTTTTTTTATTCTACATTTAAATAGTTACAGTATCAATTATATTTTTTGTGTGTAAGACTTTAATGTTTTGAAAAGTATCACAATATATCGAACTACACTTTATATACTAGAATTCAAAGTGTACCCATCGTTTTCTTCCTTTTCAGTGTGATTAAGATGTACATGTATGTAATTTCATTTTGTAATTTACATTTTCCTTCCTATTATGGTTCGTTATTTGTTACACAATGTGCCAAGAGTATTCTTTTTTATTGTTGATCTCTTCCATTTTTAAAATATTTAAATGAGAAAATAAACAATTTTGCATTTTTCAATTATTTTTTTCATATTTCAACAAGGGATATGAAGAAGCTACATTAATTCCCAGACTCATCGTATCTGACAGTCCTCTCTTCGTTCCATCCATAAATGGTTCACTTTTTATGTCGCCAGCAACGCAAAAGCGACATATGATATAGTGATCACTTTGTCTAGCGTTTGTCTGTCTGGAAGTCATACTTTCACATGTTTTACTATAACTGACTTGATATACATAAGACATCTTTCAGAGATGGTAGAGCATGATGAGACTCGGCACCAAATATACGTCAAGGTCACCGTCAAGGTCACATACTTAGGGTCAAAGAAGATTTTTTTGATGAAAAAGTTTCAAAAATTCATTTAAAATCTATTTTTCTAAAAAATGATTTGAAACTTCGTATTTTTGTAATTCATGAAATAGGCGTGTTCTTTCATATATGTTATGGGTTCCCAGACCATAAGTCCTTAGTTGTGAACTTTTTGTGAAAGGGGGGGGGGGGGGGGGTCATTGACAATACACTTTCATACCTGGCTATAACTTAATTGATATGCATTCCACTTCAGTAGGAATAATGATGTATGTATAGAGGTACTTTCAAGGTCAAGGTAATATATTTAGGGTCAAACATACAACCGGCGAAATACTTGTTATTAAACTGTGCTATTCATTTCTTTAATCTACAATAAAGTTTTACCAAATTTTATATGAAAGAACTATCAAACAATTGTTCTTCAAAATTTAATTCACCTGTTCCAGTTTGTTTAGATTACTAGTAACGCCTCTACATTTTATCCATTTACACAACAACCTCCTTAAAAAAAGTTTGACCAAATTTCATGGATAAAACCTGACCAGTAACACCAGATCATTATTCCATAAAATCATTATCACAGCATACAAAGTCGAAATGTAAGTAAAACCAAGAAGAAGCTGTATAAGTTATGATTGTTAAATCTCAACTTGGAATGATACAATGTGCACAGAATGAGTAAGCATCGCCTGCATGCGAGTCAACTCCATTTTTTTATCAAATAACTCCTCTGCCATAATTAATTGTTCGTCCCAAAGCATCAAGAATCATTCAAGTACATGTACTTCCCTAAAAATGTCCATGAAATTCTTTTTTTTTTTTTGCGGAGAAGTGAAAAATGTGAAAAGTTGTTACGAACGCTGGATGGAACACAATGGGAATTGCTGTATACCTTAGAGACTTTGGCTAATGTGAGCTAAAAAGTCAAGGAAAATGCATACACACTCACACACACACTACCAATGAGAAGCACTCACTCACACATCACGAACAAGAAACAATGGTTTGGCGAGAAGAAATCAATTTACAGCTAGCTAATGAATACGTGGGCGTGGAAATTGTTAGAGGATTATACCTTCAATATTTCTCCAGCCCCCCCCCCCCTTTTTTTTCGTTATTTTTGTGTGTCACATAAAGGCGAAATATTGAAGCAATGTACGTTATTTCTTGTTTTTAATCGCTTTTGCATCCTTTCAAAATTGAAATCCAACAACCGTTGAGGGACATGTAATACATAGTTGCATTATGAACATACATTAGACAAATCATGATCAAAGGAGGAGGTACATTAAGATCCCATATCGGCCCTGTTGTTTCCTGAGAAATTCAAATCGTGAAAATTGATCAACTGTGTTTATTTTATTTATCTACAAGATCAATTACATATATACATAAAAAGCGCTTTTCATCTTGATGCACCCCAACGAAATTATAGCTCATCAAACCAAGGAAGGATTAAGAAATCCGGATTTTTCTCTAGAAATTCACATACATTTTCGAGAATTTCATATAGAGCAAGACAATCTGCTAAAAATAAAAGTAGAAAAATGAATCAATAACCTCCATATCTGTCGATTAAAGTTGAAAAATTAGTAGCAGACGCTCTTGCTCTAGTTGAAAATTAATGACTTGTCTTGCGTAGAATGTATATGGAAAATGCCGTCTTCCACCGCAACGTCATAGGTTCCTTCCACTACTTTCCACTCTCAATATGACCTTGCCTTCACCCCTTAGGTCCCATGTATTTTTCAAATTAATTAAAAAGGAAATTACATAAATTCAGATTGAAGATAGGGATAAAGTTAGAATAACTGTTCTAAATTATGGCGCCAAAAATTAAAAGTAATCGCATTTGTTGTTTTCCGACGTCATTAAACTACAATGACGTGACGTCATAATAGGGCCGCCGACAGAAATCCTGTCGAAACTGGGGACCCCTGAATCCAAGGGTACTTTGCGATGAAGCGTCTGGCGGAATGCGATGAAACCCTTGGTGCACCAAGATGGGAAAATGCATGGACCACGGCGGCACGGCGTTATGACGTCATTATAATGACGTCATTTGATTGACACCGCAGGTGCATGCACTTGTGTGACATATTTAAATCAGGAATCGGTTTTCTCTTAAAATTTCGGTTTGATTTATAAACGTTTGTAGTAAAAATAAATAAAATCTCCGCCGGTAAAATAACTTAAATTTTAGGAGTAAAATAGTACAAATAAACCGAGCTAGTTAATCAGAATTTAGATTCGTTGATTCGAGGATCACGAATCCACTATAACTGATAGGGATTAAAGAAAATGCAGTCACATGCAAGGTCAAAGTAACACACATGTACTCGTATTTGAGAATTCTTCCAATTTTACTTTTGTGGTAAAAAATGTCGATTCTTAAGTATGCACCCCTCCCCTTTCCAATTTTTGTTTTTCGTATCTGGGGAAGTGTTCCCCCCGGAGATACAGAACCGCACTTTGCAAAAAAAAAATGTATCATGGATACACACCTCCAGTAAAAGTGGCTTTCTGTTATTTCTATGAGAAAAAGATAAGTTTTGATCCCAAAACTAGCAATATTATGCAAAACAGATGAAAAATAACTGCATATTCTGATGGGATGCCGTATAGGTATACATTTTAAAAAATAAAAAGTTCTTGAAATTTCAATTTTCAAAATTCCTGTTTTCAGGGCAGATTTTACGCCTTATTTTAACAGCTCCTTTGTGTAGACCGTCGGCAATTCAGCTATTTCCGTATAAATAAATTCGCATGTACATAAAAGGAGTCAGAAACAGAAATGTTCAGCAACAAACAAACAAAAAAGAAAACAAAACACCCCCCCCCCCCCAAAAAAAAAACAAACTATGCGTTGCAGTAATTAGGTTTGTAACTGACCGCCCACGGAGATCAAGCCCATATATAGAAGGCTCTGCTTCGCCTCGCATTCTATTGGCATGATCAACCCGACAAATCTCTGTAGACGGTCAAGATCATGGGCGGATCCAGGATTCTATTTCATGATTGGTCCGTAAGTCCGAATTTTTCTGAATAGAAAAAAAGGGGGGGGGGGGTTACACACCAGAAAATAAAGTCCTTGATTAATGACTGTCAGTTCTATTTTTCATTACATGTATAAATAAAACAGATGACTGGCGGTCTAAACAGCGAGCAAAAGCTTACATTCTTTAATTTCCACATCATAGTACTATAACCTTGAATTTTCACGTCATTGTACTTGATTAATGATATGTTAATACAAAAAATTGCGAGCGATAGCGAGACGTTGAATTGTTTTTTTTTCAGAACAAGTCCTCTATTCGTATCTTTTTCGGTTTTATAACTCTTAGTGCCCCTATTTATTGACCAAAGTGAAATGAAGGGGTTTTTTTTTAGGAAAGCGCAGCATCTTTTAAAAAAATAACGTGTGTGCCGTACTATTTGATCTAAAGGGGTTCCGAATCCCTCTCTCCCCACCCCAGCACCACCAACATCACCAACGTTGTCCGCGTTTTAATTATGAAATTATAGCATATTGATTTTTTATCCAAAAATATGCCGGCGATTCGATACAAATGTAAAATAATTACAAACTGTTCATTTTTTGGTGTTTAGGTGAAAGAAAAACCAAACCAAACCAAACTAAATACACACTGTTTTGGAAAAATACATCACCCTGATACATGTATACATTAGTTATTATGTATATAAAATTATTGAATCAGTAAATGGAATTGAACAGTATAGCCATAAGAAAAATATAGTCTGCGTCTGTCTTTTGGTAGCTTTCTCGCAATCTTGTGACTTCTCGTAAATACATCAATAAATCGAAATCTACTCACAGGGGCTACAGTACACAGAGTACAAAATAAATCCCCCACTTAAAATACATAAATAAAAAATGTTTATGTATTATAAGGGGGGGGGGGGGCTCGTATTTATATTGTACTCCCTGTGTACTGTAACCCCTGTTATTCACCGTTATTTTGTCGAATTCTTTCAGTGGCGCCATCTATCACAGTTTCTTATAACGGCTGTGATAACTGTACACGCAAGATTTATTCTATTAATTTGTTCAATTTTATGTTTTATTCGTATATTACTAAATAAATTCATTAATTGCAGCTAGATATAATATGAATCAAGGCAAAGCCTTTTTGTGCGAGCGGAGAGAAAATAGATATGATTATATGAAATAAAAAAAGATCTTTCTATTATATTTTGACTATGATGGATTATCTTATCTTACAAAACTTTCTATTTGATGATTGCCAAAAAAAGGTAGTATAAGGCGAGTGGAAACACGGAGGCATTTGTAAAATTGATCTAGACCAGCAGATCTGATGAACATTTTAAGGGGGGCTTAAAAATATGGTTCTTTTAAGATATGGTTCTTTATAATTCATTTTTGTTTTGTAAGAATAATGTTTAGGTTAGCTGAAAATAAATTACTTAAGAACAAAAGAAAAAATAAACATATTCCGACTTCTGACAGTACGAAACCACCCGAGACGAGAAAAAACGTCTCTTTTAAAACCGGAAATGTCGGATTTCCCGTGGTTACGTCGCCTTGTTGATACTTTATCGTTACCTGATTTACGAAATATATTTTCAATAAATTTAACTTATAAACAAAAATTGAGTATAACATATACGTCTACTTGGAGTCGAAAAAAAATTTAAATGCAATATCCAGCATCTCCGCAGTAACTCTGTCTGCGAGGGGACGAAAGTTTTTGAAAGCATAGTAGTACATTCTCATTCTTTGATTCAGCATATTTTCTCAATAAAATATGTGTATACGCGTTACCATAAGGGCGAGCTTCGCTCGCAAAGGCCCTTCGGGCCTTTGCAGCGAGCTCCGCTCGCTATTAACATACATTTATTAAACAAGCTAAGGTTCATTTTTAATTAATGCTTATTGACGTATTTAGATGGGCGTTTTGGGCGCCACCACCACCAAAAAAAAAAAAAAAAAAAAAAAAAAAAAGAAAAAAAAAAAAAATCGGTAAGTAAGGTACATTCGCATTAGGTTGGCTTATACTTTAGTTTTTATTTCGAACTTTCGAAAAAATATTTTCTCGCTCCCGGCCGCTCGCCACGTAACAGTTTGTTGTTTGCATATCAAATTGCTCTAAAAGAAACTCCGGCTTTTTATGATAATTATACTAAGTAAGTCAACATACCCTTACAGCAAGGGGTGTGTTACCCAACCTCCCCACCCCTAAAAATCGCTAGCTTGCTTTGCTTATCAGATTTTCGATCATAAAATATAGCTTTTCATAACAATCCAATAACCATGATAAAGATTTCAAATGGCTATTTCAATACTGCCTTCATCAAGCAAAACGGTCAATCGCCGCAAGATAATTTTTCGCCGCCTCAGGAACGCCCTGGACTCCTTGGACAGGGACCCTAGTCGCTCTCCCAGACTCATTGACTTTCTTGTGACTGATATTCACTACATCCCCCATTTCAAATTTAAGCTGTAATATCTCTGTCTTTTCGTTCGTTTGAATGACTGTGTAATATATGCACGGATATGATTTTTAAAGACATCGTAATTCCCTTAAATTCTAGAATCAGTTATAGCATTAAAATGAGACAGTCTCCAAGAATAACCATGAAGTTAAAATACGACGTACGATATTTTATCAATCGCGGATTTTCGAGTATTCATGAAATCGTTTCATGGCAAAAACTTGAGCAAAACAATCATTATGAATAATGTAAGAATACAGCAATTTGTTATCTGACAACGTTATATCACGACGTGATCATAACGTCACATGACGTCAAAGTCAGTGAAACAGAAAGCTTACCTACGTGTTTTCAAATTGCTATAAAATCGCAACGGAATATCCGATTCTCAAAATTTAAACTGATTTACATTCCGTAAATCTTTTATTTTCATTGTTCAAAGTTTGCCTCATTTCTCAGATAGGGCCGATTTTGGCCCATAACGTACCTTCTCCTTTATTTATAAAACAAAATATGTATGCAATAAAAAATTAAGTTGAAATGTATTGCTTGAAGCTTTGATATCTTTGCAGAAGTTTAGATTTCATAATATGCAATATGAAAGCGAAAAATTTACAAAGAACAAGAGGCCCAAGGGGGCACATCGCCCACATGAGATGCAAACAAAATAATGATAGTGGACAATTTGATTGAGGTTCTTGAGTACTTGCTTCCTTCAAGGTTTCATTAAATTATGAGCATCAATTTTCGAGATGTCGAAAATGTATGAGGCGCCGTTTTACTATTTATTCCCTATTTTTTGATATCACAAATTTATTTTTTGATATCAAAAAATCATTTTTTTCATATCACAAATTTACTTTTTGATATCAAAAAATAATTTGTGATATCAAAAATTTATTTTTTGATATCACAAAATCGATTATTTGATATCAAAAAGTCGAATTTATGATATCAAAAATTTGATAAGATTTTGTGATATAAAAATTTTTTTTTTGATATCAAATAATCGAATTTGTAATATCAAAAAATCGATTTTGTGATATCACAAAATAGAACGGATTTGTGATATCAAAAAAATCGATTTTGTGATATCACAAAATAGAACGGATTTGTGATATCAAAAATCGATTTTGTGATATAACAAAATAGAATTTATGATATCAAAAAATCGATTTTGTGATATCACAAAATAGAACGGATTTGTGATATCAAAAAATCGATTTTTTGATATCACAAATTCTATTTTTTTACATCAAATAATGTAATTTTTGATATCATAAAATCAATTTGTATTAGCCCTTTTACTATTTATTCCCTATTTCTGATATCAAGAAATAGATTTTGTGATATCACAAATTCGATTTTTTGATATCACAAATTCGATTTTTTGATATCACAAATTCCGTCATATTTTGTGATATCACAAAATCGATTTTTTGATATAAAAAATTTCATTTTGTGATATCACAAAATTGAATTTGTGATATCAAAAATTCGATTATTTGATATCACAAAATATAATTTGTGATATCAAAAAATCGATTTTTTGATATCACATAATATGACTGAATTTCTGATATTAAAAAAATCGAATTTGTGATATCACAAATTCGAATTTGTGATATCAAAAAATAGGGAATAAATAGTAAAACGGCGCCTCATAAAAACGTGTCAGTCAAACAGAGCCCTCGGTGGCCATATTTGTAAACCAATTGGCACAAAACAAACTTTGTAGAGGATCATGAGTACTTGCTTCCTGTAAGGTTTCACAAAATTCTGTGCAGCAGTTGCAGAGGAAAGGTCGAAAATGTGTCAGCTAATCAGAGCCCTCGGCGGTCATATTTGTTGACCGATCGGTACGAAAATCACAAACTTAATGGAGGATCTTGCGTAATTGTTTCATATAAAAAGGTTTCGTGAAATTCTGTACAGCAGTTGCAGAGCCCTCGACGGCCATATTCGATGACCGATTGGCACGAAAAACACAATCTTGGTAGAGGACTTTGAGTTCTTGCTTCCTGTAAGGTTTCTTAAAATTCTGTGCAGTGGTTGCAGAGAAGAAGTAGAAAATGCGTCGGCCAATCAGAGCCCTCGGCAGCCATATATGTTGATCGATCGTCACAAAAAAACACAAACTTGGTAGAGGACCTTAAGTACTTGCTGCCTGTAAGGTTTCGTGAAATTCTGTGCAGTGGTTGCAGAGGAGAAGTCGAAAATAAGTTAGTCAATCAGAGCCCTTAGGGGTCATTTTTGTCGACCGATCAGCACAAAAAAGCACAAACTTGGCAGAGGACCTTGAATACTTGCTTCCTGTACGGTTTTGTGAAATTCTGTGCAGTGGTTGCAGAAGAAGAATCGAAAATGTGTCAACAAATCAGAGCCCTCAGTGGCCATATTTGTTGGCTGATTGCCACGAAATACACAAACTTGGTAGAGAATCTTGAGTACTTGCTTCCTGTAAGGTTTCGTGAAATTCTGTGCAGCGGTTGCAGAGGAGAAGTGGAAAATGCGTCACCCAATCAGAGCCCTCGACAGCAATATTTGTTGACCGATCGTCACGAAAAACACAAACTTGGTAACGGACTTTGAGTACTTGCTTCCTGTTCGGTTTCGTAAAAGTCTGTGCAGTGGTTGCAGAAAAGAAGTAAAAAATGTGTCAGCTAATCAGAGCACTCGCGGTCATATTTGTTGACCGATCGGCACATAAACACTAAATTGGTCTTCTCTGCAAGCGCTGCACAGAATTTCACACAACCTTACAGGAAGCAACGACTCAATTATACTTAAACTTATAGCAATTATACTTTGCTCAATATTGGCTTCTAAAGGCAAAATCACTCATGCAGAAAAAGTAGGTCAAGGTCATTTTATGACAGTTTGAAAAAAGAAACTTCCAATATGCAAGTTTGGTACATGTATCACTTATACTTTGCTCAATATTGGCTTTTGAAGGCAAAATCACTCAAGCGGAAAAAGTAGGTTACGGTCATTTAAAGTTTGATCAAAGATACATCTAATATGCAAGTTTGGTACATGTATCACTAATACTTCAAAAACCACTCAAGCGGAAAATGTAGGTCAGAAGCTGTGTCCGATGCATGGGTCCATCTCAGCATCCAAATATGAATCACTTGTTTGGTTACTGTAGCATCAGTACTTTGTCAGAAACTGAGCTACCCCAAACTTCTTAACCAAGTCACACTGAGCTTCCCAAAACTTTTTTAAAACATGCTTTATGAAGTAGCACAAGTGGAAAATGTGGGTCAGATGCAGCATCAGATGCACGAGTTCATTTCAGCATCCCAAGATGAATCACTTGTGCAAATTTGGAACATCAGAACTTTGTCAAATACTGAGGTATCCTAAAATTCTTAACCAGACGCAGACGCGGACAGGGAAGTAGACAGAGAAGCGGACGCATGAAGGTATAGCACAAGTTCACCTAACTTCGTGAGGGGAGCTAAAAATGCGTCAGCCAATCAGAGCCCTCAGCGGCCATATTTGATGACCGATCGGCACGAAAAACACAAACTTCGTAGAGGACCTCAGGTCGTTGCTTCCTGTAAGGTTTCGTGAAATTCTGTGCAGCGCAGATGTCAAAAATGTGTCAGCCAATCAGAGCCCTCAGCAGCCGTATGCGATGACCGATTGGCACGAAAAACACGAACTTGGTAAGAGGATATTGAGTTGTTGCTTCCTGTAAGGTTTCGTGAAATTCTGTGCAGTGGTTGCAGAGATGTATAAAATGTTGAAAGTTTACGCTGGACGATGGACATCGACGGACGACGCGCTATGATAATAGCTCACTTGAGCTTCACTCAGTTGAGCTAAAAAAGGCTATAAAGGAAGGACATCGCTATAAGTCGTATTTAGTGATGAAATAGAATCGTAACCCAATTTATATAAAGATGTAGGTGAACGAGTTACTTTTAGCTTGCTTTTATCTTATCAAATACTATAAAAAGGCATAACCACCAAAGTTCAAGTGTTTTATATGTCAACTCGTGTTCATAATAAGCTACCCCCTTTTTTCTTGATTAGATAAATTGATAAGTTCACCAATATAATAGTTTGATCTTGATTCAAGCAATCTTTGAACCAAAATACAATTTTGTATAAGATCTATCCTTCGAAACATTGTGCCAACTTATGAAATACTGGATTGACAGTTAAGGGCATCTTTTCAAACCAACGAAATAGAACTGTTAAAGAACTGATAATGTAATATGTCTGACCCGAAGTATTTGTGACCTTGACTTTCACTGGATGTTGACTCTCATCAGCCTTGACCGTCCTTGCTAGTTCAATGCATATCACTCAATTTATAGCAGACTACCAGACAGACAGACACCGGATAGAGTGATCCCTATACATGTATGTAGCTCTTGTGTTCCTTGTCCCTTTTGCGTCTCATTCTGCTCTGCTCTGTGTTTTTAAATTGGGTGTTTTATAGTTTTGCTGTGGATGCTGCAACTGAGTGTTGTTGGAGATCCCCTCCTTTCTATTGCATTGCAAGCAACATGAAAACTAGATATTAAAGGACAAAGATTTTGAAGGACAAATTTTTTTTACAGACTAAATTAGGGGATAATTAGGGTTTCCTTAGTAATGGGTAATCTATGTAGGCTGAGGAATGCACACATTGTGGTTTTCCTTTTGTTTTAAGATTTTAATTTTGTGAAGTGGAAAGAAGTACTAGTTTATCCAAAACACTTGTGAAGCCAGGAGGGTTAGTGCAAAAATGTTTACTCAATTTTAGATAACTAAAGATGACAGGAGGTGCACTTAGACATGCATTTTGTCCAATTCACAGAAAGCCTAGGAAAAGCTTCCCTCTATCAGGAACTGCAGCAAGATAAAATCATTGACTGCTATCTTTAATAATACGATTTTTCAAACTAAAATATAAGAACTAAGGTTTCCTAACAGGAAAAATTTGAAGAAGAAAACATCAAATCCATATTTTTTTCTATCTTTTTATTTGAATAGATTTTAAGATTGAATCACTGTAAATAGTAACAGCACAATGTAATAGCACTTTATGCGATGAGTTGAGAAAGTTCATGTTTGCAAAATATTCTGAAGTGACGAGACCTAAATACAAAGTGCTTTGTTCAAAATTCTACATGCTCTCTTGCACTTCCTGAATACCTAGCAAAATGCATAATTTCTGAATCTTGGATGTACAATGTAAGACATAAGTTGAACAAGTTCGCTTGCAGCACATGTTTATAAACATAAAGATGATTGGATTGTGAAATGTTCAGAGTGAAGGATGATGGGATATCAGTGGTCCATTCTCTCCTCAGCCTGGGGGTCAGCGGCCTGAGGATCAGCTGGGGGTGGGGGCTGGTCCTCACCTTCTTGCTGGGTGTCCATTGCCGCCTGAAATATCAAAGAAAGTCTCTATTACACTGTTTGAAAACTCAACCTCTCCTTTACAATAAAATAAAGAATATTTTATTTCAGACAAATATGCTTCCATCAAGAAATTAGTATGTATAAAACTTCTTTCAATGTATTTTAGCAAACAATCTGTTACGTTTCAAAATGAAATATGGTAACTACTTCATGATTACTTTTCCGTTTTGCCTGAATAAATTAGAGCATTTGCAGTCTACGTTTCAGAACAGAAATCAATTAGACTACATGAAGCAATAAAATAAGCTGTATTTTCAAATTGATAACAGAAAATACTGTAAACATGTAAATGTGGAAAGTTTTGGACGTGAGTACAAAAGTGCAATTTTCACTCATTTCACGAATCAGTTGATTCTGGAAAAATTTCACCCCTGCAAAGATTACCTTGCTGCATTCTTAAAAACGCAGAGCTGATTATAATCCTGAATATTCCCGCCAAGCGTAACATCTTGATATTAGCAAACTTTTCCCCCAGCAAACTTACCACGCTTACAGTCTCGAGTTAAGAATTGGAATAATTTTGTATCTGTCTCTTTCTATCTGTATCCATCATGAATTATAGCAAAATAATTACCTGATCTTCTGGGGCTTGAGCAGGCGCTCTAGATCTTTCCTCACCCTCAATAAGTTTTAACTTGATAGAGTTAAGGACAAGTTTTATGGTATTCCTGTGATATCTGTATAATTTGTATATTACTGTATATCGGGTAAATTTCGCGAAAATAACCCTAACAAATTGTGCCTTTTTTTCTCTGAGTCTAATTTTCACTAATCTATTTAAAATACCAAAAATTAAAATTTGTACAAAGATTTATTCAATGTGAAATGAAATACGATCATGTATGATGTAACTGCGAACGTTTTTCTGCTGGATTTACGTATCTACGTATACATGTACAATAATACAAATATACATCATACAATTCACTGTTTAAAGCATAAATGATGCCAACTTCATTAAAGCAATTGCTTATCATTTCTGGTTTCCCATGCAAGTAGTCATATAGTTTTGACAATTGTGGTCCGAAAAAGGCCTTTAACACCCAAATTATTGTTTAGATTTTGTTTCTTGTGAGAAATACACGGATAACCAAAACGCTAAATGTCATAATTACAGAACGACGACAGATGGTTTAAAATAAAAGCCGACATGCATTCATATCGGTGATTGTTTGATTTACCATGTTTGCACGGGGTAATTAAATTAATTAATACTACCTGTTATCTGTAAACATCAATTTTAATAATCATAATTATCTTTATCAGACGAGTACTCACTAATACCTCGGGACATTTACATATAACTGAACCTCTTTAGAAGCTTTAGTCTATGTCTTTTTTTTTCAGTCTATGTCTTTTTTTTTCGCTATGTCCATTTTTCGCAATTTGATAATGCTCGCGAACTTTGCGAAAATTATACACACACGAAACATTCCGGATACACGGTATATTGGAAAGTTACATCAAACTAGGCTTTTCAAGAACAATAGTTATGTCCCTTGTCCCATGCTTGCTTTTAAATGCTGTATACAGCTCTGAATTTTCCCAGACTTATTTTTGCCCTGTTGAGATATAAAACCGACTCATCCAGTCTGGAATTCGGCCTCTACTGAATTTTGCTCCACAACCCATTGTGTGTAATTCAATTTTCTCAGATTTAAATTTGCCTTTGCATATATAATAAAACACCGCTAAAGATGGTATGGCCGGATTGCAAAGTAAGTTTTTGTCACTAACTGGGTCAAGATTAATAGGTCAAATAATACAGCATAGATTGAAAGGTTTTGTCAGAGGCAACCTACATGTATAAAATAAAGTTTCTACTGCATACCGGTAGATTTTGCTTAAACCAGGAACTTTAACCAAAATCCTTAACTAGGTCAAAGTCTAAGGTCAAGGTCACTAGGTCAAATGTTACTGCATAAATTGATAGGTCTTGTCATGGGCAAGCTTCATGTATAATATAAAGTTTCTACTGCATATAGTTACTTCATGTATAATACATTGTATAAAGTTTCTACTGCATAAAGTTACTTAGATTTTGCCTCAACTAGAAACTTCAACCAAAATCTTTAACTAGGTCAAAGTCCAAGGTCAAGGTCACTAGGTCAAATGTTATGGCATAAATTGAAAGGTCTTGTCATGGGCAAGCTTCATGTATAATATAAAGTTTCTACTGCATATAGTTCCTGAGATTTTGCCTCAACCAGAAACTTTAACCAAAATGTTGACGGCAGACGGACGGATGGACGGACGGAGAGACGGACGGAGAAACGGACAGACATCATCAATCTATAGGCCGGAATTGCTTTGCAATCTGGCCAAAAATTGATGGGGTAGGATGGGGGTTGTGACCTTGACCCTCATTAGTTGTTGAGTCTTATCATGAATGACCATCAAGTAAATTACAGCTATTTATGTGAAAGTATTACTAACAGACAGACAAACAAACAGACAGAATTATCCCTATATGTCAACCTAGGGTTGCAAGTGACAAATTAACTGAACAGACTTTCTACTTCATGTAATTTTAACATTTCACTGTTGTTGAAAAGGATACGTAATCTGTCATCTGGTCATCATCGTAGATAGTGAAATCCATTTCTTTACCCACAATTCCCATGGAGCAGTTCTAAAATTAGAAATTGACACCTCATAATTTTATATAAATTAAAAACAAAATATATGTATTCTGCATTTTTATTAAATGTATTAATTCTTAAATATTAATTATATTTTACAGATAATAACAGGATTATTATCACAGATTATGAATATTTTCCTTAAAAAATTAAACATGTTAAACAAGAATGCATCAAGTGAAAATCCATCTCAATTCAAGAATTTGATCCGCTATGATCAAATTTAAATTTCTAATATGAAATTGAGACTCAATTTGTTTTAAAAGTACATTTTAAACTTTCTAGTAATCACAAATACAGGTAGATTATTTTCATGCACTCAGAGCTAATGTTTATAAATTACTATGAGATTTTCATGTTGCCAAGTATAATGGTAAGACAGCAATACAGAGTTTTATAAAGCCACTAGCCCAAAATCACTATTGAGACCCATAAACTAAGGGTGTGTAATTCCCCACACTAAGATCTCCTACCACTCCATAATGCAGATTGAAATATTAATAAAAACACAAACACCCAGTTACACAAATTTTCTACGCTTGGATGTTTGTGTATTTGAGTATTGAGACCCAATTTGTGTATTTGTGTTTGTCTTTGTGTCACAAGTCTTTGTGTTTTTATTCACTCTGTAATCGTTAAGATTTTTTACCTTTGTTGTAAGCTCAACTTCCTGCGGTAGTGTATCCCTGAGTGCTAATAATCCATGCTTGATCAATTCTTCTAAGGTGCCTGGAAATGAAAATATGATTTGTACAAACTGGAACAATTAATCATAGGTCCACGTAAGAATCAGGCAGGGGTGATACATCAAAATTTTTTGCAAAACTTTTTATTTCTGTTTTGAGACATACACGTACAAATCAAACGTATGATATTCATTTCTCAAATTAGCTATGGTGAAGCTAGATATTCATCTCATAATTTAAAAAGGATCATGAAGGAAAAAAAATGTCGGGAAAAATTTCTCTATATAATTCAACCAAATTTGCTACCCGTATAACTTTCTTCATCATCCAAGTATGAGGAAAATTCCTTCAGAACATTCACATGGACGCTGATCTGAACACATTTCAAAAGAAAACATAGGTAATCACAGATTACGAAGCTCACCTCGTGACAGCAAAATTCAATTCAAACATATTTCTTAGTACATGTATATTGGCTTTTAAAGGCAAAACCACTCAAGCAGAAAAAGTAGGTCAAGGTCATTTTATGAAAGTTTGATCAAAGATACATCCAATATGCAAGTTTGGTACATGTAGCAGTTATACTTTGCTCAATATTGGCTTTATAGAGCAAAATCACTCAAGCGGAAAAAGTAGGTCAAGGTCATTTTATGAAAGATTGATCAAAGATACATCCAATATGCAAGTTTGGTACATGTATCACTTATACTTTGCTCAATATTGGCTTTTAAAGGCAAATCACTCAAGCGGAAAAAGTAGGTCGAGGTCATTTTATGAAAGTTTGATCAAAGATACATCCAATATGCAAGTTTGGTACATGTAGCAGTTATACTTTGCTCAATATTGGCTTTATAGAGCAAAATCACTGAAGCGGAAAAAGTAGGTCAAGGTCATTTTTTGAAAGATTGATCAAAGATACATCCAATATGCAAGTTTGGTACATGTATCACTTATACTTTGCTCAATATTGGCTTTTAAAGGCAAAATCACTCAAGCGGAAAAAGTAGGTCGAGGTCATTTTATGAAAATTTGATCAAAGATACATCCAATATGCAAGTTTGGAACATCTAGCATTTATACTTTGCTCAATATTGGCTTTTAAAGGCAAAATCACTCAAGCGGAAAAAATAGGTCAAGGTCATTTTATGAAAGTTTGATCAAAGATACATCCAATATGCAAGTTTGGTACATGTAGCACTTATACTTTGCTCAATATTGGCTTTTAAAAGCCAAATTAATCAAGTGGAAAAAGTAGGTCAGATGCTGCATCCGATGCATGGGTCTATCTCGGCATCCAAAGATGAATCACTTGTGCAAGTTTGGTTACTGTAGCAAAAGTACTTTGTCAGATGCTGAGCTACCCCAAACTTCTTATCCAAATCACTCAAGCGGAAAATGTAGGTCAGATGCTGCATCGGATGCATGGGTTCACCTCAGCATCCAAAGATGAATCACTTGTGCAAGTTTGGTTACTGTAGCATCAGTACTTTGTCAGATACTGAGCTACCCCAAACTTCTTAACCAAGTCACTCAAGCAGAAAATGTAGGTCAGATGCTGCATCCGATGCATGGGTTCACCTCAGCATCCAAAGATGAATCACTTGTGCAAGTTTGGTTACTGTAGCATCATTACATTGTCAGATACTGAGCTACCCCAAACTTCTTAACCAAGTCACTCAAGCGGAAAATGTAGGTCAGATGCTGCATATGATGCATGGGTTCACCTCAGCATCCAAAGATGAATCACTTGTGCAAGTTTGGTTACTGTAGCATTAGTACTTTGTCAGATACTGAGCTACCCCAAACTTCTTAACCAAGTCACTCAAGCGGAAAATGTAGGTCAGATGCTGCATCCGATGCATGGGTTCACCTCAGCATCCAAAGATGAATCACTTGTGCAAGTTTGGTTACTGTAGCATTAGCACTTTGTCAGATACTGAGCTACCCCAAACTTCTTAACCGGACGCGGACGCGGACACGGACGCGGACACGGACGCGGACGCCGACGCGGACGCGTGGGGTTATAGCATAAGCTCACTCAACTTCGTCGAGGTGAGCTAAAAAGTTCTGCAAAATTTTAAGGTTTTTCAACTGCCTGATCCTTACGTGGACCTGTACTTAACATCATAATATTTATTAAACAATATTTAGTTAAATTTTCTCATTCATTACGTGTTACACATCATGAATGGCATATACTTACAGTCTTGAAATTTATCGAGGAATTTTTCTACGTATGTTCTTGCCGACTGTGAGCGTGCACCAATCGCCATGGCTTTACAATCGTAGTAATTAGCCGAGGGACAAGTCTGGTAGATGTGAGGCCCCTGCTCCTATAGAAGATAAAAATAATGCTTGTTGAACACTGATGCACCACTAGACAGTTTTCATATCACCACGTAGTACGACTCATCTTACCACTAGACAGTTTTCATATCACCACGTAGTACGACTCGTCTTACCACTAGACAGTTTTCATATCACCACGTAGTACGACTCGTCTTACCACCAGACAGTTTTCATATCACCACGTAGTACGACTCGTCTTACCACTAGACAGTTTTCATATCACCACGTAGTACAACTCTTCTTACCACTAGACAGTTTTCATATCACCACGTAGTACGACTCGTCTTACCACTAGACAGTTTTCATATCACCACGTAGTACGACTCGTCTTACCACTAGACAGTTTTCATATCACCACGTAGTACAACTCTTCTTACCACTAGACAGTTTTCATATCACCACGTAGTACGACTCGTCTTACCACTTGACAGTTTTCATATCACCACGTAGTACGACTCGTCTTACCACTAGACAGTTTTCATATCACCACGTAGTACGAATCGTCTTACCACTAGACAGTTTTCATATCACCACATAGTACGACTCGTCTTACCTGCACTAGACAGTTTTCATATCACCACGTAGTACGACTCGTCTTACCACTAGACAGTTTTCATATCACCACGTAGTACGACTCGTCTTACCACTAGACAGTTTTCATATAACCATGTAGTAAGACTCGTCTTACCACTAGACAGTTTTCATATCACCACGTAGTACGACTCGTCTTACCACTAGACAGTTTTCATATAACCATGTAGTACAACTCGTCTTACCACTAGACAGTTTTCATATCACCACATGGTACGACTCGTCTTACCACTAGACAGTTTTCATATAACCATGTAGTACGACTCGTCTTACCACTAGACAGTTTTCATATCACCACGTAGTACGACTCGTCTTACCTGAACTAGACAGTTTTCATATCACCATGTAGTACGACTCGTCCTACCTGAACTAGACAGTTTTCATATCACCACGTAGTACAACTCGTCTTACCTGCACTTGACAGTTTTCATATCACCACGTAGTACGACTTGTCTTTAACCCAAATATAGATTTGGGTATGACAGTGATGCATAGACAAAAATTGAGATTATATTTCTGGTCTTATAACGCATGCAAACCCCATATTTACTATAGAACTCGCCTGGTGTAAAATCTCCAACAAACTTACAGTTCGCTAAGCTCCGCCCATGCACGAACTATAGAGCTCGTGCAGAACAATACTAGAATAGACATAACAACTAGCTAGCTGTGATTTGTTGTCCAGTAATTCCCCTTGTCGCATGAACCAATCAAATTATCACCTCGCTGCTTCGTGGCTTGGTGATAATTTTATTGGTTCATGCAACTCAGGGAATTACTGGACAACAAACCATGGCTAGCTAGTTGTTATTTCTTCAGTATACTTCAGTAATATGAAACTAGTCTAGTATGTATTTCTCATAAACAGGATTAAAATTCTACTGAACCCTATACTTCTAGTCTTCATGAAAACTTGTTTCAGCTACTAGCCAGAAGACAAACTGCACTGCCTGATTGTATAGTTTATTAGGCAATTTCTATTAGGACAGTCAAAATTTCTGGTACCCCTGGTCGTTGGGCTAGTGTGTTTTTTGTGAAGACTGTACTTCAAGGTTTGGGAAAGTTCTTCAAAGAAGGATGTTTATGAAGCAAGCCTCGTCCTGGTACAAGCAAATCCTTGACACTCGGGTTGGATTTCCTTGTCCCTGATCACATCTGGGGATAGATTCTATTAATCTCAATCATCACAGTTAGCTTTATAAATGTCTGTATACTTACGTCATATCCTGCCACTAATAAGCCAACACCAAATGGTCTCCTGCCATACCTCTGGGTGGGAATCTGGGATTCTGGTTTGTATTAAGGAGTGCCTAAGTCTACAGTTACATAAGAGTTATCTAAACTACACTCTTTGCAGTTTAATCTTAGTCGTTCAAAAAAAATTGGGTTATATATGAGTCCATGTGTATTTATGAGGGCTTAAAATGAAGGTCTCTACACACAATATACTAGAAAATCTTCGAACCTGAAATCAATATACTTTCAGGTGACAGGAAATTACCTATAACCAGAAATTTTCGCGAGATACTAATTTTCGCTACAATCGCAAGTAATTTGAAATCACGAAAAAATATTCTCACGAAAAATTGTGTTTGATAAGGTTTTACATAAATTGGTATATTAGTGACATTTTGGTTTTGCTGTACATGTGTCATTCTTCACATATCCTAATTTAACATAAAGCGGAGTAAATCGATTGTATTGTTAAGATAGAAATAACTGAAACTTCAATAATGGAAGGTACAAAACAGTGAAGTCATATGTACATATTTGTGTGTAATATTGTACTCGCGAAAATAATTTAGAAATTGCGATAAACTGTACTCGCGAAAATTAAGACACCCAATTTTACCATGAAATTGTGAAATTTGATACTCTGTTTCTGGTTATACAGTAAATCTTATGGAGTTTGCTTATTTGGAAACGGAAACTAACATTTTCTAGAAATTTTATTTACTCCCTCTGCAACTTGTAAATTTCTCAAAAATCTAAAGGATAATGACAAATGACTGCATGCACACGTGCAAGACCAAAGAAAAGATAACCCAATCACCTCTCTTAGCCTCAATTAATATCCATTGCCATTTGAAATTCTAGGTATTTTGCCCCAACAAGCTGAGTATCATTTTCCAGATTATTTTACAAAATGTTTTACCTGTAAAAGTATACAGATTTCTTCCTAATTTTCAGATTTTTGACAAGCTAAAAATCAACATCATTTTGATAAAGGATACTGTTACCAACTGTGGTTACAAGCCTTGACACAGGTAAAGGTCTGTCGTAGGCGTAACGGGAATTCAGGCACTCAGATCTCATAAAGTTACTGAAAATATCATGTGAAGAAATCATTGTTTTTGTATATCTGTGTTTTGCATATATAAATAATCATGCCTATCGTGCATGAAAATAAACAGTGTGACCAGCTACTTACAAGTTATAGGACACGTACTTACATGCTGACCTCATGTATACAAAAATTTTCTTATAAGAGTGATTACAATTAATTCAATTTAAATTTTTGTTTTCATACTCTCAGGGGTTTTTTTTTTTTTTTGTCAATGTAGAGTTTGAATAGCATAGAAATTTTATAGAATTAAATAATTTTTGTAAATGTATATATATAATTTAAATACAAAAAGCACAAGGAAGAAATAACAATAACGTTAAGTATTCAGAAAGTGTATGATCAGCCCAATTCTGTCCGATTAAATCTAATCTGCCCAATTCGATCCAATTACAATGTAAATTGATCCAATATATATTAAATACTTGTACATGTATATGAGAAACTTATCATTTACCTTAATAATCTAGCATCAGCTGTCAAACCTGCTATAGATACACCTATATGGTCATCAATAGGAATTATCTTCTTTTGATGTGCTGAGAGTTCAGACGGGGCTCTCTGTCGTGTAGAAAATATTTCAGTTTAATAATGTGAAGATCATAGATCGGTAGATGCAAAATATATATTTTTTTCAGTCTATAGTATTACGTTATACTGATAATACATGTACATCTCAAATGTAACGTCTTCATGAAAACTTTTCCGAACCACTAGCCCAATGACAAACATTACAGGTTGACTGTATACATGTAGTTTGTTAACCAATAGCTAGTAGCCCAGCTGAATATCTGGTAGCCCAAGGTGTCAGGCTAGTGACTTTTCGTGAAGACTGCATGTATGGTAAGAGTTTTACCAAATGAAAATGATAACTTTATAAACTTGTAAAAGAAATGAGGACTTATCATAAATATAGACAGGATTTCATTTCTGCATTGTCAAGCTTTTCTGGATAGGTGTTCCTGCAGAAAGTCAAAGTGAAGTTGCAAAATACTTTTCAAGTGATGTTTATGCTATCTTTTCAATATACAGAGTTGTTTCCCTTTCGGAACGGTATCTAAATTAAATGCATCATGACGTAATGAAATTCTTACAGAAACGTCATATTTGAAGCATGTTTTCCAGAATTTACACTAGTTTCCATAGAATTTGATGATGTCAAAATTATTTTAAGTCAGATACTGTCCCAAAAGGAAAATGACCTTAAACTGTCTTTTTTTCACGAGCATTTTATTTTCGAGATATTATTGAGGTCCTTCGATCCGCGAACATAAGACACCGTCAATATGTTATAACACATGTGTAGTAAGTTACGTACATGTATATATGATGTCGCGAAAATAAAACGCCGGGAACCAGTCACTTCACTTGTGTTCGCGAACTTAAGACGATGCCAATAATAAAATGACGGTTTACAGTACTCCGTATAACAATAAAAGCTTCATCTGTTAATATAAATGCTGCAAATTAAATTCCTTACATTTAGTTTGACCAATACAACAAAGCGTACCTTTAGAGCCACTAGAATTGCATGTGTTTTCGATTTGAGTCCTACGGTTGCCGATCCTTGCTTTACCGCCTCCATGGCGTACTCAATCTGATGGATCCTCCCCTGAAAATTTACAAAAATAAATAGAAAATGAACCTTAAAACATTTGCCCCAAACTGTAGCAGATTGTCTTTTGCAAGTTACATCTATATGGAAGTAACATGAAGAGAGAGCTTGACTTTTGACCTACTACAAAAGCCAATTTCTTATCAGATCTGCAACAAAGTACATGTACTAAATGTACTTTTCTTATGTACAAAGTTCCCGGCCTGGACAGACTTTTTCAGCTGAAAAAATGAAGGACAATTTTTGTCCCGGGCGGGACAATGGCTAGTACATGTACGACGTCAAACTGTACTTTCATGTAAATTTTTGCAGCATGTCAAATATGTTGAAAAATAAATTATACGAATTGCATGAAGGTCTATGTATTGTGACTAAGTGAGATGTAATGAATTTTAGCAATTTGTTAAAAGCACTCATTAATTTAACAGATATGAAAGAATCAATAATTACCTGTGGACTCCACACTGTAACATCATTGTCATACTGGTTCCTGAACTGTACATGTAATAAATGAAAAGTATGCATATGTAATGATTAAGCCACATAAAGACGGTACTCTAAACAAAATGTATTAATGGTGGTTGACTCTTTTATGAGCTATGTATATATATATAAATATGTACATGTGCATTAGAAGAATTACAAGTTACACAACACCTGTACAGTATATACAAGTGCAAGATTAAGTAAATTTAATTTTTATCTGCAACTGAGATTTTTAAAATTAGCAGAGCTTTGAGTAACATCATAATACATATATTTGCATTTAGCTCCAACATGTCAAAATCATACAAATTTGTTGCTAAAATACAAGGTACATCACTACTACATGTACATGTATCCCTTGATAAAATGAAGCATTCCATTTGCGATTTTACAATTTCTCATTATACATGTAGGTGTACATGTACCTGTATGTTATTAAACAAAATACACACACTACAGGTACATGTAACAGCTGATTGATGCGTACATATACATGTAATGAAATTTGTCACGCTTTTGACTGCTTACTCTCAGGGCTTCTTCTCTTCATTTTGGGATCATGGCCCACGGCATTCAATTTGGGAATCTTGAGACATTTTGCTCAGAATTGAGAAATTCAGGCAAAAAGTATGGAATCAAAATATTGAACTAAACTATATACATATACTTGTTGTAGAGTGATCTTATTGTATTTTTGAACAATTATGTACAGTCAAACCTGTGATAGACAGTCAGCTTTGGGAAAGACCCAACATGGCTGTATTTATGTCACAATCATGCCCATACAGTGTGCAGGTCGATATGGGCCTACTCCCTGAATAAACTTATGAATTTCTGACAAGGGATTCAGGTAAGGGTATCAGTCAAGGCAGCATAATAAAATGTCCCATGCCTGAATTGCAATAGGGATTACTGTCCGCGCAGCTCACTTCAGAAATCGAAAAATTGAAGTTTTGTCTACTTTGTCAGCATATTTTCCATTTAAATTTATATAGGGGGATAAATCTTTAAGTCTCATAACTAACGGTGTAAGTTATATGTCTGTTCGACCAATACCACTCTTATAGTGAAAAAAATAGTTTAGATAAGGAGTTTTCTGTGTTAATTTTGATGTGACGTTGTTGGCGTTCTCCATAGAATCAAAGTTAAACATCGGCAGTGTCACCTAAATTAACATAGAAAACTCCCCATCTTGTAATCATAGTATTAATCGTACGTACATACAAATTACACCGTTAGTTATGAGAGTTTGATATATATCTACAGTGGCATAGGTGTGACATGTTGTTTTCTTTTTTTTTAATTTGTTCCCTCGAATTATTATGTTGTGGGAACAAGTTGTTTGTTTTTTGCATTCTTTATTTAAAAAAAAACAAACTTTTTTTTAAAATAAGAATGCAAAAAACAAACATAACTTGTTCCCACGACATAATAATTCCAGGGAACCAGTTTAAAAAAGAGAGCAAAAAAACAAACAATTTGTTTTCTGCTTTCTTCTTTTAAATAAGAATGCAAAAAACAAACATAACTCATTCCCACAACGTAATAAATCGAGAGAACGAGTTAAAAAAGAGAAAAACGTCACCTCTATGCTGCCGTATATATCCCCCTATTTAGTAGTGATAATTTCAATTTCAAACCCGACAAAGTAGGAGAAACTTCAATTTCAAACCTGATAAAGTAGTGAAAACTTAAAATTTCTGATTTCTGAAGTGAACTGTGCAGCCAGTAGTCTTCCCTAGCTCAAGTAATGTAATAACATGCAGTTTTTTTCATCCACTTCTTCTAAATCACAATATTTAATAGGGAGTGTAGCTCCCGATAAGTTCGCGAAGCGACCCTATACATATACGGTAGATAGGAAAGTCTATACACATATGTAAGTTCCTACTTTACATCGACTTTTGAAAAATACTCCTGGTAAACTTTCAGAAACTGTCTATAGCATGTTCCCACATAGCCATAGACTTCCTCTATTTGCTAGAGTTATCTCCCTCCTTGGATTACAACTCTCAGACTTTATCCATCTCTCATGATCTCTGCTATGTTAAAATTGCTCTACTTTAACAAATTTTCTGAAGACTTCACTTTGTATACATTAATGTCTTGATGAAAATTACAAACAACAAGACATTTTAAAAGAATAGTCAGAAGTTTAGATCTATATGAAATCTCTTCTAAAAATTTATTTATATATGTTTTAATGTCAAAGTTTTGCATGGTAGAAATGGATGAAGTCCAAGAGTTGTAATCCAATATGGCAGTTAATTTGGAGGTATGACATCATCATGGGAACGCACTATACTGTTATAAAAAAGCCAATTTTTTCTGTATTCTTTCCACCACTTCCGCCGGAAACCACAGTAGCCCAGCAGAAATTCATACCATGATGAATGAATAAATTTTTGTTTGAAATCAGTATCCAATTCTAATTTCCTTTGAGTTTCTTTGTCGTACACAGCTGAATAAAATTTACTAAACCTTCATCACTCCAGCCTTCTTGCAAAAAGTAAATAATGACGTAAGGATGTCAGTGCTCAAAAAGTTATGACATTACAGTTTGTGCGAACTGATGAAGTCTGATGTTCGTGATTCGAAGGAATATCTTTATCTATAATTTAGGATAATTATTTTACATTCATGTATACTAATGAATAAATTACAAATCCAAAATCAACAGATTTTGAATATATTGGTAGATAAATAAATTGGTAGACGATCAGAAAAACGGGTGCTTCAAAAGTAAGACAATTAAACTTTGAAACATGCTACTGTACATGTATGCTCCTGTATAGGGATGGCGTAGCTCAGTTGGTAGAGCGCTTAGTACCGTAAGTCGACTCGTAGCCAGTGAAGCATGCAACTGACCAGCATCGAATCTGACAAGCGCCAGGTGGAGGGACGATTACCAACTTAGAGCCTTGCCAGGTGTTGTGGGCTAACACCTTGTACCTGTATAGGTTCCTGGACTGTTGTACCCTCGGGAACTTTGACCCGGTAGAACGTTGATCCGGGTCCGTTGTACCCTCATACATGTTTGTTGTTTTTGATATTTAATGAATAAGCTTATCAATAAATGGCATTCAAATTTAAAGTCTTTTATTGTTATGGTATTTTATATGTATTCTGTTGTCAAAATGATGATAAAATTCCGTAAAAGTTGAGTTTATTGCGATTTTTTGAAGTGGGAACGTTGATCCCTAAAATAATTTGTATACGGATAATTGATCACCCAAGCCACGTTGTTTGTTTTGTGAAATCCTAGGACATTCATAATAAAAACAATGTAAATTCACATTATATTATACATTGTAAATGGAATTTTTCATTACTTTTAAGCCGATTGATCTTTTAAAAAAATGCTAAAATGTTTAAATAATGTAAAAATTTGATACGAAAATTAAAAAAAGATATATATATATAAATTGATTTGACAACAGAATTCTAAAATTAAATTTTGAGATGACCATGTGCGCTTATCCGTTCCGACAATCACTGACCTACCCTGTATTTCTCGTGTCCAAGTATGGGCAGCTTCATTTTCAGCTTTGTTGAAATTAGGAAAAGGGGAGGGGGTTGACTGGTAACAACGTAAATACGAGTACGGGACTTTGAGATAGATTTGAAAACTAAACATGGAAACCATAGAGTAATGCGCACAAGGGCGCAGCCAGTTGCCGATTTTATGGGCCATTTTTTATCAGAATGGGACTATGGTGCAGGACGCGTGGCCTTCCCTAATTAAAAAAAAATTTCAATACGACCTCTTTTCAACAATTTTTATGCCACGCCGTCATGTAACCGTATGTTTTTTTTAAGAGTTTGTCAAGTGCGTCCTTCCCGTCCTTTTCAGTTTTTTGTTCAGATGGCGGCCAATAAATGCTGATTTTATGGTCCCAAACTGAGTTTTTCATACAACACGTTAAGGGATATTTTGGACTATGTATTAGACAGACAACACATATTTGAAGGTCAGGATTCCATTACAAATCCCTTTTTCCAAATAACATTTGAAATTTTTATTCTAAACAAGTCTGGAAAAAATAGATTAAAAAAAAGTCTGACCGATATCGACCTACCCTATTTTTTCAGCATGTATTGGAAACACATATTTTTGTATTGTATGTCAATGATTACATGTATCGTATACATCACATTGCTTTGTTATTTATGATATATTCATGACGAATTAAAAATAAATGCATTTAATTTAACACTAAACAGAACTCTGTGTCATACAATAATGTAAAAATTCTTTATTTTGTACACCTTTCTCTCAGATTCTTTATTTCATTCATCAAATAGAAAGGAAAAGATACATATAAATAATGTAAAATCTCCATGATATACCCATTTCTTTTGAAATTCTCTACGATTTTCTTTGTTATGCCTTTCTACCTGCTAATTAGTGTTGTTAGTTTGTCTGCACAATAATTATTTTGTTTGCAAAACAAACCAATTACCGTCACTACCACCTATACCAATTAAGGG
This sequence comes from Pinctada fucata, assembly GCA_028142955.1. NCBI lineage: Eukaryota > Metazoa > Mollusca > Bivalvia > Pterioida > Pteriidae > Pinctada > Pinctada fucata. The sequence continues at coordinate 22,788,926 of AP027104.1, forward strand.
TACAACAGTCCCAGGTCAAAGATCCCCAGGGTACAACGGACCCCTAGTTCAAGGTACCTGAGGGAACAACAGTCCCGAAGCCCCTGTATATAGCCAAGTAACCCCAGCCTAGTCTTTTGGAAGGGACTATAAACGGGGGTCCCATGTCTCGGACAGGCGTAGGCACGTAAAAGAACCCTCACTGCTTCGGGTGGGTCCATTGCATAGGTCAAAATTCCAACATACAGCTTATGTCTTCAGACGGTACGCCTAACTGAACTGAACTGAACTTCTCCCTCATAGGCAATGCTAATATTCATATACAAAGAACACCTGAAGTAAATCAGAACCCATTTGTTGATGGTTGCACTAATTTACTGTGACTGGTGTGAGGGATTTACATCCGAGGAAACCAATGCATCAGTGACAGTGCCTGGTTTGGGGACATTCGCAAGAAATTTGATGACGATCACATCGGTCTATTTTGAAAAAGGGAAACACAATGTAGAATAACTAAGGTATCTTTACCATTATTTTCTTTTGCTGTTCTGATTTTTCAAGTTTTTGTTTGCCGGTGACTTGTGAAATATTTCTCAACACCTAACAAACCTCCACAGTGAAAACTTCTCATATCAAAGTCGATTCAAACGAACTCTGTTTCGTTCCTCATTCGCTATTTTGGCCATACCAAATGTTCTTCGGATTTCCCGCAGTATATATTTCATTATATTCGAAGAAAAAAAATATATGTTCGCCCGCACCATTAAAATTCTGACTTGAATTTTTTTAAGGGTCGGTTCTGATTCCTGCAAAAGAGTAGGATTGCGATAATTTTCACGAAAAATGATTCTTGTCAAGTTGTACCGTAGGTGAAAAATTTGTCGCTGATCCTGATTACGTGCGCACATCCCTCCGATTTAACAGAGGTCTCGAGGAACGCATAATAATTGTTATGTATATTAACCTCCTCGGTAAAAGATGACCACACAAACAAGTACGACTCGCCATCTTCGAATATAAATTTGTTTTCTCTCATGTAAATATCTTAAAAAAGATAGGATGGCGAAACTAAAATTACACCATTGAAACACAACAAATCTATCAGACAGAATTGATAAATAAAGCTTAGGAAATTCGCTTTTCATAGCGCAATTCTGTTTTAAAAAAAAACTGTATTATTTCAGCCAAGTGCTTGTTTGTGCAATTTGTTGTCGTGATTTTTACTGTTAACTTCATTTCAATATATTTGATGCAAATGTGCGTTTCGCTGTTTTTTTACAACAACAACAACAACAACAAAAAATAAATAAATAAATAAATAAATAAAAAATAAAAAAGAAAATCATATAAATGGAAACATTGGGACCATTTCAGGTCATGTGGTTCTTACTTAAAAAGTTATAGAAAATCTCCAAAAAATTTTGGTGTTGATATCTCGATTGATCATAACATTTTAGTTAACACTGGTTCAAAAAGGTGCAATATACTTTTTTCAATACAGCTTTTGTCTTTCTTTGGAAAAGAATTATCATGTACCGTTTTATTTTTGTGTATTTCATTAATTTTGAAGAATAACAAGCGAAGTAGATGAAAAAATGGAATGGTCGGTAATAAGACAGCATTGCTTGGCAGAAGCCATAGAATTTTCCTGCAAAATGGATAGATTAGTCTTGATTTGCAATAGGCTTACAATACGATCAATATATCATAGAGGTAAGAGAAATTTTTTTTAAAACAAATCATATATAAAGAAATGTGAAATTATGACTTTTTCTCATTTGATAAAGTTTTATTTTAAAAAATAGCAATCCAAGGAATGATTGTGTCGCCTGCGAAGCGGTTTGATTATTATTCTAGAAAGTGGATCAAATTATTGGTATCAGTACAAAAGTCTTGTCAAATGAAATTCATTTGAAATATCAGACCTCTTAATTACAAATTAAAAGTTATGGTCATTCTCAAATTTTCAGAACAGAGTGTCAATCATCTAGGTCAAGGTCACTACGTAAAAATTGGTAACAAAAAGGTCTCATCATAAGAAATATTAAAGACCTATCACCTACCAATTAAAAGATATATACAACCTTAGAAAAGAAGGTCAAATAGCTAGGTCAAGGTCAAAAGGTAAAAAATTATAGTATGTGTAGAATGGTATTGTTACAAGGAAAATACATTTGAAATATCAAAGCCCTATTACCTAACAATCAAAAGATATAGCCAATATTTCTTTTCTTGAAAAGTAGATCAAATATCTAGATCAAGGTCAAAAGGTCAAATGTTATGGTCTGTGTAGAAAGGTCTTGTCACAAGGAATACACATGTGAAATACCAAAGCCCTTTCACTTACCAATCAAAAGATATATCCATTCTTAATTTTTTTTGAAAAGTAGGTCAAATATAAAGGTCAAGGTCAAAAGGTCAAATGTTATGGTATGTGTAGGAAGGTCTTGTCACAAGGAATACACATGTCAAATATCAAAGCCCTATCACTTACCAATCAAAAGATATAGTGAATCTTATCTTTTTTTCAAAAGTAGGTCAAATATCGAGGTCAAGGTCACTAGGTAAAAAATTATGGTATGTGTTGAAAGGTCTTGCCACAAGGATTGCACATGTGAAATATTAAAGTCCTAACACTTAACAATCAAAAGATATATCCATTTGTATTTTTTTTTTGAAAAGTAGGTCAAATATGTAGGTCAAGGTCACTAGGTCAAAAATTATGGTATGTGTAGGAAGGTCTTGTTACAAGGAATTCACATGTGAAATATCAAAGCCCTATCACTTACCAATCAAAAGTTATGGGCTGTGACACCCAAAGTGTGACAGACAGACAGACGGACTGACGGACGGACAGACGGACAACGGACAAAGTGATCCCTAAGTGTCGCTATGCGCTTGGTTCATGAGCAGCTCCTGAGACCACTCGACCAATGTTGCATTTATCATTTCTATTGCTTAAACACATTTTATCGAGAAAGTGGTTCTATTCTTCACTTTACGCCTTCTAAACTGAAGAAGTATGTTTATATTCTGAATAATGTTTTCATCAGATAACGAGAAGTAACTTCATTTTTCACACGATTCAAGAATATTTTATAGTCTGTGTATCGCTTCTTCGCACAGAACACACTTACATGAGGAATTCGGCATATAAATAGGACTTCAAATAAGACATACAAAGCGAGAGACACAAAAAGAAACGAGGAACACCAAACACGACACCAAAACACCAAACACGACACCAAAACACCAAACACAAAAGACTACACATAAACCAAGATCAACTGGCAATCGGCGCCGATTTAGGACTGCCATATGCTACGTAAGTAGCAAATTAATGGTGAGGTGGTCCTACTTACGTGTGCATAACCCTCCCAGAGATTTCGAAGACTGCAAATCGAATGGCAAATAATTGAGTTATGGACAGCAATCCAATAAAATATTCACACTTCTCCTATTTTGCACGTACCCTGTAAGTCAGCCTATGCGAGACACATTTAGAAGTTGTCTCAAAGGCTAGACATTGACCAATGATAAAAGAGAATCTTATTGTGACTTCGTAGTAACGTCGTTAGAAAACATGGCGTAAGATGGCATGACACGTTATTTGAAATAACTTTTTTTCTTATGTTTCATGGAAGAAGAAATTTATTCTTTCACTTGATACTGAGTTAGACATAAAAATTTAAACTCGTGACAGAAATTTACATCTTTGACAAAAGATATTATCACGTTTGCTCATATTTGGTTTTCACTCACTCATTTGAGCTATGACTTTAGTAAATGTATGAGGTCATGATGCACCTTTGGGAACTGTGAAATATTGTCGAATTTTGTGAACAGTGAAAAGTTATGGTCATGACAGGGTTTAACTGTGAAAATGACCTTTAACCTTTGGTCTAGAGGCATACATTTTGTGAAATTCTATCGAGATCCACGCAGAGGGAATACATGATAGAGCCTGGATAAGGTTTTGTCCGGCATTTGTTTAGTAACCTTTGTTCAAGGTCAAAACAAACCAATCACCAGCATCCTATAAGGATTCATTGTACCAAATATAAACTTAATCTTTGAGCATATAGAAGTTATGGCCCAGACTAAATGTAAAAAGACAAATTTTTCTAAGCTAGTCAACAATGACCTTAAAGGTATGACCTTTAGACTCAAGGTCATGGCATACCGGCATTCTATCAGGATTAATTGTACTAGGTATAAGCCTAATTGGGTCCAGCCCAGTAAAAATATTTAACAGTAATTTTATAACATAAAACCTTGCTGCCAAACGTGTCAGCAGCATAAAATCATAGTGTAATCAAAGATTACAAAGCTCACCTCAAAAGTCATGGCAGCATTCTATCATGGCACGAGTCAAAGAATACACAGTATTGAATTTGAAAACCTGTCCTACTGAGAACCAACAAAAATGATACCACACAAAAACAAAATAGAAAAGGGAAGTAGAGTATTTCATTTATTGACCCAAATTTTGCCTGAATGGGTGTACTCTATTGATACCCAAATCTCCCTAACATATGCACTCAAGTGGAAAATGTAGGTCATGACCTACATTTGAACGTAGATTCGTGATCTACTCATAAAGACGCATCATCTGTGCAAGTATGAACTTCCTAGCACTTATAGTAGAGAAATAAAACTTCTTAACATTGATACCGAAATCTTCCTAACATGTGCACTCAAGCTGAAAATATAGGTCATGACCTACATTTGAACATAGATTCATGATCTTCTGTTAAAGACGCATCATCTGTGCAAGTTTGAACTTCTTAGCACTTATAATAGAGAAATAAAACTTCTTAACATTGATATCCAAATCTTCCTAACAGGTGCACTCAAGCGGGAAATATAGGTCATGACCTACATTTGAACGTAGATTTGTGATCTACTCTTAAAGACGCATCATCTGTGCAAGTTTGAACTTCTTAGCACTTATAATAGAGAAATAAAACTTCTTAACATACTAGTGCGGACGCCGACGACAGGGTGATACTAGTAGCACAAGCTCCCTCTCTTTTCGTGAGGCGAGCTAAAAAAAAGAGTACTGAAGTCTTCATGATTGACCTTATGTGACTTTTGACCCAAAGATACGAGCCCTGACAAATGGACAGACGGATAAGACAGCTACTACATGAATATGCTCCCCTGAAATTTTTCGGGAAGCATAGCCAGACGGACAAACAGATGGACATGAAAGCAACTACATATGCTCCCTTTGAAATTATCCGGGAATGATGACTGTTTTTCACATGAATATTTTTTGTTGTTTTTTCTTTGTTCACAGTGAAGAATAAAGAATCTTTCATAATGATTTAAAAATTTTTAATATATAGACATATTTAATAGAGATATTTTGATAGTAAAAGAATTATTCGAAGAAATATGAATTGATATGTACTACAAACTGAGATCATGCACCAAACTGATAATTATCCAAAACATCAGTAACGGTTCTTAAACAACATAATTATAAGAATAATTATTTCAGAACTTGAACTTCATCTTTCAATACTTGTTAATATGTCTATTGCATCTATCACAGCCAATACTTGTTAATATGCCTATAGCACAGCTGTATTGAAAATCTTCTTCCTCTGCATCCATATGCCATTTTGTAGCAAACTGTTTCATACAAATACTGCAAAACTGATTTTTTTTTTTTTGGATAAAGCATACTTTAGTCGCATCCTAAAGGAATAAATACAATAAATTACTACATCCAGCAACGTTTTATAGCACTTTACATTGCAAAAGCGTTCCAATAAACCATCATCACATTAATACTAGCACCCAAATTTGTCCTTGGTATTCACAAGCAATTGTCTGATCAACGACCTTGAAATTTCCGCAACAGCGTCTCATCTTTTAAGTACGATCATATTTCTGTTGTTATCTGTTCTTGCCTTAAGTGATTGCCTGAAGAACATCCTTGATTTTACACAATTCTAAACCATGTTACACACGGTAGTTAACAGAGGTAGGTAATTTAATCTAGTTGCCATTAATTGAAAAATTGTCTGCAACATGATCAACTACCGTGACTGTTTCACTGGTTGAAGCACCAATTTCTTCCTGAGGGCTTTTTCAGGCTATCTTCCCAAGATTGGCTGAAATAAATCAGAATTGATTAAAAGATCATATTTGCTAATCACAAAATAGAAATATGTTTATAATGTAATTATCTTCCAAATCTGGTGAGTTCATACATTTCATGTATAATGTAAATTAAATCAATTACTGTAAACGTGGTCATGTTCGCTGGGGGAAAAATTTTGCAAAATGACCATTGCAACAGTACGCCTGGGAGAAAATTTTGCAAAATGACCATTGCAACAGTAAACATGGGAGAAAATTTTGCAAAATGACCTTTGCTACAGTACACGTAGGAGAAACTTTGCAAAATGACCATTGCAACAGTAGGCATGGGAGAACATTTTGCAAAATGACCATTGCAACAGTATGTGTGGGGGGAAATTTTGCAAAATGACCATTGCAACAGTATGTGTGGGGGGAAATTTTGCAAAATGACCATTGCAACAGTATGCATGGGAGAACATTTTGCAAAATGACCATTGCAACAGTACGCGTGGGAGAAATTTTGCAAAATGACCATTGCAACAGTACGCATGGGAGAAAATTTTGCAAAATGACCATTGCAACAATACGTGTGGGGGGGAATTTTGCAAAATGACCATTGCGACAGTATGCGTGGGGGGAAAATTTTGTGAAATCGAAGTATTCTCTTTAGTCTTTAATACTGGTTAAAATTTTCACACGGGTTTTGTTTTCGCAATAATAATACAATCGTGAAAATAGCCCTTCCATCTTTCCAGTAAATGAAGAAAAAAGAACTTGCCCTATATGATATTCTGTATATACAGTGTTATACTTCCCATTTGGGATGGAATCTGACATTAATACATTATGATGAATGAAATTCATATAGAAATGTCATATTTGATATACGTTCTCTCTAATTTTACACTGGTTTCCACAGAATTTGATGACATCATAGTTAGTTTACGTCAGATACTTAAAAAATGGGAAGATACTCTTTGTGTTGAAAAGACGGAAGAGCACTACAGAAAGCTGGAAAATGAGACTTAATCATAAGTTTACTGACATTCCATAATTATTAAGAAGCTTCAGCATGTTAAGAATAGATGTTTACCCATGATGGTGTGATAGATTTTCTGCAGAGTTTCTCTTCTATTCTGATCCTTTCTGTTTCCTGGAGAAATACTCAGCTCAAAATCAGGGCTGTATTTCATGTAAAACTGAAAAAAGATAACGATAATCTAAATATATTTAATACATGTACATGTAAAAGGAAAACAAACTGGGAATTGCAATTTCAACTGCATTGCCTCACAACACCATAATGAAGGTTTCAACACTACCTATAAGGTTGGTGTAGGACTTATAGTAAGGCAGGAATGGACCTGTCCTATTTTACCTAATCTGCTCACTCAAGCATGATATGTAGGTCAGATGCAGCCTCCGTACCATGCATTGTTGTAAGCATCCTCAGATGCATCATCCATGCAAGTTTGGTTGGTGTAGGATTTATAGTAAGGCGGGAATGGACCTGTCCCATTTTACCTAACCTGCTCAATCAAGTATGAAATGTATGTCAGATGCAGCCTGCGTACAATGAATTGTTGTAAACATCATCAGATGCATCATCTATGCAAGTCTGGTTGATGTAGGACTTTTAGTAAGGCGAGAATAGACCTGTCCCATTTTACCTAACCTGCTCAATCAAGCATGAAATGTAGGTCAGATGCAGTCTCTGTACCATGCATTGTTGTGAGCATCCTCAGAAGCATCATCCATGCAAGTTTGGTTGGTGTATGACTTATAGTAAGGCGGGAATGGACCTGTCCCATTTTACCTAACCTGCTCACTCAAGCATGAAATGTAGGTCAGATGCAGCCTCCATACCATGCATTGTTGTAAGCATCCTCAGATGCATCATCCATGCAAGTCTGGTTGATGTAGGACTTATAGTAAGGCGGGAATGGACCTGTCCCATTTTACCTAACCTGCTCACTCAAGCATGAAATGTAGGTCAGATGCAGCCTCCATACCATGCATTGTTGTAAGCATCCTCAGATGCATCATCCATGCAAGTCTGGTTGATGTAGGACTTATAGTAAGGCGGGAATGGACCTGTCCCATTTTACCTAACCTGCTCACTCAAGGATGAAATGTAGGTCAGATGCAGCCTCCATACCATGCATTGTTGTAAGCATCCTCAGATGCATCATCCATGCAAGTCTAGTTGATGTAGGGCTTATAGTTTGACGGGAATGGACCTGTCCCATTTTGCTTAACCTATAGTGCGACGCTGACGACAGGGCGATAGCATCTTTGTCGAGGGGAGCTAAAAATACGATGGGAAATAAAACGTCTACAGGGATTTTCTATGGTAAAAATGACTAAAATGTGTGACATCAGATACCATGACGTCACTGTTTACCATTGTTGATATGGAGAGCAATATGGCAGTGGGCTGATATTAACATGGGAATTTCCTGTAGATATTTTATTTTCCATATAGCAGCTAAAAATAAGTTGAATTGGTGAGTTAATTCACATTTCCTATTCCGACTAAAGGAGGTCAACCTACGGAGACAATATATCACTGAAAAATTCTTAAGACGGTAGAATAAATCTCCAAAACAGGGTGCTCTGGATTTAGTGAACAGGACAGTAGAATGTCTGTCAACATTTTTTTGGGGGGTTAAGGTATTTTATCTTATGATCAGAGGGGTATCTGTAAAGATTTATGTTTGTGTCTGCTTAATGTTTTATACTGGTCATTGTATTTCACCTTCATTTCAGGAATATCTATAAAAGATCAGTTTGTGTCTTAGTGTTTGACATTGTTATATTTTACCTTATGATCAGGTATATCCATTGAAATTTTCCTTCTAGTAGCCACACTGGTTAGATATGTCCAACATTTTGCAGTGTTGATGAAATTATAGCCTCCTGTAAATACATTTGTATGTATCAATGTAACAAAGTATTTATCATCAAAATTAGTATTTATTTATCTTTAGATGCATATACACTGCCATCCATAAATTGTATACACCATTTCTTCTCATGTTGCTGTTAAAAAATAAACAGTTTCAAATCCATTGCTGTTTTTTAATTCTGAGGATGAATCTTTTACAGATCATTTGTAACAAACTTGACCCAAATATTTGCATTTTTGACGGACAGGCCAAAAACTATATGCCCCCGAATCTTTGATTCCGGGGGCATAAAAATTGTGCTGATGAAAAAAGTTTCTATGCACATTTTCGTTATCTCAATTCATAATTTTGAATTGTATGAAGCCAATTATTATGATTCTTTCAAAATAAGAATGGAAAAATTAGGATTAACTAATACTGAATTAAGAATGATTTCCTTGTTTGTACAGTTATTTATGGAGGCTGTGCATGCACTTCTCAAGAAACATTTATTGACTAAGAAATTGACCATAGTGCATCTTCAAATACATAGTAAGCCCTGGTCCTAATCTGAGAGGCACTCTTGCATTACACAATCTGAGTATTGATTGAAACTCTACTTAATTAAGCTAGATTGTAACAAAAGTCGGAAATCAGGTAAGATAATGTGTACCCCATATTTTCTTTTAAAATTATTGTAATTCTATATGTTGAAATACATATACAATTAGATGAGTTTCAAAGGAAATATTTGATTTAAAAATCACTCCAAGGAATGTATGTGTCGCCTGCAAAACATAGCGACACTTAGGAAACACTTTTATATAGGGTGTGACACTCAAAGTGTGACAGACGAACAACATACAAAATGATCCATAAGTGTCGCAATGCTTCGCAGGTGACACAATAAAAACTGTGTTAGTGAAACATGAAAGCCCCCATTGGCAGCTTTGTCAGTATTAACACCATTTTCTGTTAAGTAGGTCAAACTTTAAAAGTTCATTTAAAGTTTTCAAAAGAAGGTCAAAGGTCAAGGTCACAAGGTCAAAATTTTGGTATCAATGGAAATGTCTTGTCATAAAGAATACATATGTAAAATATAAAAGCTCCATCACCTACCATTCAAAAGTTACGCACAATGTTACAAATTTTTATTCAAAATTAGGTCAAATGTCAAGGTCAAAATTTTGGTACAAATAAAAAGGTCTTGTCACCATGAATACATATGTGAAATATGAAAACTCTATCACCATACCATTCAAAAGTTATGCCCAATGTTAATGTTTTGCCATGGACAAAAAGACGAACAGGTAAAAAACTATATATGCCCTGGAATATTTGATTTCAAGGGTATAAAAATATTTCCACTGTGTCAAAATCTGAATTTTAGGATTTTGTCCCACATTATATTTATGCTTTTGTGTTTAGGTGAAAATATTTCAAAGAATCCTTACCTCCCCCTAAGATAAGTGTTGGTATCTTCCAATTAGTGATAAAGTACAGTGGTTTGGCCAGTGCTAGGTGTGTGAGGTTGAAGGAGTCCATAGGATCCCCAGCAAGTCCATCTGCCCCACACTGACATACAACAGCATCTGGTACAAAGACTTCCTTCACTTTCTGTAAAATTCTATGGAATAGGAGAGTGCATCATAAATCTATCATTTTAAATGAAAATGACGATGGATATTTTAAAGTTTCATACATGTAGATATATAACACCCCCGAGAAACAAGCCAAATTGTTTGATACAAAGGACATCGTTTATTTAACAAAGGCGATTCTAAATATGAAAATGGGCAGTTCCAGATAATACAACATAACATGATAAAACATTATAGCGTAACATTCGGTTTTTCATTAATATTTGTGTGATTAAGATTTTTCATCACAAAAAGGGGAATGTGATGTAGTGTAAGGATGCCATCGCTATGAGTTTTATCCCAAATAAGACAATAATATCTTTTTATAAAGCTGAAAAAACAATTGGCATGATTCATGTAGATGAAAGTGAAAGTAGAATGCCGATCATGTTTATGCGTATAAGCTGATATTCACTTATTTTGATACAACTAATAGCTAAGACATTCTTACACTGCATCACATTCTCCTCTTTTGTTATAAATGATCTATATTGCATAAAAAAATATAAAAAAAACCTTATGATTCTGTGTTGCAAGATTGCCCACCATGATTATGGCACTCTGATTTAAGTAACATTACCTGCACACTAGCGAGACATACTCCGTATCTCTTATGCCGTCACTTAGCGGTACGTTAACAGTATAATACTTGGCTTTTCCTACTCCCACATCTAAAAGGTCACCTGTACCTGAAAGGTCAATCGTCGAAGATGAATGGCTAAAACCTATACAGGAATGAACATACATGTGAAAATATTTACATTACTAGTAGATTCCCCATGTTAAACGCCCATTAGGCAACTACAATTATATTCCAATTACTTGGGTTGCTTACGTAATGTTACTTTTGAATTTTTAGGGCTGTCACAGTTAACTGAAAATTCGGTTAACCGCAGTTCAAGCTTGGTTGGTTCGATTTGGATCATACTTTACAGATTTCAGTTCGATTTTTTTTTTGGTTATATCAGGTAATCAGTAGTTTATCAATTTTTTATGATACACAGACTGTGATTGGGTACTTTGTCATATTTCACCAAATGAAATGGGTTGTTTCACTCCTTGATTGTAAACATGTACCTGTTTGTTTGACAGGTGGAGTCTAAGAGGTCTTCTTAGTGTTCTTGTTTTGTTATTTTGTTGAATGTTGATAAAATCTCGAAGAAAATGCTTTCAAAGAAGAAAAATGAAAAAGAATTATTTGTTGATTTGTTTTTCTTACCATTATTTCACTCTTTTATGGAATTTAACAACACAAACTCAAACCTGACCGAAAAAAACGAGAACCGCAGTTCATTTTCCTGAACCGAACTGACTAAAGGCTGAACTGTGACAGCCCTACAAGTTTTGCAAGTAGGGAGAATTTAATACAACATGTACCAACGTTAAAATGTATTTGACGTTGTTACAGGCAAAACTTACGATGTGCATGCAAATAAAAATGACTGATGATTTGAATAAATGTAAATATAAGTAATGACTGTCTTACTTTTGGTGTTCATGGGTCTATAATTCTGGTTTGACACGTGCAAATTTTCCGAGAATCACTTCGCAATTCACAGGATTTGCATATGACTAACCAGAATTATTCACCCATGAACAACAAGGACAACAAAAGTAAGACAGTTATTTCTTAATAGGACATAATTAATGTTAGGTTTGGCAGTAGATTTCTTAGATTATCACTACAGTGTTAAAATTCATGAACACTGTACCTAGTAATTTAGTCTTAAATTGTTACCTAATATTGCATTCATATAAATAATGCAACTTTGCAGGAAACTCAATTCCTCGATAACAGAGGATGTTTTTCATTTACATTATTATTCCGGGCGGAATGCAATTCAGATGTAAAGTTTTATCAGATTCTTTTAATGTGATTCAAAAGCTCCTTAATGTCAGAAAGTTTTCAATTAAGCCTTCAGTTGCCTCAATCTCTAGTCTTTGAAATGAAACAATGCCATCATTAGAAAGTACCTGTTTCATTTATCCTTATTCATATGGTGAACACAGAGATTTTTCCTGTTTCGACATTGACCAATGACCTCTGAACAAGCAAGAGTCGTTCTCATATTATTAGTAAATCATGTGCAAAGTTTAAAGATACAATATACCAGTAACATGCTACTATGACACTGTGTAAATGTCAATGACTCATATATGATGGAATTTTTTCCCTTGGTAACAGATTTGATTAATGGGATAATAAATCAGAATTATACTTCAAAAGGTTAACTCGCATCATAGTGATGTGAAAGTGTAATGATCAGGCAAATTGCTGGATCACCAAATGTCGCATATATTGCACCTGCATCGGCAAATGTCCTGTATATTGCACCTGCTGACGGAATTTCAAATAGGATGTCATAATCAATGGCCTGTTAAATAATGCTTACAAATTACCTGGATAGAATCCTGCAGCCCTCTTGTGTACAGACAATGTCAGGACTTTGGTTGATGCACAAAAAGCCTCCTCTACTCCTGTAAAGGGATACATATCAAACGAAATATCTAGGGTGGATGGACAAAATTTAAGATAAAACTGGCATTTTGCAATGCTGTTGGTTTACGACACAAAACATGGCATCTGTTTTCAAATACCTAAACAAGGCAATACCATATATCGGGTAATTTTGGCTTCGGGAAATGTTGGCGAATTTGGTCCAAATCGGGTGTTGGAAATGTTGGCGCTTTTAAAATTGGCGGATTGTTTAAAACATTTGCCAAAAATATAATGGTCACATTCATGGGTGTATTAATGTTTTATGACCACTGAACGAACATAAAATGGCTAAAAACTTTAAAAAAAAAAAGTTTGTTCGGTATTTATTCATGAATATAAGAGATGATGTTCATACATGTACATGTAATTAAAAAGAAGTCGCTTAAACATTACAATTATCGACACTGTATAATTATATATAATTAACTCAACGGTGATCGTACAGTTAATGTGTCAGATTTTTTTGTAAATATGTTCGACAATTTACGGTCACGGCTCAAAAATCCAATTGTCCGAGATTTCCAAAGTCCAAAATATTGCACCCTATCTACCATTCAATAAACGGAACCCGTGTGATATATTTTTGTCAACAGTAAGCTAGCAAGGCCCAGAGGATGAAATAGTTTGATCAAAGCTTGACATATTTTTTCAAGTGCAATTACAAATTTCTTTTTGATTTTCACATTGCTTCAAATTTTCAAGCATTTCTGTAGATATTACAAAAATGCTTGCAGATTTAATTTCTCCTTTCACTTCAATTAAGTTAAACTAATATTTAAAGAAATTAAAGACATATTGGTGGAAATCCTAATTTAAAATGTTATCATTCGCAATCATATAACATAACAGTTTCTTCTTACCATCACCATGATGAACATCTAAATCCACGTACAGAACTTTATCAAATTTCTCTCTCAGCTTCAATATTCCCAGTACAATGTCATTGACATAGCAAAACCCTGAAGCTTGATCTCTGGAAAGTAGATGCAACTTTTATTCTGTATTTCTCTTTACATTGTTAAATCTCCAAGTAATGCAAGGTAGTTAGCAATAGCAGAATTTCCATTGTAATTCCTTCGTAAATTTACAAATAATTTCTTTCAACATACATAGTATTTGGTCTTTACAATATACAGAGTTACTTCCCTTTAGGGATGCTACATGGTATAAACTTATTGGGACATTTTCAAATTCTACGGAAATCATTGTAAAGGACAAAGTGCGCTTACCCCTCATATCGGCCCTATAATTTCGACAAAAAATGCTTTTGATAAACAAATTATCTATAAAATTTTTTTGCAATGTTGAATGTCTGAGAAAATAGGCTTCATAATTTTGATCCCTCATAACGTCACATGCGTGATGTATGACGTCACGTTCCGACGTCATTTGGCCTGAATTATGCAAAACCTGAATTACGCAAAACAAAGGAAAATCATAGTATTTTACAAAACAATCTTCAAAATTCATCTACGCTCCAGGCCTCGCTGACAAAACTTTTAATGCAAATTAAAAGGCCGATCAAAAATCCATCGGTTGGTACAAAAATTATGGTGGGCAAGGCTTGGATCCTTACTTAATTTCATAAATTTGTGTCAAAATTTCGCTCATTTATTAATATTTTCAATGATTTCAACGTTTTTAGACGTTCTGAGCAACGTATTATTCAGTATAAACTGTGAAATCTAAACAAGATTTCCTAATTTGGATTCGCCATACATTTGACATTTTATGAACTAGAATATAATGGATATATGAATAACTTTGAAAATAGGGCCGAAATGGCAGGTCACCGCACCAAACGAAAAAACAAATACTACCTACCAATAGGAATTTCATAACGTCATAATGCACTTATGTCAGATACAACCCCGAAGGGAAGTAACTCTGTAGATCAAAGAGACAGACTAATACTATTCTACAAGCCAGTAATCTATTGATAATTTACACCACTGTACATATTTAAAAAAGATTTTACTTTTTCGCATGATGCCATCCCCCGCACCAGTTGATTGCCGTCAGACTCTCTCCTCGAAGCAAACATTCTGCGGCTGTAAGAGTTGCTCCCCCTGTCAGTGAACCATACTCATACAGACCCTCGTGAACAGGACAGTCATAAGCTACAATATTATCATTACACACAAGGTCTTTTAAAGTATAAGCTTACATGTACTGTAAACGTGGTTATTTTCGCTGGGGGAAAGTTTCATGATTTTTTCATCGGGACCCTACGCGTGGGGGAAATTTTTCGCGATAAATATGTCTTCCCAACTGTAAGAATGCAGAAGGGATATTTTCGCGTTGGGGAAATTTTCAGGACGTCCCTTGATTCGCGAAGAACGCGAAATTACCCCTACGCGAAAATTTCCATGTTTACAGAACATGTTTTATAAAATTTGTTAAACTTGACCTGTAAATCATCATTAATTGTCTAATTATAAATAATTATTTACTTTCAAAACCGTAACAGTATACCGGAAACGAGTACATTTGATTACCAAGAGTTGGATGGAATATATGGTAAGGTCTTAAAAATAATGCTTAGGTCTATCAGGAGATTCACATTGGTTTGCCAAGCAATTCCATTATTTGTAACCATAAAATACCGGTACATGCAAGTAGAATTTCATTGATGTCAGATTGGCTGCTACCTACTTAGAGTACTAATGTGAATTGTAAAATACATTGACTGACTTTTATTTATGCATACATGTA
Organism: Pinctada fucata; assembly: GCA_028142955.1. NCBI lineage: Eukaryota > Metazoa > Mollusca > Bivalvia > Pterioida > Pteriidae > Pinctada > Pinctada fucata. Next base: position 22,804,744 of record AP027104.1, read on the forward strand.
TGACTTTGATTACATTATACAATTATTTACGTTTACCGAGGTAAATACAATAGTTTAGCTCCCCGAGAAGACAATATTCACCGAGCCTGAAGAGTGAGGTGAATATTGTTTTCGAGGGGAGCTAAACTATTGTATTTACCTTAGTAAAATAATTATAAAATAATCATTTTATTACAAAATAATTATTTTATTACATGAAGTATCAAAATCATCTATATAGATTATTCAAACATTACTTTCAGACTACAAAAGCCTCTCTGATCTATTTTTTAGTACATGGAGAGCTGTAGGAATCTTATTTCTCGCACATTGGATAGGCTGATTCCCCTTTTCAGCAGTGCTTGAGAATTCGATCCGGCACTCCTGATCCGGTACTGTTGATTGTTCCTTTATGACGTCACAGACAAATTGACATACATTATTTCATGTGCACATACATTTAGCATGACGTTCAGTCATTCTGATGTGTAAAGAAGAGTCAATGTGCGAGAAAAATAATCAAGCACCACATGTGAGTTCTGGATAGAAAAATATCAGTTTCGGATGGGATAATCAAGGTCCCAACCTCGGCTGGGACTTGATAAATCCCACCCTCGACTGATATTTTTCTATCCGGAACTCAAAGTGGTGCTAGATTCTATAAATCTACCCTGGATGACATCATCGTAGGTAGATATAACATTTGAACATTTCACCAAGCAGCTATTTTAGCTATTCAGAAAAGGGGGAAATTCCCATTCATGTAATATTTTGCTTTGTTTGGGTTTTGACTAAAAGTCAAGTGACATACTTAGTCCAAACTGATTGGCCTCCTCTTCAAATTTCTCATCATCATCTGTTTGGCTGACTTTGTGCAGGAATTTCACGTATTCTTCGGAATGGAAGCTGAGTATCTCTTTTTCTGTGGCATGACGTGGGGGAACCACCCTAAAAGTACATATTACAAGACAATCTAATTCATATACCAGTAACAAGTAATGTATAATTTCATTGGTTTCCAATTTGCAACATTATATTCACAATTTTATTAACTTTGATGCCTAAATTGCCCTTGAAATCAATGATGCCATGTCCCCAGCAACAATACGGTACATAGTAAATTCTAGTTACTTCAGGAATCTGCCTTTAACATGAATTTTCATACAGGGAATTAGAGTGAAGAATCATGGTAGGAATTTGAATGATTTTAGTTGCAAACACCAATTTTACCACAATGCTGGCACAACATGGCAAAACTGCATGTATACATGTACTTGCAAAGCCATACAATTTACATATTTGTCAACTAATTCATTCCCTTCTCATTTCGGACAGTATCTGATGTAAATTGATTGTGACATCTTCATATTCTATGGGAACAAGCACAAAATTCAGGGAAAACATGCCACATATCTACAGGAATTTCATTACGTTATAATGCTTTTACGTCAGATACCGTCCCAAAAGGGAAGTAACTCTGTATATCGAAAAGACATGATATTCAATGATTACTCATTTTCTACAGTAAACTACAAGTTTTTAGTAAACAATAGGCCCAGGGGCCACATCGCTCACCTGAGAACACTGGGTAATGGGTATGTTGAGAGAAGACAATATGTATTAAAAGTTGTCATTTATGAAAACAAGTTAACACAAGACATAAAATAACATATAATTAAACAAAGCACACAAGACTGAACAAAACAACAGTTAGTAATATGACATAAAAAATGCATGCACATAAATTAAGGCAGCATGAGAGAAGAGAATAAGAAAAATATCAGTTTTTGCATAAAAGTAATTAAGGCCATAAAGACCTCAAAATTAGTGATTGGATTTAAACAAAATGAACAAACTTGAATCATACATCCTTCTAGATCACTCAGATACAATTAGTTTTTCAATCCTTGAAGTGGTTCTGGAGAAGAAGATTTTTAAAGACGGGTACCCTCCTAGACCTATGTGACCCTGCCCTGGATCCACCCCTAAAGGGATCAAGCCTAAATGAGCAAACTTTGTAGAAGACCTTAAGTACTTCATGACAACAAAGTTTCATCAAAATCCTCCAAGCGGTTTCAGAGGAGAAGATGAAAATGTGAAAAGTTAACGGACGGACAGACAGACGATGCGGTATGACAATAGCTCACTTGAGCCTTTGGCTCAGGTGAGCTAAAAATAGAAGTTTTTGCATGAAAATAATGAAGGCCATAAAGATGTCAAAAACACATCAAAAATTGGTTATTGCATTTTAATGAAATGAACAAACTTGAATCATACATTCTTCTAAGATCACTCAGATACATTTAGTTTTACAATGCATGCAGCGGTTCTAGAGAAGATTTTAAAAGAGGGGTACCCCACACCACCTACTGGACCCCGCCCTGAATCCATCCCTGAAGGGATCAAGCCAAAATTAACAAGCTTGGTAGAGGATCTAAAATACTTCATACAATACAAAGTTTCATCAATGTCCTGTAAGCGATTTAAGAGAAGATGAAAATGCGAAAAGTTAATGGACGGACAAATGCCGGACGATCCGGTATGACAATATCTCAATTTGAGCCTTTGGCCCAGGTGAGCGAAAAACTGACAAAATGGAACTCTGAAAACCATTGGTTTTTTTAAACACTGCAATGTGACCTTGACCTTTGACCTTGAAAAATGATCAACTCAATTTTCTCATAATTTGAATTCAGACTGAAATGTGTCATCATCCTGTATGAAATAGAGCCCAAGATATGCTCTGGAAAACATTTAAACACAGCAATGTGGATGTCCTAAGTTGATTTTTCTGTTGTGTACGGTATATTGCCATTTTTAGCTTGCATTGTGCAAGGTGGACATTCTCGCATGATTTAGTCAAATCTGTTGACTCTTTTGCTTGAATTGACCTCTGACCTTGAAAAGCAATGGACTCAATCTTCTCACCATTTCTTGAATGATTTTTTGTACCTGCCTTTCATTCTCTATCTCATCCTGCTCACATTCAGTTTCACTCTCTGACTCACTCTCACTTTCACTCTCAATGTCAGTCTCACTCTCTTTCTCCCCTATGATTGTATTGTAATTCATTTGTTTACATTTACATTTCATTCCCACCCCGTCTTTGTGACACAGCCATTCCCGCCCATCTCTCCACAATTCCTTGAATACCCTTGTCTTTCCTGTATATTTCATAGTTTACTTTTGATTCCGCAATTTCGTTAAATTTCCTCTCTTGCCCATGCCTTGCACCTGGCGTAAACTTAATAGGCCAAGATGCGACCTTGTTACAAAGGTCGGCCATCTTTGTTGCAGTCTATACTGGCATGGCTCGTCTAGATCTTGAAATATCTATATATTCCAAGTCACATAGAAGCTTTGTAGTACTAGTATACGGTAGTAAAAATGAAGCCTGCAAATGACCATGGGCCAACTTGTTTTGGTAGACCCAGGCGATGAATTGGCTCATTTTCATCACGTGATGGCATAACAAGACAAGTGAAAATAGCCTGGTAATGAAAATAACATAAGCCAAAAAGACGTTAAAATGCGTCAAAAAGGAGTTCTTCGATTTTTATGAAATGAACAAACTTGAATCATACATCCTTCTAGATCACTCAGATACCATTAGTTTTTCAATACATGCAGCGGTTCTGGAGAAGAAGATTTTTAAAGAGGGGTACCCTCTGGGACCAATTTGACCTCGCCCTGGATCCACCCCGGTAGGGATCCAATTGAAATGAACAAACTTGGTAGGGGACCTTTAGTACTTCATGCATACCAAGTTTAATAAAAATTCTCCGAGCGGTTTCAGATGAGAAGATGAAAATGTGAAAAGTTAACGGACGGACGAACAACGGACCACGGACAATCCGGTGTGACAATAGCTCCCTTTGAGCCTTTGGCTCAAGCTAAAAAGACAATATTTTGTCCGGTTCCTATCTTCTAATTGAAAAAAAATTGACAACAGATGTTGTTATAGAAATTTTGAACCCCCCCCCCCCCTCTTTTTATAATCTTTGCAATAAAAGAATTATTATAAATTCAAATTGTACATGTTGTAAATCAAAAATGCTATCACACAAACATTTATTAATTTAATTTTACCTAGAATATAGCTTTTAATATATCAATATGAACCCAAGGGGAATTAATATGGAGATAATGCCAAACTTCATAAAAAATGCCGAAGTCAAAAAAATGGCCAAATTGGCATTAAAATTATTCAGAAAAGTTAAAAATTGCATTCAAAGCTTAAAAAGTGGAGGAAAAATGAAAAATAAAGAAAAAAAAATTTATGCCCCAGTTGGAATTTGAACTCGCTACCTTGGGACTCATTGACACACTGAAAACATACCCATTTAAAGTAATAAAAAATCATTAAAAATCTAAAAGTCAAGATATTGAAAAAAATTCATCACTGTTACATTCCTTATAATAATTCTGATAAATGTTAGAACAATCATTCATGGGAAGAACCATAAAATGCCAAAAATGATGAAAATGACCACCCCCCCCCTTCCTTTTTTACGGTGTTAAAAAAATCATTGAAAATTCAAATATAAACTTTTCAGCAAAATTCTTTCACTAAAGCATTCCTCTGCTTAAAAATGGCTAAATCAAACTAAACTGGAGCAGAATTTTTCAGTAAGAAAGAAAATATTAAGAGAAATATCAATTTTTGCATTAAAAATACAATGTTGAAAAAGACATCAAAAACGCGTCAAAAATTAGTTATCGGATTTTAACGAAATGAAGAAACTTGAATCATACATCCTTCTAAATCACATAGATACAATTAGTTTTTCAATCCATTCAGTGGAACTGGAGAAGAAGATTTTTGAAGAGGGGTACCCTCCAGGGCCTATTTGACCCCGCCCTGGATCCACCCCTGAGGGGATCGAGCCGAAATGAACAAACTTGGTAGAGGACCTTTAGTACTTCATGCATACCAAGTTTCATCAAAATCCTCCAAGCAGTTTCAGAGGAGAAGATGAAAATGTGAAAAGTTAACGGACGGACGGATGACGGACAATCCGGTATGACAATAGCTCACTTTGAGCCTTTGGCTCAGGTGAGCTAAAAAAAACTTGCTATGGTGAACGTTTCTGTAAAGGGGTGAGGCCACGAAGCCAATATTGGCCCTAATTTTGAACATTGTACTTCATAGAATTTTTAACTGTTATTGGACATTTTGAAACGTTCTCTACTGAACCACGAATCTACTTTTTGTAAACATTGCTTTTATCAATACTTTGTAGCCGTTTGAAAACACCAAAATAGTTCATATTCGGCGAAATTGATGCAAAAACTCAATATTTCTATTGAATTAGTAATGGCCGCATGCATTAACTATGATGGAAAATTTATATGTGAAAGATTATCATTATATCCTTTTGTCATAAACGTTTTATCTCAGTTAACGCATGCGGCCACATTGAATTCTACGACAAAAGACAAAATTCCCAGCAATTTTTGCCATATTTTGTCAATAACGTCAATATGATGCACTTCATGACGTCATTACAGTTAAATGGCACATTGTTTGGTGATATTCTTCTTTTCATGAAAAGCGGTGAACATTAGAGATATCAAGTATTCCTCATGAAATTTATTTTTAGAGAAAAATCGAGGGCCGATTTAGGGGTCTCGTGGCCCTACACCTTTGTGTGATTTTTTAGACAAGCGGCTACTAAATAAACACAAAAATAGGTGATTTGTCCCAGGACCAGCTGGATAGGAATAAACTTCACTTTTATATGAAATAGCAAAGCCTTATCAGTCACACATACATGTACACAGCCAAGTGAGCCTCACATGAAATTCATATGAAATGAGCATCATGTAAATTTTACATCAAAGTTCATGTGAAATTCATATAAACTTCACACAAGATTTATGTGAAAAAAAATCATATGAATTTCACATAAATTTTCTTCACATGAATTTCACACAAATTTTTCTATGTGACCTTTATTATGAGAAATTGAATTCACATAACAATCATGTCAGAAACTTTACATGAATTTAATGTAAAAAATTTCATGTTTGTGCACATTTCACATAAATTCCATGTGAGCTTTTATGCAAAATGCATGTAAATTTCACATGAATTTCATATGAGGCACAAATGGCTGTATATGTAATGTAATTTCTTCTTGTCAAACAGACAGGCAGTTAGAAAGATCTGATTGCATAGGATACTGTGGTGACTACATAAAACACAAACAAACTTGGTATTTCCTTACTTCAAACAGCTGGTTAAGTTGTAAGCTGCTATAAGGCTATGGACCAAAAATGCCTGAAAAAGAAAAGAATTCGACTTTAAAAGTATGTGATTGATGTTTGAATAATCATACTCTTAGTAGAGAAGAAATCTGAATGAAGAAATTAAAGAAATGAATAATGTGCTCAATTTAAACAGATTCATCATGTTCATTAAAAGGTATAAATGCACATTGTATCAACTTTACATACAATTGTACATGTAGTTGATCTATGAAATATATTTTTCTTTTTTTCATCAGAACCTGTGATGTAGAATAAACTTTATCATAATTTTAATTAAAATCTCGTTATGACGTGACTTACCCGCCCTTGAATTTTCTCCATTTGGCTACTGATGTGTAGAAGCTCAGAACTATATACATAGACGACAGCATTTGATGCTGATGTCATTTTTACTTCACTGATCGTTACAGATCTGCCAGCTTTGACGCTACATGAAGATTGCTCCCAGTTTTTCTCCGTCTCATCCTGATTTCCAGAAGCATGTTCAACGTTTTCTTTCTCAACATCGTGTAGCTGGTCAAATCCTTTTAACGACTTTGGTTTCCGAGAGTATCTCAGGGGCGTAAGGGCTTGAGGATGTACATCATCTTGACTGTCTATATCATATATACATTTACTACCGTTATCCTTGGAACCTGGATCTGGTTCAGCCACTGGATGAGGACCCTGTGAGGTAGTGGCTACTTCCATTGCAAAGTCACCCTTTCCATCTCATTCTGAAAGTAATATAAATGAAGCTCACACACAGGTAGTGTATGAAAATTGAAGAGTGCATGTGTCATAAAGTGCTGTACTACATGTAGATACACCTAAAAATGTATTTCTTGATCACGTCACGGTAGCATATCACGTATTGCACAAATAATCTAGTGCATAGGAATCCCCTTCGATTAAATGGGTAAGCATTGTCTAAATCTACTTTATACATTTTGGGCCTATCGAATGAACATCATTATCAGTTATGTGATGGTAATCTTTTCTAATCAACCAGACTTGTCAGAATGACAACATAGCTCGCCGGTGGCAACCATATGTAAATTGCAACAACAACAAAAAGTAGGTAAAATTTCAAGGTCAAGGTCACTAGGTCAAAATTTATGGTACGGCATGAAAGGTCTTATCACAAGGAATGCACATGTGAAATATCAAAGCCCTATCACTTACCATTCAAAAAATATGGCCCAAGTTAAAGTTTTTGAAAAGTAGGTAAAATTTCAAGGTCAAGGTCACTAGGTCAAAATTTATGGTACGGCATGAAAGGTCTTATCACAAGGAATGCACATGTGAAATATCAAAGCCCTATCACTTACCAATCAAAAAATATGGCCAAGGTTAAAGTTTTTCAAAAGTAGGTCAATCTCCAAGGTCAAGGTCACAAGGTCAAAAATTTTGGTATCCATGGAAAGGTCTTGTCACAAGGAATACACATGTGGAATATCAAAGCCCTATCACTTACCATTCAAAAAATATGGCCAAGGTTAAAGTTTTTCAAAAGTAGGTCAATCTCCAAGGTCAAGGTCACAAGGTCAAAAATTTTGGTATCCATGGAAAGGTCTTGTCACAAGGAATACACATGTGAAATATCAAAGCCCTATCACTTACCATTCAAAAAATTTGGCCAAGGTTAAAGTTTTTCAAAAGTAGGTCAATCTCCAAGGTCAAGGTCACAAGGTCAAAAATTTTGGTATCCATGGAAAGGTCTTGTCACAAGGAATACACATGTGGAATATCAAAGCCCTATCACTTACCTATCAAAAAATATGGCCAAGGTTAAAGTTTTTCAAAAGTAGGTCAATCTCCAAGGTCAAGGTCACAAGGTCAAAAATTTTGGTATCCATGGAAAGGTCTTGTCACAAGGAATACACATGTGGAATATCAAAGCCCTATCACTTACCTATCAAAAAATATGGCCAAGGTTAAAGTTTTTCAAAAGTAGGTCAATCTCCAAGGTCAAGGTCACAAGGTCAAAAATTTTGGTATCCATGGAAAGGTCTTGTCACAAGGAATACACATGTGGAATATCAAAGCCCTATCACTTACCATTCAAAAAATATGGCCAAGGTTAAAGTTTTTCAAAAGTAGGTCAATCTCCAAGGTCAAGGTCACAAGGTCAAAAATTTTGGTATCCATGGAAAGGTCTTGTCACAAGGAATGCACATGTGAAATATGAAAGCCCAATCTGTATTGGTTTAAAAGTTATAAGCAAGGTTAAAGTTTTTGTGCACGCGCACGCAGACGCAGACGCCAACGCCAACGCCAACGCCGACACCGGGGGTATGACAATAGCTCTCCGGACATTCGTCCCGGCGAGCTAAAATTAGATGTTTATTCAGAGAACACTTATTAAAGCAAAAAAAAATTGTATCCTTCTGTGCACCATACCATAACATGTGAAAATTTTCTGCTCAAGTGTTCTCAGAATATACCTCCATTCTTGATCAGAAAAGAATTGATTATTATGGTCATATGATAGACACAATATAAATTCATATAAAGAAGATTTAGACAGTATTCACCTTGTTTAATGGAAGGGAATTCCCATGTACAATTATTTTTTTTTTTTTTGTGAATCATGTGATATGTGACTGTGCAAGTGTTTCAACAGAATCTGATATATCCTGTCAGTTTCTCATAGTCTACATGTACCAGTAATTTTGGGGAAGGTGCCTGTGCCTTTCCCATTTGGGAAAAATTGTGACATTTTGCTGAAATTTGGGATAACTTCAATGCAAGTTCTCTGCATGTACAAACCTAAAGTATCTTTTAGTTTTATTGACATGGCTAATCAATGAATTTGCTTGAACTGAACAAGTGATGAAGAAAAACTTCACATGTACATGTATTCCTACTGTATGTATAATGTAAACAGTCTTTTATTTGCGAGCGTTTTATTTTCAAGACATTCGCAAGGACCTTCGATTTGCGAATATAAAATGCTGCGAATATGTACTTGCACATGTGTAGTATGATACGAATATATGACTTCTCGAAAATAAAACGCCGTGAATCAGTCGCTTCACTATCATTCACTTGTGTGTTCGCAAACTAAGACGCAGCAAATAAAAACGGTTTTCAGTAATAGTTATTAAACTTTATATTTTGATTGTATTATAAGACAACTTTCTTTTTTACAAGACTTTTCAGAAAGACAACATGGCTCGCAGATGGGTACATGTATTTGTTAGCAAATAGCAACAAACAGAAAATGCTCAAAGTTCAAGGTCACAAGATCAAAAGCCATGGTATTTAATGAAAGCTCTTTTCAAAGAGAATATTCATGTATGTGTGAAATAATAATCTCTTTTACAAAGTAGTTCATCAATCATCAGATACTGTCAAGGTTAAGTACCGGTACGTCAAAGTCCAAGGTGAAGGTCACAAGGTCAACAGTACAGCAATGATATCAAATGAAAGCATGGGTAATAAGGAATCTACATGTGAAATATCAAAGCCCTACCGGTAACCCTTATACATGTAGTTCATGAGATATCATATAGCCCTTCAAATGTTATGCACAAGGTTAAAGTTTGGTCTTTGGGAACATGACATGACAAAAATAGAAATCTTCAATCTTAAAACTCAGTCTCTATGTGTATGCTTGTTTTTAAACAAAAGCCTCAGGAAAAAATTTGCTGGTTAACTGTATTGAGAAATTTTTTTAAGACAATTTCTTTGAAAATGCAAAAAGGTAAATTTATCGCAAGAAATTAATAAAGTTATACGCATTTCTTGAAAGCAAGACTTTCATGGATTTTCAGTGTTCTTTTATCTCAAATCGCTTTTTCAAATTACAAGCCATTCAAATTTCAATCACCTTCATGCTGCACCATTTTCTAATTTGCATATGAATTAAATTCCACCTAAGCATCGTTTTCTTTCGACATGTTTATATTATTCCCAGTGTTTGATTGCTCTCGGGATTCTTCATTGAGCAATTTCATGAGTATTTGAGTGTCACAATATTAACAGGATTATCCAAGTTATGGGTCATACTTCACAAATTTAAGGTATACATATAGGCATGCTAGTTTAATCACTTTATTGTATTGTTGCAACGATTATTGCCGACATCATCGCTGATACGCTTCAATTTCGGTTTTTAAAAATTGATTATAATCGGAAATGCATAACGTTGAAAAGAATCAATAGTTTTCGGTCGAATACATGTATGACAAGAACGAATAAAACAAAAGTACTGGTAGATCAATGTTTGTTTCCACGAGTTTGAAGTTACAGGCCTAGCATAAATAATTCGAAAAAGATACACTTTCTAAGGCACACAATGGGTGGGGATCAGATTATCCTTGAATTTATTAGTAATGACAAGTACTAATGTACAGCTCTAAGAGAAAACTTCAACGTCAGTTGCGATACGTCAATATCTACTCGTCTTTGGAAAAAAAAATTTTACACCGAACTCCAGTGCTTTGTAAAAAGGACAAAGTCAATTCAGTTCACAGTTCACAGAATTTGGTCTTTTTGAAATAGAGAGTTACGTCCCATTTGTGCAGGTATCTGACGTCATCGCATTGTGTCGTCATCAAAGTCTATGGAAACCAGCATGAAATTCTGTGTAATAGGGTTACATATATGACATTTTCAAAGGAATTTAATGATGTCACAATGCTATTACCGTATGTCAGATACCTGCACAAATCGAAAGTAGGACTGTAAAATCGAAAAGACAGATTTGATAGCCTAAACTCCATGAAGATATTGCTTGATCCATCACTGAATAAGCAAAAACTTAACTCTTGGATTGTATGGACCCCCCTCCCCCTGCATCTGCTGTATAAAGTTGCAGACTATTACAATTACATCTTTGTTTTGGCTTTATATAATACTGCTGTGAAAAGTAGTCAAAATATTTCATTTACTGGAAAGGATATTATCATTCTATGGTTGGATTTCTTTCTAGACACTTTGCTAAGTATATCAGCATATGATTTGGTAAAGTTGTATCATTACTTTTCATATTCTTTTCTGTAAAATCAAGTATAATTTATTTCCAATTTAATCGAAATAATCGATAAAAATCCTCTTCGATTATAAACCGAAAATCAGTTATGAAATTTGTCCGATTATCAGTCTTCATGAAAACTTGTTTACCACTAGCCAGCAAGGCTAGTTGAGTGCCTAAATCTACTAGCTACCCAAACATTTCAGTAGCCATTGAAACTTTTATTGCGGATCATACCCCCGGAGTCCCGGACCCTCCTACATGTACTAGTTATTTGCCTTATAATGTAATTATACTAACTTTTAGATAGGTCAAAGCTTCCAACTCCTAGACTTCGTAGATTAAGATCTGTTGTGTTAGAAACTTTTAAAATCATCAATAATCAAGGACCATCTTATCTTCATGATCTAGTAAATTTTAAAAACAATCATTATTCTTTTAGATACGCAAATACAGCTACAGTACCTCAGGTAAGAACAACTGCTTATGGTACAAATTCTTTTAGTTTCTTGGCACCAAAGCTATGGAATAGCCTGCCAAATTCTTTGAGAGAAATGTCATCTTTTAACGAGTTTAGCATAACATCAACAGCTGGTCTGGTCCTAGCTGTAAATGTAGCTCTTGTTCATTTTCAGTTCCTTAGTTTGTGCTTGATATATGCTTTTTATGTGCTTGTACTGTCTGCATTACATGTTTACGCTTATGCTTTGCTGTGATATTGAGTATACATTATGTAGCCTAGTCATTATGTTTTATGTCCTGTTTGCTTTTATGTTGATTCCGTTGTTGCATGATTATCCTTTGAGTTGCATTTTTAGTTCATCTTTAGTTTTACTTTTATCTGCTTTAATACATTATGCTGCATGCCTTTTATTACGTAGATATTAGTTAGTTTTATTATATTTCTTTACCTGCTTATGTATATGCTGCATTTTTAGTATGTAGATATTATAGCTAGATGCACTATAGTTCTAATTGACTGCATGAATCTTATAATATGATTATAATTTTGATTGTGATACTAGATATGAAATGTCGGTAAACAGTTCTTAAGAGCTAATGTTCGTTGTTCACATGTGCAAACCGACTTTAAATAAATATAAGTTGAGTTGAGTTGAGTAATCCTGTGTACAGGTTTAACGCTAGTACATGTATAAAGACCCATAGTTACTTAAGAGAGGTTCGTTGAGTAGGCCAAAATTCACACATAACGAACGAAGTTAAATCACCACCGATCTTCTCTCTAGCATGTCAGCAGTCCGTGCTCACTTTTCACATTGCTAACATCATTATCAATAGACTCAATATTACTATGAATTCTTGATATTGTTTATATATAAATATCATTTCACATACAGAAAATGCACCGAGAAAACATTAGCGCTTATTTATATCAAACAGGCTAGGTCAATAGCTATGAAATTTTCGTGAGAATTTTATTCATTTCAATGTTCAGTCAAGATTTAATTGTTCTCGCATATTAGTCGTTATCGTAAAATAACCTGTCACACAGCACACAAAAAAATGTGGTTAAGGAAATATTTATCATGTACCTTGGGACAATTTTTTACAGGAAACATGTTCAATAAAATAAATAAACATTTCATAATTAACCAGTGATAGTAATTTAGACATGACAGAAGAAGGCGGCGTTTTTACCCTAGTATGAGGCGAGAAATTGACGGCTGTCGGCTCTTAATGAGAAACTTGCATTTCAGTAAAAGTCACTAGCCAGGGCAGTTAGGTGAGTGAGTTTTCACAAAGACTGGATTATACAACACTAGTTTAATGTTTTGGGCATCCAATTTTGACTTCATTTCGGTAAAATGCATAGATTTTAACAACAAACACCCCCTCCTACTTTCCCCATACAAAAGTTGCGGAGTTCCACTACACGTAATGGCAGCACTGGTTGGAAAGACTCTGTTTCAGCAACCAATTAACTTAAGGGGTATCGACAAAATTTTATCGGCCATATTGGATTTGACGTGAAGCATACTTGAAAATCTGTCGTTCTGCAGAATTAAGACTTCGATTTTAACCATTTTAATACTAAGTTTTCTTTGCCTCAACATCGTCATTTTCCCATCATTTAAACAAAAACTGCATCAATATTTTTACATGACAACCATTCGAACTTAGTGCACCGAACTGTGCAGCTACAGGTTTGCAGGATTCATGATTAATACATGTACTATAACCTACCTTAAACGTTACTATTATCCTATGTCGACAAACATTTGTCCTCCAATTTTGATCATACTTTCTCAAAATACAGGGTATCTTCATTTTACACACAAGGGGCTAGTAGCCAAATCAACATAGAAATGAATCCATGGGCGGATCCCCGGAATGTTGCACATTTGTTATTTGTCACCTATAATTCACATGACTATCCCACTTTTCATATATCATGTAAATAATTAATAATTGAACCGCAAACAGTCGAAGTTCTTGTGAATTACCCCAGGATCTTAAAAATCGTTTATTTTTTCTACCCATGTTGGGGCGGATCAGCACGTGAAAATGGCTACCTGTTAAAACTTGTGTTTGAAAAGACACCGTGTTGCATTAACAAGAGATTTATATGATAATGAGACCTTGTACTCAAAATCGAAGGACAAATGGTTGCAGATATAGTATCAATGTAATGTTTAAGGTAAGTTATAGTATTATTCATAAATTCTTCTGAGGTGCAGCTGTGCAGTTCGGTGCATGAATTTAAAAAAGTTTCTAATGTTAAAATCTTAATGTAATTTTCCGTAGAAAATATGGGAAAATGTAGCTGGGGTTGAGAATACTTGGGATTAAAATAGTTGAAGTTGGAGCCATGACTCGGTGTAAGGAAAGATTTTCAATAACACACTACAAAAAATCCATCATGGCGAATAACGGTTTGTCGATACCCCTTAAAAAAAGAAACAGAGACTTGCAAGCAGGAACTGTCTGATAATGCACTTGCTGGGAGTCCACTTGCAGGGAGACTAATCAATTAATGTTACACAGTCAAATGGCCCATCAAAAACTGTTTGACTGGCCATTATTTATGACGTCACAATGTAAAAGTCTACCAGCAGGTGCGATGTCGGACTTTGTACAGCTCGAATTTCCTCTTCACGTCAAAATGTTTTTAAAGTTTCAAATAACATTTTGAATTTCAAGATAAGAGTTCAAAGAACATACTGTGCATGTTTATGATGAATGGAAACAACGTAAATTATCAATAAAATTAATATAACCAAAAATTCTTTCCTGCCTTCGTTTCAAACTTGCCACCAAAATGTGTAACATTGAGTCCGAATACATTTTTTTTCAGATTGGAAACTGGAACTGTACACAGGTGCCTGCAGATATGATCGCCCCCCCCCCCCCCCCCTTTCTTTTTCAAAATCATGGCTAAAATGGCCGTGAAGTAAAGAAAGGGGAAAAAAGTCCCTTTTCTTCACTTCACGGCCATTTTAGTCATAATTTTGAGAAAGAAAAGGGGGATCATTTCTGCAAGCACCTGTGGTACCTACTGTACCGCATCCTATTTCGAAAGCCCAATCGGCTTTCGTAATTTTTTAGGAATCGATAATCGGAAAATAATTGGAAAGGGTAAACCGATCTTTGTAAAACGATTTTAATCGAAAAGAAGGTTGTAATTTTTGGCCTAGAATACTGTGGAGAAAAATTTGCTCAACTTGAGGACGAAAATGTAAGGTAAGACAATAAGTAACTTGTACACGAAAAGTTGCAAATGAGGGAAATAAATGCAGGAAGCACAAATATATCCCTTTCAGCGAAAATAGATTTTAAAAAGAAAAAATTGAAATCGATAACCGAGCGGAATCGATTTGAAGACTTTTAGCGAGTATCAGTTCTAAATAAGTATCAATCCTCTGACGTTTTGTTCGAGTAGTTAAAACTTAAAGATAAGAAAAATAGAACTTGAAAAAAATACGACTAGTAAAATTGTGATCTAACAAATCATGGCATGATTAAAAAAAAGACTTATCAGTGTGTTTTCCTTGTTTTGGCCGAATTTCCGAGTGCCAAATTTATATCCTCTATCCCCCCCCCCCCCCCCAAAAAAACTCTTAAATTCCCAAAGAGAAATTATGAAAAAATCACCTGAGAAAAAAAGATTCAAAACCAGGAAGTCAGCACAAAATGTCCTATTTCTAAGTGTATCTTGAAGTATTTTATTCGTCCATCGTACAATTCAAGAAAATCAATGGATTAGCAGTGCTATACTTGGGTGATAACTTGTATAAGGATTTTCCAAATTTCTGCAAAATGTCGCATATATTCCAAAATGGTACAGGCACCCCCCCCCCCAAAAAAAACAAAAACTTGAACAAAAAAACCTGCTTATACACTTACTGTATATCTACATAAGCCGGGTGCCAGGGAAGAGTAAAATTTTACATTTTGCTTCAGATTAATTCATTCCCTCTTTAATTAAGGATTCCGACTTTTCCGTCGGAATCCTTTCTGTTATTGTATTGTCTTTTCTTTATTAAGGATTCCGACTTCCGTCGGAATCCTTTCTGTTATTGTATTGTCTTTTCTTTATTCTTATTATTATTATTATTCTTACCCCCAACCTTTCCGGACCCTTCACAAGAAAAGAACCGCCTCGTATGATAAAATGGAAAGTACCATATGAAAGAGCATATTAAGATCTTGATTTAAAATTTTTTTGTTGTCGTAAAGTTCACATATGCCCCCGCTAGAGGTCATCAAAGGTCAAATCTTTAAACTCTTATAACTCCTAAAGTAACCGTACGATTTCAACGAAATTTGTTTTATATTGATTTACGGTTTTCGTGCTATTTTGAGTTGAAAATGGAACTTTAAATTGGCACAGTGCCAATTTCTACAGTTTTTGAGATTTTGAGTTGAAATTTGGATGGTAGGTTACTAATAGGTAGTCATTGATGATTACCAAGTTTCAAGGTCACATTATGATTCTCAAGGTCACAACAAACTTCTGCCTATAGAACAAAGACTATTTGACCTTGACAGTTCAAACTTCATAAATACAATCATTGAGCCAAGCCCTTTCACCTTGACCTTGGCCCAAGGTCAAATTTTCATTCTCAAGGTCACAACAAACTTTTGCCTGTAGGACAATGACCATTTGACCATGAGGGTTCAAACTTGGTGTAAATGTTCCTTGCATCAAGTCCTTTCACCTTGACCTTGACCCAAGGTCATTTGTTTGATTTCAAGGTCACAACAGACTTTTGTCGATAAATAAGTGAGCTTTGATTAGATTATGGGGACTCTTGATGAGAATAATCTCAAATGCTTATCTTTTATCCATGACCTTGGTTAAAGGTCAAATAAACTTGTTCAAGGTCATAACAAACATTTACTCTTGTAGAATTCACAGGATTTTGTCCTGAACTATTTATTCGTCACACAAGTAGTACTTCTTATTTGAACTTTACATAGTAAGACAGGTAACTCCTCTATTCTTGTTCTCTGTTTCTTTCTTTTTTATTCTTAGTAGCATTACATATTTGTAGTTTCATGTTGTTGTCATTTTCTATTAATAGAAATTATCTCATTGCAAAATCATTGTGCAATTCTTTTTTGAGAAAGTCATTTTAAAGGATTAGATATTGATTGAGCATGGAGTATAAAGCTTTCGTAAACATGAAAGGTATTTATCTTTTTTTTCTTCTATTTTGTTGATAAATAAATAAGAGTCCCAAGTAAGACATAAGCTCGTTTGACTCATTTGCTGAACTTAATGTGGTACTAAAGCAACTTTTCTTTTTTTCCATCTTCTTTATTCGGATTTTAGCACTTCATTTCCAAGGAAGGTCTAATAAAGGAGGAATCCGTCTGTTGCTTGCAACAGTAGCCATCTAGTTCTTATTATTATTAAGGATTCCGACTTCCGTCGGAATCCTTTCTGTTATTGTATTGTCTTTTCTTTATTAAGGATTCCGACTTCCGTCGGAATCCTTTCTGTTATTGTATTGTCTTTTCTTTATTCTTATTATTCTTATTATTATTATTATTCTTACCCACAAACCGTTCCGGTCACTTTACAAAAAAGTACAGCATCATATGAAAAAACGGAAAGTACCATGTGAAAGAGCATATGAAGATCTAAATTTAAAATTTTTTTCTTGTCGAAAAGTTCACATATGCCCCTGCTAGAGGTCATCAAAGGTCAAATCTTTAAACTCTTATAACTCCTAAACTAACCGTGCGATTTTAACGAAATTTGTTTTATATTGTTCTTTGGGAAATTTGCAAACTTTTATACCCTTACATGCTCGATAAAATATTTACGGTTTTCGCGCTATTTTGAGTTGAAAATGGAACTTTAAATTGGCACAGTGCCAATTTCTACAGTTTTTGAGATTTTGAGTTGAAATTTGGATGGTAGGTTACTTATAGGTAGTCATTGATGATGACCTAGTTTCAAGGTCAAATTATGATTCTCAAGGTCACAACAAACTTTTGCCTATAGAACAAAGACTATTTGACCTTGACAGTTCAAACTTCACAAATACAATCATTGATCCAAGCCCTTTCACCTTGACCTTGGCCCAAGGTCAAATTTTGATTCTCAAGGTCACAACAAACTTTTGCCTATAGAACAAAGACCATTTGACCTTGAGAGTTCAAACTTGGCGCAAATATTCCTTGCATCAAGTCCTTTCACCTTGACCTTGACCCAAGGTCATCTGTTCGATTTCAAGGTCACAACAGACTTTTGTTGATAAAATATTGAGCTCTGATTAGATGAAAAGGAATCTTGATGAGAATAAATTCAAATGCTTATCTTTTATCCATGACCTTGGTTAAAGGTCAAATTAACTTTTTCAAGGTCATAACAAACATTTACTCTTGTAGAATTCACAGGATTTTGCCCTGAACTATTTATGCTTCACACAAGTAGTACTTCTTAATTAAACTTTACATAGTAAGATAGATAACTCTTTTATTCTTGTTCTCTGTTTCTTTCTTTTTTATTCTTAGTAGCATTACATATCAGTAGTTTCATGTTGTTGTCATTTTCTATTAATAGGAATTATTTCATTGCAAAATCATTGTGCAATTCTTTTTTGAGAAAGTCATTGTAAAGGATTAGATATTGATTGTGCATGGAGTTTAAAGCTTTCGTAAACATGAAAGGTATTTATTATTTTTTTCTTCTATTTTGTTGATAAATAAATAAGAGTCCCAAATTAGAAATAAGCTCTTTTGACTCATTTGCTGAAGTTAATATGGTACTAAAGCAACTATTCTTTTTTCCAACTTCTTTATTCGGATTTTAGCACTTCAGTTCCGAGGAAGGTCTAATAAAGGAGGAATCCGTCTGTTGCTTGCAACAGTAGCCATCTAGTTTCAAATTGTAGTTGATTTAATTTAAATAGGGGAGCCATTCTGAAGAAAATATGATAAAAAAAAAACAACCCGGAAACATCAGCCGAGAATTTTTTTTCAAAGTCCAGGGGGTGGGGGTCCTAAACGGTTTAACCGTAGCTAGATCTGCTAGATCTGCACATTATGTAGGTAAATACTCCGTAACAGTTCATCTCTGCGTGTCCCAGTTTCTTGATTTTACAATTAAAACACCTGGCGGAAAATATCAAAGGAAAGTATAAATCTATACAAATTTAAAGATGTGTAAAATAGTTCAAAAGTACCTTCCACTTTGATAAAATTAATTAAGTATGAAGTGGATTAACGAGCATTGTATTTAAGTACAGTTTGCTTTAATGGAGACATTACTCAACATTCCATCTAGCTTTCACCATGGGCTTTTCATCTTGAAAGAATGGGCGTTAAAAGTATTTGTTCACGTTTCAAAATAATATTTCCATTGTATCCTTTAATATCACACGTCTACTGGGACATGATTAAGTCATCTTGCAGTTAAAGTGTCTGAATTACATGGCTAAGCTGTGATTCATCCTAACTGTAAACATTTTGCTGGTAACAAAATCGATAATTTTTAAAATTAGGGTAATAGGAAATCCGCATACGTCACGGGAACAGGTGAGCCAATTGTAAACTTTTCAAATTTGAAAATTGTTTTTCGACAGCGGTGCAAACTGAAAGCTTGCTTTTGGAGCGTACATAATTCATTTGCACCCCTCATCACTTGGAGGGACATAGATACGGAGGATCGAGGTGTGTAGAAACTAGCGGCGAACATCAAAGGGAAGAATCTCAGGTGAGGTAGGTGCAAGTTACCTGTACTTGACATGATAGAAAAAATATAAAAGTTCAAATGTACTTGGAAGATTTGCTTTGGATCATGGATTCATGCATGGTTTTGCTTTGCATTCTGTATGTTTTATTCTTATACGTCATGTAGCAATATTTGATTTATTTCAAAATTCAGAAACGTATGCATATATATAATGCACGTACAGGTATTTCTATATTATACTTGAACGTTGATGTAAAATATTTGAATTGTAATATGCAACGAAAAGGCTGTCTTACATGGAAGAATTCCCATGCAGGAAATGTAGTATTTGTGTTGTTTCTATTACATAGCTTTGGCAACATGTTTACCTTGGCAACTTGTCGACATTTTTCCTCGGCACCGTTATAATAACTTGTAGTATGTACAAGATTCTTTGTACATGTACAATATGTAAACGTAAATTGCCAAGCACTGGTAGTTCTGATCTCGAACCACTTCCAGATTTCTTAACATTTCTGGAAATTCAATGTGTATTTTGAAGTGGTTGATCACTGATGGATGCGTGGAGGGGGTATTTGCGGCTAGAATAATCAGCAAAAATTTCTAGTATTCGTTAAAACATTCAATTAGGAAAGAATATATTAGTAATTTTTCACAAACCCAGTTAATATAATAAATAGAACAAAATCAACCAGGTATCTCCTATCCAAAGATCATATCTTTGATAAATGCATGCGGTTTTGGGTAGACAAAATAACACCTTTTAAATAATAGTTGAATAGTCTTCATTGTAAAAAGTGGAAACGAAAATCTCGTTATTGAAATGATCGTATTCCTGTTTTCTTCAGACTACATAGTAAAAAATACAGCTGGGAGTAAGTTTGTCCTGTCCCTAAAAGAACTCTGTAAATCCGTAAATCTGATCTGCATATTTTATGAAGAAAACTACTTCATAAAGAACACAACGAAAGTCTCCATGGAACATTAGAAGGGACTAAGAATGGAAATTCCATAAGGGCATTCATGTGAGCAATATCATGCATGTCTTCAAAGGAAATTTTATATCGTACAGATAAGAGAAAGAAAAAGAAAACTCTGCATACCTAATTTTTGAAGGCCATTCGTTTCATGTAAGCGCTAATATTAAGATTGCATAAATAGCTTCTACATTGAAATGGGTATCAAATGTAACATAAAATGCAGATATGAGTAATAAAACATTCATTATGGTGCATTGACACTGAGAGAGTGGGCGTTCCGGCGATAGCGCGAACAGAAAGCGGTATACGTGTTTGTTTCTTTGTTGTGATGTTGATTTCCATTCCGTTACGTAGCAACACGTTGTTATATCTTCTGTCATCGCTCATGGGAATAATTGTCTCGTGGTGCCGAAAAGTCGTGTTTTGTTGCAAAAAATTACACCACAAGAAAGTGGCAACTCAGCATGCTTCAAGTACATGTATATATATATAACTTCTTTACCCAAAAAAGTTTTGTTTTATGAAGCTATTGTTTGTCAAATTGACATGCTTATTTTTTTAAATAAATAAATTAATAAATGAATAAAACCAATCGTGTCAAATCGTCAAACTATAGCTTCATGAAACAAAACTTTTTTATCTATACTTTACTAGATCTCCCTTGCAAAAAGAAAATTTAGAAAAAAAAAAGAATCAAAACAAAACCAAAAAATGTCAAAAGGAAAAAAAAAGTATTGAAAGTAAGTCGACCACCTTTTAAGTCTATTTCTGATGGTCCCTTGAAAAACGACTTATCGAGAGTAGACTGTAATATTTTTTTTTTTTTTTTTTTTTGACAATTTTTTGGTTTTGTTTTTTATTTCGTAGTGGCTCTTTCTTAGTTTTGTCCCTTTTTTTGCTAAATTTTATATTTTCATTTTTTGGAGTAAGAAAAGTTTAGAGCCTAAACTTTAAAGAAATTTTATTCGTCGAATAGTGCATGAATGTCAATTCGTTGTAAATTCATGCAACGGTGTTCACAGGGCTGCCAATACATGTCATTGGAGATTCACAATGGCCGTCTTTGGTCTCATTGAATACAGCTGAATCAAGTTGGGGAGGTCAACCAGAAATTCACAATCAACATGTATAAAAGATGTTAATAATTGTTAATGGCTTTGTATACATGCATCACCTCCTACAGCGCATGCATCGTTAGAATACAAATTTGGCGCATCTCAGAATAAATATGTTGGTAGAAATGAGAGCCCTCCGACAGTCCTTCAAATAGAGAATAAGTGTCTTAATTTGTGTTTTGTTACGGGTATACAACACACAGCAAGTGCATTTATCGTACATGTAATGCGCGTTAGCGCATTTCATGCGATAGATGCACTTGCTGTGTGTTGTATACCCGTAACAAAACACAAATTATGACATTTATTCTATATATATGCACCATAGTTGTCTATTTCATTCTTGTTTTCTGAAATGGCCTTTTCTAGGTAAAAGAGTGACGTCAAAATTCATATCACCGCGGCTTCAGTTTGCAGGTTAGAACAGCCGTCGCGGCATGTTTCTTTAGATCTTATGCATTGTGACGTCACGAGTGTTAATACACGATTTGCAGCACGTTCCTTTCAATAGTAACATTACATTGGTTGTGCATATATATATATATATATGCACAACTAATGTAATTCCCTGAGATGTTACTATTGAAAGGAACGTGCTGCAATTCGTGTATTAACACTCGTGACGTCACAATGTATAAGATCTAAAGAATCATGCCGCGACGGCTGTTCTAACCTGCAAACTGAACCCGCAGTGAGATGAGTTTTGACGTCACTCTTTTACCTAGAAAAGGCAATTTCAGAAAACAAGAATGAAATGGACAACTATAGTGCATATATATAGAATAAATGTCATAATTTGTGTTTTGTTACGGGTATACAACACACAGCAAGTGCATTTATCGCATGAAATGCGCTAACGCGCATTACATGTACGATAAATGCACTTGCTGTGTGTTGTATACCCGTAACAAAACACAAATTAAGACACTTATTCTCTATATATATGTATGTGTTTTTCGTCAGTGTTATAGAAACCAAATCAGCGAATCAACGTGAGAGGGTGTGTGAGGGTGTGTGTGTGTGTGTGTGTTTTATCTAAAAAAAAAAGAAGGGGGTGGGTGGGTCGGTTAAAGTCCGATTAGGGAGGAGAGGGTAGGGGGAGATCCAGGATTATGAAAATCATATAGTTAGCCACAAGAAGATATTTTTGTTTACAATTAAATTTGCAGGGTGGGGGTATTTTTATATCCACTCTTGATTCATACATTGACAGATGACACCCACCCACTTACTCGTACAAGGCACAAAATGGACAGGATAATGATTTAAAAAAAGTTGTACTTGTAAAAATTACGGAGTAAAACTTGAAGGCGTAAATGAACGATTGCTTTACACTTAAGTGACCTCATTATGACATATATATATTTATTTGTATGATTTAGTTTTATGAAAAAAAAAAACCCAATTTATTTACATAAAGCGTCCTTCTAGCGCTTCATTTAAGCAGAACGAGGAATGATAAAAATTATGATGATAGGGAAGATATGTGGGACATCTTGTATGTAAATAAACTTTTACAATTAAGGTGTATATCTCCTAGGAAATAAACATCTTTAGAAATAGGAAAGTCAAGATAGGACTAAACGGTAACTAAACAATATAACTGATATTATCCGGATGCGAAATGTCCATTTTCGGTCCGAGTAAAGGCATTCTCTCACGATCTGACCCCTAATAGAGATCAATTTAAATATGAAAAGTCAAGATTTATTGTGATCGAATTAAGGTAAATTTTCCAGGTGCTTTCGGTTGCTCGGAGTGTCGAACTCTTTACGACTTGTGGTTTCATATCAGTGTTTGTAAACTAGTGACACATCGAACTTTGGTTTTTATAGGGGGCAATTTTTTTTGCGATTCGTAACAAAACGAAAGTCAGGTAAGTTTACTGATAATATAAATCAAGGCTTAATCACTGTATATAATAAAGAGAATGACTAACTTCATATAGATAGTATAATATATATATTTATGTGTCGTACTTCCTTTTCTTACTAATTTGAAAAAAAAATCCTGTATCATTCAGTATCGTTTTTACATTATCAAAAAGATAGATTAACAATCTTTATATCTAAGAATAACATAATATTTCCCTTATAAAACTTCCCCATACATTTCATGGGCGGATCTCGAAAATTTTTCAGGGTGGTGGGAGGTCCAGCCTGTCAATGTCAGCTGTTCAATCTATGATTTAAAAATTGTATACTTTATTTGAAACAGGAAAAAAATACTTGTGTTTGCAAATTACAGGGGTTGGGGGGGTCCTGAAACCCCTCTTCTAGATCCGCCCTTGCATTCCATATCATATGGTCATTACTGCAATTTTCCTTCTCCGATCTTCCTTGATGTGATAGGGAAATGAACAAAGCTATCAAGTGTCCTATCTATGCATTTCCTTATACTGAACAAGTTTTTGGTTTTTGACCTTTGGGTCAGTCACTAGTCCTATGCATCGCATTGCACTAGTTCGTGTTTCAATTTTCAATGTTTATTTTCCCGTCCGTTGTCCGTGTCAAGGTATCAAATTATCCAGGTGAAAAAGTTGTAAACACAAATATATCATACCTCACCCAATTTATTCACTTCGAATATCATATTTCACCAACAAATATTTATCCGCCCATGTTTTGATAAAATTAACATAATTGTATAGTTTTTCTTCTAATTTATATTTTCGTTTTTATATGTTTACACCTATTGCTTTCTCGGACACAAAAACTAACAACTTTTTTATTTTTCCTAACTTGATATCATGGTAACATTTTGTCCACTATATTTTTTTTTCACAAAATTTAGTGTATTTTATATCTGTGGTTTGTCAATCCTGTCAGTTGATAAGATAAGTTTACACGGAAAACTCATTAATACTCGGAACGTCATATATCTCATACCTTATTGGTACATGTAGCGTACCAGTAAAAATGGATATTCATGTTATCTTTTACTTAAGTCTAGAAATAGGATGTTCTAGAAACATGCATGTCTTGTGCTCTAAAGCCTAAAACATGCATGTCTTGTGACGTCAAATCTGGAAACATGTTTGCCTTGTGACATCGATCTTCAATTGTACATGGTGTGTGATTTCTTGAAAGTCTTGAAACATGCATGCTTTGTGACGTCAAATGTAGAAACCCTCTTGTCTTCAATCGTGCATGGTTTGTGACCTTAAGCCTAGAAACGGTCTTGACTCCGCATGTCCAGAAATAAGCATGCATGAAAACGAAATTCATTCTGCATTTCTAACACCTCACTATCTCTGAAATTATTCATAAAAGATTAAATTGATTAAAAAAAGAAGGAAGAAACATCATATTTAAAAGTGTCAAATTTATCAAATATAAAAGGGCGGAATTTCATCTCGCTAATCTAAAGTTACCCATAGTTACGGCACATTTTCGTGCTACATATATGACGTAAAATCTATTTGTTCCTTTTGGAATGGCCAGCAGTCTTTCATTTGCAGAGATATTAAAATTTCCGTTTTCATCGATAAAACGCAAGACTTTCTAATGGAGAGTGACTTAATTCGAGCATTAAGAGCATGATATGAAAAAAAAAAGAGCATAGATGACCGGATTACAGTAAAAATAACCCTACCGGTATCTATAAAATACGAAAAGTAACATTTTTCTCAAGACGCCAGGGTCATTGTTTGATAGGTGATTTTACAAAGTTTAATTTATGTCCCATCCTTATTTCCCTACTTTTTACAAGTTCCTGGTACATGGATTTGTTAGCATTGTATTATCTATAGATACAAGGCAAAGGTTAATTTCTTTGTATCACATGACATTGATGTTCCTGGAATCATTGTAAACGTCCTGTTTTGCTTGTCTGTACATTAATTCAGATTGTGTAGTATTTCACGGAATACCGGTCAATACACATAATATTGATTTTGTTATTTTACATACTGATAATTGGACTGCAAAGTAGCATGGGCAGCCCTATAATGACTTTCAAGGGGAGGGGGTGTGTGTGTTAAAGTCTATTCGACAAGGGGGGGGGGTTAGCAAATTCCAGGGAAAGGGAGTATAGTAGAGTGTTCTGATCCCCTATCCACCTTTAGATCCGCACGTGTTAAGATTTTCGTGTCCTCTAGGATTGATTTTGAAAATGGAAAAAATGTTGTCATATCAATAAGCGGAAAATGTTAGATACGTTTGATTTATTTGGAGTCAGATGTCGGATATAACAATGCTAGGAATGTCATTAAAAATGAATGATGTCGTTATACAAAGATCGATCCAAGCCAAAAAGACTAGCTAGCTACATACATATATAGACAGAATGAGAAATATACTCCTTTTTGAAAAAATCTGAAACTTAACTCGTAACTGTAAAAGAGAGCAGATTCCCGTTTTCGAGACGACTGAAATTTTGTTGTTCTAAAATTTATACATTAATAAATGAAATTGTTAATCAAATATAAATCTTGTATCATAATGAAATTATATAAGAACTTGCAGAATGGTGTACAGTACCTATCACGAGTTTTACAACGAGATCGCCATCGATGGAGTAAAAATTTAACGAGTAAAGGCCAATTCCTCCATCAGGTGGAGGGCTTTTAGGAGGGCTGGTGAGGGGCAAAGCGGGCTCAACGCGAACAAACTTTACCCCGAAAAACTCGGAGTGTTTGTGGGCGGGGCTAATGAACGGAGGCGGCGCTTATGCATATTTAATTATTAGCCGGGGTAAACACCGAGTGATTGTAGGCGGGGCTTATATTCGCTTGACGGAGCATCTCGAGTCGCGTAAAATCTCTTTGTAGAGAGTAGAATCTCGATAGGCTAGTCAAACAACTGTTTTAACAATACGCTAGATCTGTACGTACAGTAAATGTTTTCCTAAGAACGATTCTATAAATGTTGTAACAATTTAAAGAATCATTATCTTACATATCCGCATAGATATACTACATTTATAACAATGCAATATTCAGGATTATGTACGTAGAGATATAGAAACCCATAGATGTTAAATAGGCAGTCTACACATGTCTGTAGTTTGAATTTCCTGTGATGTACGAAAAATGAATATGAATTAATAAACCAGCAAATAATATAGGTAGCAAAACTGTAATAAAGAAAACAAGGGAAAAAAGAAATACATTATTGTTTATCCTACTCCTGTATTTTATAAACACCTGAATATTGGATGTGTAAAATACATTATATCATTCGATGTATCTGATGGAAGGAAAAATAAGATTTGTTTCCTGTTAGACAATGAAACGAATTTTTGCATGCATTTATAGATTCAAGTACTGTAACGCACGACTTTGCAGTAAGATGAATATTAAAAGTATTATGAGTTATGCAAATCATTTTCCCGTTCATACGGAATAGCTTCTAAATCCGTACTCTGGATACTTCACATTGATGTAATCTATTTTACATATACATGTAAACGATTGCACACTTACGTATAAAATTTAATTTAATACTGTACGATACCAAGTAAATTAACTGTTTAATTCATTGATAGTTATTTTTGATTCTATCGTGTTTGAACGGTATTTTTTTTTTATCACGGAAGCATATTTTAGAAGGCATCGAAAATATAGACCTTTGTTAATTTTTCAGCAATTGTTATGATCCGTTATCCATAATAGCTGAAAATCTCGAGCTGGAACCAGCGTTCACCCCTGCTCCCTCACTTTTTAGATAAAATATGAAAACATATAGACAATACAGTCAAGACAATGTCTATTTACTAACTCAGGCACGTACGTCATCATGTATGCACATGCATTATGTTTCTGGGGTCGCAGGTCATTTATAATATACATGTACCAGTGGTGGATCCAGGATTTCAGAAAGGAGGGGAGAGCCCAGCTTCAAAGAAAATTGTTCACAGAAAAGCTGACAAGCAAAAGATAAATTAAAAAACCAAAGAGACGATGATACAAATATTAAGACTTAGGACTTTATATTATTCAGGGGTCCTTAACCCCCGCCCCCCCCCATCCCCATTTGGTCTTTTCCTTATAAGGTATTTGATCGTTTACCTGAAGATGTGCCAATTGTGTGATTCAATAGATCCTACATATTTGTAGTACCTTAATTGACACTACACCACGAGCAAGACAGTCCCAACGCGTAATTACTCTTTTAAAGCGGAATTTCTCTTTTTAGTGGCGCATCATTATTAATCAATGATGCATATGAATGAACATGCGATTCCCAAGGAATTGTCTCCTGATAAAGGACGCAATTTTTGTAATATGAATTGAAAACTGCAGCGAGCGAAGCCGGAAAATTTTCCTGAATTTGAAGCGAAATTTTATATTAATTCTTCAAATTCGGATTACTTGTAAGAGCAAGATTATTTCTTCTGTCATACCATAAGCAAATTCATTTTATTTATTAAAATTCAGAGCAAAAATTTTTTTTCGAGCAACCCCCACCCCCGAATATCAAATGGACCGTGCCTTACCTGTACCTGTTTCATTATCAGTAGATAATGGTTAGATTACAGTTTCGAGTTACTCCGTTCTTGATCCGCACATACATTTTTTGCAAAATTAAAAAGAAAAAAATAATCAGTTTTCGGAAGCGATTCAAGAAACTAACACCAAAAAGTGAGGGAGCTCCAGCCTC
This sequence comes from Pinctada fucata, assembly GCA_028142955.1. Lineage (NCBI taxonomy): Eukaryota > Metazoa > Mollusca > Bivalvia > Pterioida > Pteriidae > Pinctada > Pinctada fucata. The sequence goes on from AP027104.1 coordinate 22,832,820, forward strand.
ATTTGTAATCGATCAGGATTACGTTATAATGTTTTTGTTCCTTTTCTATATGTCAGATTAATAATGAAAGTGATAAACGATTTTCGATTCGAAGCAGAGGAGAGGGAAGGGGGGGGGGGGGTTGTTCGGTCATTCTTTATTCCTTCCCAAATCTTACATTTCCGGGTAATATGACAAATTTCAGGGGGTCCTTAAACCACCCCTCCCGATCCGCACTTGTTATAGGGGAGGGTGGGTGGTATTCGGTCCTTTAATCCTTCCCAAATCTTTTTTTTTTTCATTTTTCTAGGTATAAGGACAGATATCAAGGGGTCCTTAACTTCTCCCTCCCCTTCCCTCCATCCCCTCTTTCCCTCCTCTCCTCCCTTCCTCCCACCTCCTTTTCACCCTATCCAACCCCTAAAGTATAAAATGCGAAGTCTTTATTCAGGTTAATGAGAAGCGTTTAATCTAGACGAATCAATGAGAATCGTACAGTATTGTTTTTTTAGCTTAATAATAATGCAACGCTTAAAAGAGAAATTCCGCTTTCAAAGAGTAATTACGCGTTGGGGCTGTCTTCCTCTTGATAGTGTCAAAGTAAAAACAAAATCTGTAGTAAACTTTATAAAATCAGAGAAATTCTTACATTTAAGACTTATTGGTGTGGTTCCCTCATTCTATATTCTTACATTTGTCCTGGTATTATGACAAATTTAAGGGGGGTCCTTACCTCCTTACCCCCTACATCCTCTCGCCCCTTTCTCCAACCTCCCTTTCACCATGTCCACCCCCTTTAGTATTCACTAAAATGCGAAGTCTTTATTCAGGTTAGATGAGTTTACTGTACACTGATATCGAATGTTCATTCACCAATCTGATTAAAACCAGATCTCTACATGATCCCGATTTTATTTATCATTTTTATATCCCTTTTAGATTTCTCGGGGAGGAGGTTCCGAAACTAGTATATTTAATCGACTAGTATTTCCAGTTTTTGATAATGATATATGGATCATTCGTTATATATTATCATCTTTTCATAGAGATGGTTAGATCATTTAACATTTATCTATCTAATATTTGTAATAAACATGATAAATAAATGTTTAAACAAGATATTTCCAAGATTCCCAATACATTTGAGTGTTGTGGACAGTAGCATCCTTTTACCAAAAAGAGTTTGTGAAAGTGCTTTATATGAAGTAAAATGTGTTTGCCCCTGCTAGAATATCATCACTGCATATTACGACTTATTATTTTTTGGGGAAATGTTTCTTTTTTACATAAATCAATAGAAAACGGAAATATTTCTTTTTAACATTGTTCCCATACCCGAGTTACAAAACGTCACATACACACGTGTACTTATAGAAGGGCAAAATCCTTACAATTCATTTTCATTGTATATCATTTGTATAGCACGTATTGTATATATATGTATAACCAAATTGAATGTAATTAGCTAAGATTAAACTCTCATTTGCAAAAGTGACATCGGGGGCAAACCTACTAGAAAAAAGACAAATAATTTAATCATCATAATTATTATTTCTTGCGGACTATGCATATTTAATGAATTATTGGTAAAAATGGTAACATCATGATTATTAAATCTCTGTCAGGCATACACAACTTTTTATCATATATTACTTTACTAAAACTTAAATATTTTCTCATGTATAGTCATTTTTGCAACTCAATTTATTTCCAAACTAGAGGAGGACGGCTTTTCATCAATTTCTAACATCATCACACTAGAGTTTTGAAATATTTTACTTATAGAAGTTATGAAGTTGTTTGAGAGCAACAAATTATATATCAAGTAAGTCATGAACATGGGACTTTGGTCCTAAATATGTGACCTTGACCTTGAATCTGACCATGACCCTCATGGGGTGTTGAGTCTCATCATGGTTAATCATGCATATCAAGCAAGCTATGAACATATATGTGAAAGTGTGACTATACCAGACAGACGGGCGCGTACAGACAGACGGACGCCGGACAAAGTAATCCCTATGCTTCGAATGCGACACAAAAAGTCTCTGTGTTTTGATACGGGTATGCAACACAAAGAAAACTACATGCAATAGATTATATTTATTATGAAAATTGAGATGGCAGATTTACATGTACGAGAATCTGCATTGACAAAAACTTGAAAAAATTAAAGTTGTGGGGAAAGACTCCTACTCCTACGTATAATACAAAGTAGAGTCATACAATATGTTTAAACCATAGGAAATGCGTGGTAACCTTTCCTTGGAAATGGTAGATACGATGGTTTTTTTCATTTATAAATAGGACAATCATCATGTTTGAGTATATAAAGCCCCCTTCACACTTCTACGGATCGAGCCACGACTCATTACGACTCCAAAAATGCTTTATCCGTGGCGAGCCGGGACGCAAAATGTTCGACGAACCATAAACCTACGACCCAAGTACGGATTGTTACGGGTTGATACGAATCGAGTACGGATAGCTAAGGATTGCTAAGGATATCGTCCCGACATTGCTACGGATTACTACGATAAGCGTACGGATAGAAAGGGATTGCTACGACCCACGTAGGGATAGATACGGATCGGTAAGGATTGCTAAGGATTACCACGACTCGCGCACGGATAGCCACAATTCGCACAAGGATAGCTACGACTTCAGTACGGATTGGTAGAACTGGCTTGCATTTCCAATGTGTTTTTAAATCATCATTATTTACTGAAACACCCTGTTAAGACGGTCTCACATGTTTTATAACAGTATTTAGGTTTGATACATGTCTTTATATCATTACCTGAAATTGAATAATTAAAGGTTTAACTCGTATATTGACCGAAAAACGCTCAGAATACTGATAGTTTTGAAGTTAATATAAGACACAATTCGTGGCTATCCATAGCCTATCATTTTCGAATCCGTGGCTATCCGTAGCAATCCGTAGGCGAGTCGTAGCAATCCGTAGGCGAGTCGTATGGCTATTTTTATCACAAAAATTATCCCGGATTGCTACGGATGCACTACGGGTAGTTACGTACGAGTCCCCCACGGATAGCTATGACTTCGGATTTCTACGACTCCCTTTCGACTCCGCTACGACATATTTATCCGTAGTGGAGCCGTAGAAAATTTTGAACATGTTCAAAAAAATTCTGTCTCATCCCGGATAGCTACGGATTGCCAAGGATAGCTACGACTTGTGCGGGATCAAGCTACGGATTGGTACAGATTGCTACGGAAAGCTACGGATAGCTACGGATGTAATTTTTTTTTTCTCGATCCGTAGCTATCATTGCCCCAATCCGTGAAAGTGTGAAGGGGGCTTAAGACTGTAAGTGGTAGTTACGACATTATATATTATACAAAATTTTGCAGTTGTCGACCAGACTATGTTATATTGTAAAATATTATTATTATTTTTATATTGATACCTTTTACACCAGAAGATGCGGCATGGGTTTAATATATAGAATTTAAAAAAAAAAAACATGAAAAAGGTCGTAAGTACCACTCACGACCTTATATATCCCTTATGTGCTTGTCTACACTGTTTTCGCATCACGTGTTTTGCTTTGGGTACTGATACCGAGTCTAGGAGATCCCCTCCTTTCTTTTGATTTTTTCCCGAACATGAGTACCTATTCTAGTAAATTTGCTGAAAATTTGAAGAAAAAATACCCTTCATCTTCTTACAAGCAAAGTGAGAGAATCATTTGAAATTCTATCAAAATTCGTTCACAAACTTGTTTATTTATATGAAAAGAATCTACCTAAAATACACAATGTAGCTGTGAATGTATCTATAATAACTTAGGCGAAAAGACGGGAAATATGTCAACTTGAATAAAAATGACAAAGTGCAAAAACAAGAATGTGTATCAAAAATCAAATGAAAACTATCCAAATGTTTTTCAAATGCATACACACCTGAAAAAATAAGGAAAATGAAAAAGATTGGGAAACTTGAAGCGGGATTCGAACTCACAACCCTGATGCTCCCTTAGTAATGTGTCAGAGAGAAAGGCAAATGGCGTTCTCAATTAACGCCGTACTAAACTCAATAGAGAACATGCTCAAAACATTTTATAACCTCAACCAGACCTAATCTCAAGTGGCGTTCTCTATTGAGCACGTTCTCAAGTTTTATAGCCTCTAAATTTAGAGACGATCTCATATTTGAGCACGCTAACAGAGTTTGAGCACGTTCTCAAACTTTAGACGTTTATAACCTCGAATTTTAGAGACGATCTCATATTTGAGCACGCTAACAGAGTTTGAGCACGGAGAACGTTCTCAAAACAGTTTTATAACCTTGGGCCCTGGTTTAATCGCATGAATAATGCACCAATTAAAAGAAATTCCGCTTTCAAAGAGTAATTACGCGTTGAGTACCATTTGCAGTAACTCCTTTGGCTGACAAACACAGTACATTTTTGTAAACCGGTACAAATTATGGGATTTTTTTCATTCGAATCTCCAATGAATGACAAATAAATATACAGTATAGTACAAATAATGCAGTTTTAATTTTTGAAGACACAATAAAAGAACATGTATTAAATTAACCCGAACTGTAGTGAAGGTTGAATTTGGACTGAGGCCTTTCATAAATATTTTACGGGAGCGCCGCACCTCTATGTAATTTCTTTTGAGAAGAAAAATATGACTCTTTCATTCTTATACATGTACTTCCCAAACTGTCAGCTTGCAACTCCTTTTTTGTTTAGAATTTGCTAGTGTTATGATCTTCGAGGCACTTTATACAGCTAGGTAAACAGAAGTTAAATTTTCTTCAATTTTGCTGAAAGCCATTTACTGGAGGGTGTATTAACATATTCTACACCAAAATTTTCTAAAATAAAACTGGAAAGGGCTCGACCCCCTTGGTGTCGATGAACAGGTGCGTTGTCGGCTACCAATATATCGACCGAATTCAACGCATTTTCTCCCATTTCAGTATATTAAGCATCTAGTGCTTCTTAAAAATCTAAGATATTGAGGAATGTCAGTGGCTCCCTCTATGACATTACAATACATGCAATCCAATTAATAGACTGAGTGTTACATTTTGATGATGTAAAAACTTAAATTGCGCTCACCTTTTTCAGCATGACCATAAATAAGTATTTGTGCAGTCACGAGAATTGAATAAGTACTTCTTTATCATATAAATATTCCATGAATACCTCCGTATAAAGGAGATTTGCATCTGTGAATCTTTCAGCACTGATTTGTTACAATTCTTTTTAACGAGATCTTTTTCCGCAATTCTTTTTCCATGAGAGATAAATCGTTGGGAGACGTTTTGTTAGTCGTTATCATCGAGTCTTTTTGTCTTCCTTTATTTGAACTTTTTCCACAAAAAAGTTTTGTTTCTCACCCCATAGTCCCATGTACGTTTAACACATGCAATTTCTATCAATTTGAAGTTCGTCAGCAACCTTTTGCTGTAGAAATATAGCCATTTTCCTCATTTGCTCCCAGAGAATTTGATTTTGTGATGATTTTAAATCCTCATTATAAGCTTATAAGCGGTGTTCCTTCTTTATACAATTCTTCCTTTTTTTTCCTTTTTAATAACGACATTTTCATTGATTTTAGATTTCCGACCTCTGTTCGGAGGAGACACTTTTATAAATATATTTGTTTTAAATTTAAATGACCACATGCTCATTTTACGAGAGAACATAAATGGGGATTAAGATTTTATCTATAAAATTGATTTCTCTGTGGTGCTTTATAGAAGTACGAGTTTTATAAGTAACACCCGCTGTGCAAAGGCTTGAGGTTAAGTGAACTTTAACATGTTTAATAACACCTGGCTTGTAAGTAATGATGTACATGATCTCTGAATATAATGTCTAGAGGGATATCGAATGTGTTTTGGACTCTGCCAAAGAACAAGTCCGAGAGTGCTTGCAGAGGGGGGGGGGGGATTTCGGGTGAAATACAGACGTTTGCTTGACGTTAGATTTCATTTCAAAATGTATTCTTCACTTTGTACATGTCTTGTAGGAATGGCATTTACCTCGCCTGATAGAGAAACGGGCACCTGATCTCACCTTGTCTTTTCTGATGTTCGTTCATGTTTATTTCGTGTACGTCGAATGGTGTTTTGTATGATACATGCATTTTTTCCTTGCGATCTTTGAAATGAAAATCACGAACAAGCTAGATAATCTTGTAAAAGTTCTATTAAATGAATTATTATATGCAAACAATGCAGAATAAATTAAATTTTCCAGGTGATCATTTTTTATAAAATTGCAGTAAAAAGTATAATATCGCATTGCAGTCATTACAACTAAGAATCCAACCGCACAAACATATCGGCTTTCGCGTGTTAAACCCTAAGCCAATAAATGATAATTATTTTGACCTGTTAAGCGACCTTGGCCATGTTATAAATTAAAAAGACTATTTCGTAAACTATGTGTGCATGATCATTTTGTATCTATTCATAAAACAAGTCATGCTTGCCCCCTCCTTAAAGCCATCAAAGTAACATCTCTCTCTCTCTCTCTCTCTCTCTCTCTCTCTCTCTCTCTCTCTCTCTCAGATCACATTTTTATTTCATTCCCTCGCATGAATATTGTTTATTTGTATCACTATATCTTAAAAATTGTTTCTAAAAGTGATTGATTGATTTATTGATTGATGAGTTGCAGCTATATCTTACTACAAGACTGACAGACAGACAACCGGGAAGTGGACAAAGTGGTCGTTATATTTACATGTACATTTGTAGCTCTTGCATTGCAGGCGACATGGCCAGCAAAGGCGCGGAAAAAGCTTTACCAGGGTCAGTTTATTTACTTTATAAAAGAGACGTTTCTGTATAAGAATAAGGCAAAATTTGCATTTGATTAGAAAATTTACGTCTTTTCTTTATTTAGGAAGGTGAGAAGGAAAAACTGAATCATTAAATAAAACAATTTACATGTAAAACTGAAAGCAATAAAGACATAAAAAAGAAGAAGCTTCTCCTATCCTATTATAGAAAGGACAGAGAAGATTACGTTATTTCATAAGAATTTTCAAGTACATAGAATATGAAGTGAAAAAATCAGCATTAACAAATCTGAGGTCTCTTGACTATCTCAGCACCAGGGTCGGGTCCAGAGGGGGAAAGTGGGATTGTATCGATCGAGGCACTAAGTGCCGAGTCGGGGAGAATACGGTTTGAAAAAATTGAATACAATGGTGCAATCTGGAGCATATTTTCTGTTTTTCTCGTATATATCATGGCCGTTTTCACGCATTGAAACGACAAGAAAGTATACGCAAGTGGAACGCCGTACCCGACCATTTGATAGGGCGAGACTTTGCTTTTCTCGAATTGCTAGTAAGATTGAATTACTGTGTTCATTGGTTTTTTTCTGTTTGTAAATTTATCCGCGAAACTTGTAATATAAATAAATGTTTTTTTTTATTTCTTTCTTTCTGTATTTCAATATCTTTTTACATAATAGGTTTATATAGGGAATCTTTGAAGGAATCGGGGGAAAAAGATAAGGAAATGAGCGACAAGAGCATCTGTAAGAGAGTTTTTTTTTTCTTTAATTTCGGTGAAACACATGCAGGCAGATTTTGAGATTTTCACTTTATACTAGGGTTCATCCATAAACTAAAGTATCAGGCGAGCAAGGGAAGAACTGCAAGGAATTTATACTATCCCCTAAAACAGATGAGGGCTCGGGGACTACCCGCAGAAAATTCCTCAACTGCGGAAAATCAAAGGCGCGGTCATATTATGTGATGTATGATTGACACCACCGGATGTTTATTCGGTTATGGATAATACAATGTAAAGAAAATAGAGTCACGAAGAAAAATGGTACATTTTGTAACATTTTGAAAACAATGTAAATTATAAAATTCATTATTATTCGCAAGTTTTTATTTATTTATTTATTTATTTATTTATTTATTTATTTATTTATTTATTTATTTATTTATTCATTCATTTTTTTTTTGAAATTTTTTTCTCATATTTTTTTTCAGTTTTGAGATAATAAATATCTTCATCTAACCATTATGTATATTTCAAAGTTTTATTAGTACAATACCTACAACGACATTTTGCGGTGCTGGGTTTGAATAACCAGCCGTCCTACAGATAGGCTATTAATGTACATATAACTGACACGTGTACTTCACATGCGCATGTCTCAGGAAGTCTTTTGTATAGTTTGCAACGGTTAGAAGCCAATTGTTGTTTACCTAGTAGACATATTACTGGCACATCATGAATGTATTGAGTAAAATTTCCCACTTTGCGCACTGAAAAAAAATCCTTCCCGTTGATATTGCAAGTAATTGAGTATGTATATGTACATTGCTCCGTTCAGATCACATTAATTCAAGCATGACGCCAATATTTCTACATTGTATATTATGAATAATTAAAGATTAAAAAAATTGCAAAATATTACTTAAAACCTCAAGGTCGGAAAGGAAGAGGATTGTTCGATTGCACGTGCAACTTTTTTCCGTTGTAATGCCTTTTTTTTCATTTATTTATTTTTTCTTATTTATTATTTCATTTATCTATTTATTATTTTTTTTGGCTTGTTGAAAGAAGAATCCGATATTTTTATTGTTTGGCATTCTTTTGATTTAAGGTACTTTTACAAATCATTTTACTGGTATCTAATCATTCAATCGTGAATTTTCACGTTACATTTTAAACTATCGTGAAAAAAAACGAGTTCACGGGTTTACAAGTCAACTCACACGTGCGGATCTAAAACATTCTTCATTTATTGATTTTCAACTGAATGTACATGCACATGTAGTTTACTGACAATGTACGTGTATGCAAAGTAAGGCCATAGTACGGTAACTATAACTCTTTTGTTTTACGTCCGCGGGCGCTCAGAAAAAAAAAACACGCGCACACAAACATGCATGGGGGGAGGGTTAAAAAATCAGTATATGATCTTAAATTCCGTAAAATTGTCTGTACTATCGTTAATTTTAGGTGACAATAGTGGTTTTTATAAAAAAAAAATAAAGTCAGCATTATACATCTCAATTTTTTATCTTTTATGTTTTCAGTCATCCTCTCCAAATATCTTCATATTGATCATGTGTTTATGTGTTTTCATGCCTGGCGGGAGGATACCTTTTAGGAAAAGTTTAGGACGTAAAGCAAAATATTTAATAACTATAGATGAAGATTAAAATTCTCTATCAGTCTATATTCAGAGTCTAATCAATACTCCCGTATAATTGATATGAGAAAAATCGGAACAGTCAGTGAAGCATCGAAAAGTCGACACTCGTCAAAATCAAAATTCAGGTGGTTCAACAAAGTGCAACAGTCACCGTTCACTTCAAGAGTAAAGGTACTGATTTTTATTGAAATACTCACAGCAACGGCGAGAACTGCTGAGATATTGCTAGCAGTGTTAATCGGGAAGCTTCATTGATTTATTTATTTGGCGCATTAAGTACGAAAATGTCCCATTATTTTTAAACGTAAGGGACGTTTGTCCCATAAACTCTTTAATATTCTTCCTAATCACTGATCATGTACGTGTGTCCCGGCGGGAAATAAATACATGTATATATATCTTTGAGAAAAATGGATGGGCAGAAGAAATACATTCGATGTCCGAGAATTTATCTAAAAAAAATTCTACGAAACGTTTTACCAAGGACATATAAGTCCTTTGTTTTACATATACGTAAACACAATGCATCTAAGCTAAAGAAAATAGACCTGCATGTAATGATGCTCCACTGAATCGGAGTAAAATAATTAATAATAATATGTTTATCTGGGTGAACCTTTACGGTACATTTGTACTTTGACCCTTTTCTCACAAGTGTCGAATATATTTGTGACTGTCTGAATATAAAAAAAGAATGAAGATGTTGTAGATATTGTAAGCATTGTCTAATATTAAGTAACTATTGATTGTGGCTTATAATAATGTACGTTATTTAATATTTGTATGGGTTAAAAGATTTCATGTGCACTAACTGACCGGCCGGGGATAATTCAATTAATGAGACGAGTTAAAATAATTTACGGTAGGAGAGATTGTGCGTGCATTAGTAATTAGAGTATATACTCAATACATGTCATTTATATACCGGGAAGCTGATATCAGCTGGTGAAAAGTAAACGCTACTGATGACCAGGTGAAACTGAGCCCCGCCCTGCCCGATCAGTTTTCCACGGCAATTCATGTACATGTAAATTACATCCATTAGGTTTTTATTTAAAATTATCAATTTGTGTATCGACGTTATTATATCTCATCAATATCCATAGAATGAGAGAATGAAAGTCAAACACAAAAGCAGAAACCAGATTCCAAAAATCACAATAGAAAGAATTAGAATACTGTACATACAGTGTCAAAGTCAATCTCTAATATCTTTTTGTTCCCTCATTCAACAAGAAGCGTGTCATTAAAAGATCGCGAATTTAGCCGATGATGAGGGAATTACGCATTCATATTAGCTCCGCCTTCGATCCACTAAGCTCCGCCCATAAAGCCCCGCGCTGTATTTTGGAGGAAATCCTCGGCGGGCATGGCGTTTTCTATGGAGTAAACAAAGGGGGCAAGGAGGAAGAAAGAGAAATTACTCTGGGGAATTATGGAGTAAGCTTACTCCATCAACGCGATCTCGTTGTGAATCTCCTGGTACGTACTGTAGGTTTGCATTTTTGTTGAACGCCTTACTTAAAATAAAAAAAACCCCTGCAATATGGGTGATTTTATCGAATAAGCGATTTTAAATGTTGTTATAATCCTCAAATGAAACAACTTTCATACACTTTTTGGCTTCTTTCTTTACATTTGGTGAGAGAATGTTATACTATTAAATAGGTTCATGATAAGGGCATGACCTGACAATAACATTTGCACATCGTTGCATCTAAGATATATGAAAGCAATGCATTAGGTTGTCACTAAAATAGTAATCTTATCAGATTAAAAACATGTATTCTATAGACAGATTTAGTCATGCGAGGGCGGTAGTTTTATGTATGTTTTATATATGCACTTACATGTCAGACGAGTGAAATAAGATCCCTATCTTATCTGCTGAAATATGTAGATTATGGCGAAGATAATCGCAATTGTAAACTTTTGAAAGTAGCTTATTTGGTCTTTCGGTTTGTACCTTCAGGAATCCTTGCAATGTTGAATATTGGTTTTTAGCTCGCCGGGACGAAAAAGTCCGGAGAGCTAATGCCATACCCTCGGCGTCGTCGTCGTTGTCGTCGTCCGTAGACAAAACTTTAACCTGGGCTATATCTCTTGAACTATAAGGGGCAGGGCTTTGATATTTCACATGTAGATACCTTGTGACGAGACCTTTCATTTGAGACCATGACCTTTGACCTAGTGACCTTGACCTTGGACTTTGACCTACTTTTCAAAAACTTTAACCTGGTTTCTGACAAAAACCTGTATAGGCGAGCTATGTAATCTTTGATTACCTTATGTTTATTTTAACATTGATTTCAAAACTGTATAAAGAAGAAATTCAGACAAAGTGTGTTTGAGAAAAGAGATGAAGGTTCAACACTGTGTTTACATGTACTTCTTCTGATGAATGGTATCATGTATATATCCCAAGTCTAGGTAGGCTACGACATTGGACTATTGGGGGGGGGGGGGTCGCCAAAAGAAAGCAATTAAAAAAAACTTCTTGAAACTCTTAGATTGTAGATGAACTCGCTTCAGTCAGCAGAGCCAAATTATTGTAAATACCGGTATTTGGATTTCAATCTCTACTTGCGATAACTACCAAAGGTGGTTTTGATAAAACATTATGTCTGTATGTACTTCGTGTGTCGGATTTGTAGGCAGTTATTTCATGCAATTTAGGATTGCATGAGTTCGTCTTAATTGATATTGGTCTGGAATCGGGTGACTTCGTGTTGGATGCAGCTTTGAGATATTATCCTTTTGACGAGATCTGTTGGTCCTCGGCTGGTGAGCAAGTACTCAGGTTAATCACACAATCTGTACTTTCCATTCTTTGTTTGCATTTAAAACTGCTCATTTATCTCTTATCAATAAAAATACATGCAGGTGTATTTGTTGTAATTCATATTCAATGTCTTGATGCTTGTCTCTTTTTAGTCTCTTAGTATGCTCGTCTTTGTGTTTTCGCATCGGGTGTTTTAATGTTTTGCTGTTGGTGCTGCAACAGGGTCTTGTTGGAGATCCCCTCACTTCTTGTATACCTCGTGAATGGCTCAGGATTTTGTATTTGGTTCTTTGTGTACCATGATGCACAGGTGATACTGTTGAATCTTGTGAGAAATGTATTCAGATTCATTGCTGCATTATCAATGATGACTTTCTGTAGAAGAAATGAAGTTAACTGAGAAAATAACATGTTTGCGTTTGCTAAAATTATAAATATTTATATCATATTTATTGATGAACCACTTATTCATATTACGTTTATTTAGCCAATACAATTTTCTGGTATGTTCTTTAATGAGTGAATGGTCTTGAATAATTTTTTTTGGGGGGGGGGGACTTCTCCTTGTTATCGTTTTGCTTCAAACTTACATGTACCACATATCGACGGAGGCTTTGATAAAATGGATGTCCGTCTGTTATGTCGGTTTTGTTTGTTAATGTTGAATTTGCATGCTTTTGTCTCGATGTAGGATTTGCATAAGGTTAGGTCATCTCACTTCTTTTTTTTTTTAGACCACTATGCAGTCTGGGTCCGTAGCTAGTGAGGAGGTTGTGCTCGCGCAATCTTGATAATCACGTAACCTGCCATTTACATTCGTAGTTGGAATTTCATGGTCATTTATATCTAAATAGGTATATTTCTGTATTCTTTTATCAAGATCTTGATACTTATATTTTTGTACATGTTTAATGCGTATACTATTTAACTTTTGTCTTTAGTGGTAAGAACTTGAATTTGTATTCAAGTATCAGTTGTGCATCCTTATAAATTCGCGTGCTTTGCAATTGAACTTTGTGTAAAAAAATACAATTAAAACTCGTTGCTGCGTGATCGATAGTGGCTTTCTGTCAAGGAAATGAAGTCAACTCAGAAAAATGTGCTTGTCTTTGCCAAATAATAAACATCATTTTATATGTTTATTAATGGGCTCTAGAACTTTGTGAACAATAAAAATGGAAAGGGGAATGTAATTCAAGAGGATAAAAATGAAGCCTAGAAGCTTGGGAGGCCAGATGCATTCGGTATATCATTGATTTACTTACGAGTGTGGAAAGCATAATACCTTTGTAATGTGTAACACGTTTTTATGTTTTGATAGCAAACGGCTTGCTGTTTTCTCACTTGTTTTCTGTTCTCTTTGAAGGAGAGGGAGAAACCTATTGAGTCCTCTCAGCTCCGTGGGCGGGGGTGTTCGTGTAAGATTTCTTTCAATTATCTCGATTTTAATCAAATTATTTTTGGAAAGAAAAAGTATTGAACATACCCACCTCCTTCATGTGGAGAAGAATAATATGCCAATCTGCAGAGCCGTGAATCATTCACTTTCAGTAAAAAATCTGTTTATAGCGCGATGATGTCATTCCGTGGCACGTGCTCTTTTCTCGTCTGCTATGATCGTTTTGATGGCGGGCACTGATCCAAAGCGCATAGGAAGTTGTGTTGTTGACAATTGATAAATGGAGTAACAACATGTACAATTAATCTCAAGGTTTTTAAAAGGAAATTAATCTTTTGATTCAAATGTAAGTACAATGCATCTTTATAAGCCTTGTGTTTGGTATTTTTTTCTGCTTTTCTGCAAGGTTCATGATCATTTTCGCAGTTTTAGACTTACACTTTTCTTATTTTTTTTTAACAACGAAACATTCTTTGAAGGTGTGAGGAAACAGTAGAATGTTAGAATTGCCTGGAGAAGTGCATAAAATCTACAATACAGTGATAGTTTCTACTTGTTGTACTATTGTCACTGGCATCATGGATGGATTTGATTTGAATTATCATGAAAGGTTTACATAGGAATTCCTTCAGCTTTGAATTATCATTCAGAAAAGGAGGAAGGAGGCTGCATACGAATGACTTCGGAAACTTTGTTGTTTTTCTTGCATTATGAAATGTTCATTACAAGACTTCTATTTTTTACTGCTTACTTCACGAGTGAGAGATCAAAGTATATAATACGTTGCTTACATCAATATTTAAATTATCGAAGTCAATACACTTTGACAATTAATTTTTATGCATTTTAAATAACTAACTCGTTCTATTGCACATTGATCAATGGCTCGTGCAAGACCCTGCAATACGAGCTTTAAATCCCCTGCAGTTCTTTCATATGTACATGTATTGCTTTCGAGACGTAGAAAGTGCATATATAGCTCAAGTCATGCGTATATTTATCACCAAAATCTGTGGATTCGTATCATTTTGTGACTTTAATTAAAGATATTATTTATCAAAAGAATTTATTACTTGTATCTAGTACAGCCAAAGCTACTTAACTTGCCAGACCAAAGAACTGACAATATTGATATAGTTTGCTTCCCACATAGACGCAACAGTCACTCAGGCGACGTGGAATTTCACTTTTTACACGTTTTACTGAATTATCTTAGCGTGAAATGGAAATTTTGCATCAATATTTTATGTGGGTTAAGCCCAGTGTTACACGTTCCCCAGACATTATATTGAATGTTTTTATTACAAAGGAGAGGAAAGGGGCATAACCTCTGTTTGACACTGCATTGCTCATCACTATCTGGAAATTCATATCTGGATGGATATTGAAACCTATCGGTAAGTAGCCTTCTGGGTATAGTCAATTAACAGACGGACCATCTCTGTTATCTTATGATAGAGGAAGTCAAAACCTTAGTTTAAGGAAGGTCTATTTTAGTATCTTATTTTATGAAGACAGACCTTCACTAATTGTGCATACATGTAATAAATATAGACGACTTCGTTATGATTCGTTCATAAGGGGATTTGGATAATTTTAGATCGATCGGCGCAAAATCCGAGAAATCCTAGTGATGGATCAGGTCTCGACATTTGTCACACTAGAAAAGGGTCGGAAATACGATATTGAGTCATAGAGGAAATGTTGTTTTTTTTTCACATAAAGGACACGTGTTTTGATATTTATGGACTTCGTGGAACGATTGGGAATAAAGCAAGCGTAAGTACGTATGCGAAGTTTGTTTTGTTTTTTTGTTTTTTATTGTCGCTTTTCCATACATAATTTCCGGAATTTCAAGTACTTGCATAAAAAATGTCGCATGAAGTGGCGTTTCGAGTGCGAGTTATTTTGACTATAAATCACAACGTAACCTTTTCTTCAAAATGTCACGAACCTGCTATATTGCATTTGGTTTTAATATTCATTTTACTTCAATTTGAAAGAGGTTGCATGCCGAAGTCAACATGATTTAACTCCGGTTTTCATTCCAGAGCTTATTTCGTCGCAGGTAGCGTGAGAAATCATAGGGTCTAATATTTCCACAGATGACAGGGGGGTGGATAAAGAATATATTAGCTGCTTTTGTGACAATCTTCACCCTATCCGAGTCTCCCCCTCTTTGATTGTCCGTGTGCATGATCTCCGGATAATTACACACCGTATCGGGTTCTGATGTTTATATTTTTTGGTTACCTGTCTCAGGGGACGCCGGAATCACTTTACTTGTCCACAAAGGTCCGTGCCAGAATCCATAAATAAATGTCAATCGGACTATTGTTTGTCTGATAAGGATATTAAAAGGGGCTCAGAACTCCGCAGAAAATTAAATACTGTCACCTGTTAGGGTCAGTGGACGTATGGAAATATGATTCCCGAGTTGTAATGTTACAACATGGAAAAAATAAACAAATTGAAATGATCCAGATCTTCATTGTTTGTGATGTATTTTCCTTTAATGTATTCAGTCATGTAACAGATGCTTTGATTTTAGTGATATCGTCTGCTTTTATACCAGTCAGAGCTATTTTTTGTAATATTATGTAACATCCTGTTTTACTATATGTTCTGCACAGTAATGAATGCAAAGGCATCTTTACAAAATGCACATTTCGTGATGCTGGGTAAAGTTTAGCTTTATGAGAACTCTGCAACATATCAAATCTGAAAAATTAAGAGTCTCGATAAGATAAACACTATGATGTCCCACTCTCCAGAATGGTGGATGATGTTCTGTCATAGACCATTTGAACCATCCAACCAAAGATTGAACTCTATGTCTTCCGAAATGGAAGTTACCGGATGTGACAGTTCTACCGAATTGAAGCGTCGGGTGTTGCATGCAAGCAGGAGATGCTTACTCTTCCTTGGCACCTGGTCTCACTCTCATATCGGGAGTCCGCTTTTTTCATGCGGTGGAGGTTTTGTTTGTTTGCTTTTGTTTCTGTTTTATCCTGATTTTGTATGCCTTCGGTTTCTGATTTTCTGAATTATCAATTTTGTGCTGTATACAGGGATATGGTCATTATCCATATTTGTCATTATACTCTCCTTTCATGCAGAATATATACTGAAAACGTGAATTTATCCTCTGAATATTGAAGACATTATCAAGCCTTTTCTATATTTATGCTCTTGTCAGACGTACTCTCAACTTCAAGATCAAGGTAAGTGATCGAGAGGGTTGGATGCTAGACATCATGATAACCACTCTCTTACTTTCCTGTCTTATAAAGCTCATACAATTCACAAGCCGATTCAAGTTATATTTATTTTCCTCCGGTTTTAATTAGACCACTTCACTGTGCTAATAAGACTAGAATTTCTTTCCTATTTTAATAAGTGTTATACAAAAAGTACCAAAATCTAAAGACAAGTAAACGGATTTGCTGTCGCTGAACAATACAGGGACCTCAAAAAGACAGGCAGTTAATTTTCTAATCTAAGGGTGTCATATTTGTTGTTTTATTAGTTTTGTCTTCATCTTGTCGTTCATTGTCGTCCGTAATGGTTGTGTGTCCGATTTGATCGCACTCTTAATTTGTATTTTATGTCTAGTGTGTTGCTCCTTTCTGGATGTCTTTTTTGCGTCGCCTGCGAAGCATAGCGACATTTAGGGATAACTTTGTCCGTCTGTCTGTCACACTTGGGTGTCACACCCTGTAAAAGTGATTCCTGAGTGTCGCTATGTTTTGCAGGCGAGACATGCATTCCTTTGAATAATTTTTTGTACCTGTGTCATGGTGCTAAAGTATGTGTTTTGTTTGATCGTCCTGTTTGGATGTTTTGGTCTCATGCTTTATTACATTTGCCTCTTATTCTGGGCTTTTCTCTGGAATTTATATCAACTTGTTAGATTTCTAGTATCAATTCAATCAAAATGATTTTTTTTTGGTAGTAATTGTCATGAACATGTATTAATTTCTATCGTTTTTTAAAGAAAATCATTGCGATGGATTTCATGTCTGCAAGCCTGTATACGATCTACAATACATGAATAAATGCAAGATGCTCTATCTTTTTACAATAAAGAACTACATGTATATGCAAGGTGCACTATCTTGTCACGAAAAACAATTACATAGTAATTATAGAACCCTTGCAAGGTTATCACAAGGTGATACCTGCAGTAAATGCTCCTACCAGAATCTGCAAGAATCTGACGTGATATAAGCGGCAGGAAATTGGATTTGGCCGCTGATCTCTCAACAACATATGTGCAGCTTTCATAAACTTCCTACCGTCTTTGTGATTCAGTTAAAAGTTCTTAAACTGCCTATGAATAATCAATGATTAAATTAAAGTGGCAACTCCTACTCAGGGGATCATTATGCCATCGCGTGCCTTGAGAGTTTTGATATGCCGAGTGCTTTCCTGCTTTCACACTTTAAGACTTTCTAAGTAACCATTTTTTCCTTTGTTAACCCACAAGAAAATATAATCAGTGCTTCCAATTATGCCTATGAGTGGAAAATAATGGTCTGCTTTAGATATCAGTGCATGCATGCACTTATATTATAGAATATCGAGATTTTTTGTTTAAATGCATCGCTTCTATAGTATGAAAGATGGATAAACTTCAATTTACTGTTACAAAACACCTAAAGAGGCACACAAGTAGAAGCAAGGAGGTAAGGGAAAAGCTAAATCAGACTAGCAAAGACGAGATGTACCTATTTCGAACGAGCGATGGTGTAGATATCCGGATTACGTGCAAGTGAGAGATACCGACGAAAATAATATTGCTAGCAAGATAAATATTGTAAAATTGAGGAAACTTTGCGATAGTGTGATTCAAAAACAATAATTTTTTTACATTGTAGTAATATACCCTTTGTAAAGTTACCTCAAGGTTATGCATGTAGTGCGATTCGTCTCTCTCTCTCTCTCTCTCTCTCTCTCTCTCTCTCTCTCTCTCTCTCTCTCTCTCTCTCTCTCTCAGTTTCTTTATTTGGTCAGAATTGTTTATTTGGTCAGAATTGCTAATTTTAGTTGTCGATTTCCCATCAGACATAGATTACAAAGTATCTAATTTGTCTAGAAGGTTCCTATCTTATAGCCGACTAGACTTCTGAAACTTACATTAGTGTATTGATTCGGCTGTCTGACCACTTGACTTATTTCTCGGTAATGTCACTTGAATGCTGTTGTTTTTCTTTCTAAGTGAAATCACTGTCTCAAGTAATTGTCACTGTATACGTAATTACGTTGTTGATGATATTGATCATCTGAACGTTGTCCATGGTGCAGATACAGTGTACTTGCATATCCGTTTATTGTGGTTACTAGGATTAGATAGAGTCATCATTTCAAGCAACATCAACACAGTGACAGTACATTACTTATATTGAAAACAAAACAAACCAAAACAACAACGGCGACAGATTTTAAAAATTTGAACAACTGTATGTTTTAAACATGCATGTAAGGTGTAACAATTTATTTACCTGTTCAAACTTTTTATATATTGATTTTTTTTTACTGTGGTGGGTTGACTTTTTTTCCCATATTTAAAATATTTTTCTTGTTCATATACTAGTAGCTTTAAATTTCACTACTTGGACCATATTTTGATTATCTATATTTTACTCAAAACTAGAAGTGTGTATAATAACATAATTTAGATCTATAATGGTGTGATTCATAATGACACACATGTACCTCCCAAGATCAGGGCCAAATCTCTGACAACTATGTGACATATAATGGAGACAATAACCGGATACGATATGACGGTTTTCGCCGGTTTTTAGGCATGGCATGGTCCATTTTTTGTCTGCAAATGACTGACGTGATCAAAACAAACTCTTCCGATTATATATATATACTGACATTTCAGAATTTTTTCACTCATAACCTTATTAAAAAATTGGACGTGTCATTCAGTCCTTGTCCTTAAATCGGAATATTGTGAATGCGTCATGAACGCCAAAGGACAATAATATGAAGCTTGAAATGCAAGGGCAACATATATACCACAGGAGCTCGATGCCAACGATCCACAAGAATATCCGCCTCTTCTTTCCTTAAATATAGAGAGATAGGATGGGGCGGGTGTCATTGAAGGTTGTTGGCATCGAGCTCCTGTGATATATACTATAAGGGTCACAATGTCCGAAGAATGTCTGTCCGTATGTCTGATGGTAACAATTTCACAATTTCAGTGTCTGTAGCACATTTTATCTTTAGGGTCTACTCTATCGTACTTGCAGTGATAATCAAGCACGATGAGACTCGACACCAAATGTGGGTCTCGTTCAATTGTCAAGGTCATATATGACGAATGACAAGCGACATACCTATTCTTAGATATCTACGTAGTTGGTATCAATGCTTTAATTATGTAAGCAAAGCCCCTGATTTTCATGTCATTCAATATTAACATCATTTACTATTTTGAGAAAAAAACCTCAGTTACAATACACTACTAAGCTTGCACTTTTTTTGCAATTATTTTGTTAGTTAGTTCACTCAGTACATTTCTCTGTAGTTCTGGTAAATTAGATAGTAAGTATGTGTTTTGTCGTCACTAAGAGACCAAACCAGACATCTTTCTTACTAATATTGGTAACCAAAGGAATGATTTATAAATAGACAGCACAGTTTACGTTTGAGCTCTTCAATTACGAGCTGCTTTAATTTTTTTCTGTTTATCAGTTGCAAAGCCAATTAATTCTGTTATGAGACGATGTACGTTGCATACAGCCGTGAAATAGACGTCTAGGATGCTGTGATGAATAAAGCATCTTAATTCTCTTTGATATGAAATATACAACGTCTATTAGCTTGATTAATGCGTTTATCTTTTGTACTTTCAGACATTACCAAACAAACAAAAGCTGGAACCTTATTGGGGATATAGTAATTTCACTGGGACAACAGCGCCTTCCTTGAATTCAAATTAGCAAGCTGACATTTCAAGTCCGCCTTTTGGGAAATAACATAAGTGGCAGCGATATATACATCCAATGTGACAAGTTGTTGTTCACGGATAATTATTTTGACCAAAGTAGATATATATCTTTGCTATCACATATGAATGTTTCATGCAGACGTGACTGAATGCTCTTGGATATATCGTATCTGGATTCTGTTAAAGAAGTTCCGTAAAAAAAAGTCGAAATTGCGCATTGACGAGGGTATATTAGAGGGCGAGCCATTTAAGCATTGAAGATCATAAAAAATAATTTTGAAAGTGGAAATTGCGTACTGACATCTTCTGTATAGAAGAAGGCAAGTTATTTACAAGTTATTTAGGCTTTGGAGATAAGAGAACATTAATTGAAAAAAGTTTGACATTGCGTACTGACTTCTCTGGAAAGAAGAATGTAAGCCATTTTGGCCTGGGAGATAACAGAAAATTTAATTTAAATTAAAAAGTTAAAATTGCGTACTGACATCTCTGGATATATGAAGGTGAGCCATTTAGCCTTGAAGATATACATGCATGAAGATTTAAGATGTGATCACTTTGGTGAATTTCCTTTGTAAACAAGCCTATATGTATATTACGAGCATGCAGTCTACAATAGGATGAGGATGTTGCAGTGACGACATCGTTTCCTTTCTCGGCGTATGAAGGACACAGACTACTAAGTATCTACATGACGAGGTTCTTACTTAGACGTACCGAGTCATAACCTCAAGTCGTAAGCATTCAGTTGCATATAAGTCATTGAAAAGGTTTTCCGGGTTCAGATTTAGGATTGGATTTCAAGCGTTCTCTTCTCTTCTCTTCATTAGGATGTTGAGAGAAGGATTCATTTAGAGTTGATCTGGTGTATTGAAAAATTTTGTGAATATTTTGGAGAAAATAATGTCAACTTCAGCCATGCCGGCTCCGTATCAACAAAATTCACTGACAAGTGACGAAAGTCAGTATTGTACAACGGAGGATATTCTGAATATGAAATCTAAGAATTATGCCAAGGAAGGTGTTCAAATACTTAATGAAAAATACGATTCTTTAGGAAAATTTGGCCCGAAAGGAAGTCAAGACTCCGAGGCCAAAGAGCGACTTGTGATATCGGGTCCGAGTGAAGTTTCGCCAAAACGGAAGACACCTGCAGTAACCGTCTGCAACTACACAGAAGGAATTTCCGAGCAGGATATTCTGCAGGTAGATATGTTCTACAGAAGTCATAAAACGGACGTTTACGTGTGCAAATGTTTAGCCAATCTATACTTTGGTAAGTTGATGGGGGATCGCGACCAGTGGAAGTTCGCGATGACGGGAATTCCTCTAATTGTTCTGGATACCGGTGAGCATCACAGACAGAGGAAGTTATTTATCGTCTTAGCAGAGAAAGGGACTGGATTTACTCTGTGGAAGGATCATTTCGATCAGCTGTCGTCTTACAAAGCACCTCATCCAAATTTTCATACTTTGACTCTTTCTACAGATCATACAAGATTGGCAGGTTTCAGCTTCGATGACTCAACGTCTGCTACAGAATTTTACCAGACGATCGAAAAACTCATCTCAAACCCAGATGACGAATTGCTGACTCTAAGCAAATCTAAGAAAAATAAAAAGAAGAAAGAGAAAAGTAAATCAAAATATAAAGCGCCGAAGAAAACGGAAATTTCTACTCCATGTTGTTTTGTTCACGTGACCAAGCTCGAGCGGCCCGCACTTGACTTACAAGCCGATCAAAGCTTGATTTCAGATTCTTTAAATTTACCATCACCTCAAGGTACAAGCACAGGATCGGAGCAAGATGCATCCGAAGTGTCTAGTCTCTTGGGTAGCAAATTAACAATAGATAGTGAAACAAGTTCCATCATTTCTGAGGAGAGGAACTCTCATTCGTGATATTTTTCTCAACATTCTCAATTAATTACTGCTTCTGGTGCTATCAGACATTTATGTAGACCCTACGTCTAAGCTTCCATGATATTTGCTTGTAATAGTGATGGATTATTTAAGAGTGTTTACCGTATAAGAAACATATGTACTCTACATTCGTTGCAAGGTCTTGCCACAAATCGATATCCATGACATAAAAACACTTCAAGCCTGTAAATGCAGTAAGATTCCTTATTGAGACTAGAGTGATGTATCTGAATGAGTCGTTGCCCGTCTTGCAGAAAGTAAATTAGTTAAGATATTATAAAATGATTCCTTCCAATTAGGAAGTTAATTCTTCCAACGATATTATTTTGATAATTGAGTTTAAAAGATCCGATTGAAACCTTTGTTATTGTTTTTTCCTTGAAAGTGAAGATTTTCTTGAATAAGGAAGGAAAGGGTGTGGAATAATTACGCTTATTTCCGAGTATTTCCTATAACCATGAAATTCAAACTGAAATAAATACTTTTTGTCTCAAGAAGGAAAGGTGAAGAAATGCTTATCTGCAATTTTCGTTGACATATACATGAATGTTTTACAGTTAAAATGCTCTATGAGTATTATTTCATTCTGGTTCAAAAAGTTCATTTTGGCACAAGCAAACAAGCTCTTGGATTTCCTTGGAGAAAGGAAGAGAAAAAAATTAAGCAGTTTTATAGTACTTTGTATGTCAAATATCAAGATAATATATCAGATTTTAAAGACTAAATTATTGTGCATTGGTTTGGATGGTTATCTTTCCATTTCCTTACGAAATGAGCCAAAAATGTTGTTGAAGTAAGAAAAAATCTACTTGTTGTTAAGTTTGTTCTTTAAAATCAGCTATATTTTTGTCGACTTAAAGTTTCACATGATTTCATGTTTACAAAGGGTTTGCGAGGCAAAATCACATGATATATCATGAGTTTCTATTTTTCATTTGTTACATTGTCATTGTTCGGAGAATCATATGATATCTGCGTATAACATATATATTTCATTGCCTGCTACATCATTGTTAAATTATACGCAACGCAATAATAAAATTTACAGGAAGTAATTTCATCTGAATTGTTTTAATTGAAATCGTTTAAGCCGTGTCAAACATTTAAGTAGACTGCATTTCCTTTATTTCCAACATTTTTGTCAAATAAGCGAAATGATATAAGCGAAAACAAAATAATGCGGTCACGCAAAAGTACGCGGTAGAACTATTGCAAGAAATACGGGAAAATAACCCGTAATTCTTTTGTCGAAATATTTACAAACATCTGGAAGCACTTGGTTTTTAAAGAAGAATGACACACTCAAATAATTCCATCTCTGGATAAAATTCACGTAGTCAGTCAGAATATATTTTTGAATATTTCTTATCCTATTTCCAAAACGACAGTATTTTATTTTTGATTCTTATGCAGTGTCGCTATATATCGTCGAATTTCATTGGTTGCTTGCTCCTTAGTTAGCAGAACATACAACTATTACCAGTAACGTCACATTCGCCTTATATTCTGAATTATCACGCCTCAGACAAAAATGTTGGAATCTAATTGGTCAGATCATGGTCACATGACGCCTTGAAAAAAGCCGTATCAGGCTTGTAAATCCGTATCGGGCGAGTAGTTTATTATGACGTCGTGAATTGTATGATACAAAGACCCCCGCACATACAGTAAGAGGTCTTCGACGTGATAAATTCGTTACTTGGTTAGTTAGTTTCGCCTCGCCCGATACGGGTTTTCTTTTCACACCATGTATTTTTCCGTATCAGGTCACTAACTAACCGTGTAACTAATAAAATATAGATTGCATTAGAATAGGAATAACTAGATACTGACGTTATGTTTGTGGACGGTAAATGCTGATTTTACGTTGCAAACATCCGCTAACGCTAACGCGTCGCCAGAAAAACTCATTTTACGACCGTAAAATCCGCATTTACCGTCCGCAAACATAACGTCAGAAACTAGTTATTCCCTAAATATATTTCAACAATGTCGGTACATGTGTATTTATTCGGCGCCACGTTATTTCAGTAGCGTCACCTATGATGATGTTTTTTTACATTGGATTTTGTGGAGATATTTCATTAATATTGTGTTGTCCTTTTTGTGTCGTCTGCGAAGCATAGCGATACTTAGGGATCACTTTGTCCGTTGTCTGTCTCGCTGTCACACTTGGATGTCACACCCTATAAAAGTGATTCCTGAGTGTCGCTATGTTTCGTAGGCGACACATGCATTCCTAGGGATGATTTTTACCTCTATGGTGTGATGTAATTGTCTCCGTCTGTCGCTCCGTATTTTATCGTCTCGTGAGAGTGTGTTCCGCTGTTTGCGTTTTTTTGGATTCCCCCTATCGTTGTTCTATTTTATATTTTCAAGAATTTGAATGCCTACTGATTGTGATTAATGGATTCTGATTGTAGAATTTGTGTTTGACTTCCATTCACTGATTCCATTTGAGGGAAATATGATAAGATGGATGTTGAGTATAAAATTTAAACTTTATTTATTTAAACTTTATTTATTTTACAACGTTTAACAAACAAGTTACACAACTTATATTAATGTCTCACGTTGGCTCAGATGTTGGCGTGAGGGGGTCCAAGGAGCAGGAGGAAACCGGAGTACCCGGAGAAAAACCTCCTACTGAGGCCTGGGTGGGGGACCACCTACCCTCCCACATAAGACCTTTCGCCGAATCTGGGATTCGAACCCGGGACCTTAGAGATGAGAAGCGAGCGCGCTACCACTGTGCTAACCCGGCCTTGTACATTATGGACATTAGATTCTGATGTTGAGTATACTCATCCGCGGGACACCTGGGGAGTCAAGTTCAGGCGATGATTGTTCCAGTCTTTGATTTTAAAAGTGAAAATTGAAGTATGAGTATACTTTGAAAATTCCTAGATGGGGATGTCATGCACCACTACCCCACCGTGCCCTCTAGATCCGCAATGAAAGTTATCACCCGGAATTATTCGTTGATAAGTAAATTCAGTCATCCGGATTCCATGCGCGAGCACCAATAAACAGGAAGACGCAGGTCACGATTACGATGTATGCTTAATCAATGTATAATATAAGTGTTAAATATCATGAATAGACTGTAAAAATTCATTGGTAAATTTGATCACCTTAGATTCGGCGAGTACATGTGGTCAGAGCTCTGTTTCTGTGCGCACGTAATCCGGATACCTACACCGTCTGCTACTTGCGTGGCAGATGACCGTTTTAAGTCGGCACCGGTTGCCCATTGGTCTCGTTGGTTTATATGTGGTCTTTTGTGTTTCATGTTTCTATGATGTGAGTTGGTGTTCCTTGTACCTTTTGCGTCTCTTTCTGTGCGTGTCTGCTCTGTGTTTTTGCATTGGGTGTTTTGGGGTTTTGCTGTGGGTTCTGCAACCGATTGTTGTTGGAGATCACCTCCTTTCTTCTATATTAAGTTATTAGTAGGCTATGGAAACGATCTCCAAGACACCTTGCACTGGTCACAGCGGAACACAACCAAAGGACTGCACGAAAAATGGACATTAGAAAATTAAAGCATCATTAATGAACTACAAGGGACAATAAGAGACATATACAACATGCAACAATCACGCCACGCCGAATGCTAAATTGGACCAACATCATCTCATAAGTTGTGGGAGACCATTGTGCACCAGGTACTGACTTTAGACGGCCATCCGTTGGCTGTGATACTCAACTCTCAACCATGTGGCTAACGTTACTCTTTACTGTGTGGCGACATCACAAACAAGATTTGTAGCATGGATTCATATAAAAGATAATTCTTTCATGCAAAAGATGGGCATTATTTCATGCAAAAGATAGGCATATTCTGATAGTATATGAGGAAACTTGAATAGGTGACTAAAAGACTATAAATCACATGAAAGGAGAATGTCATTTTAGAACTGACTGTGGTGTACATCCTTGAAGTTTGTAGAATAATAGTATCCACGTGTGTAATCGTTTTCTTTTATGTATCAGAAGGTACTTAGTACATATGAATAGTCAAATGCCTTACCTTAGAAAAAATCTAAGAATCTAAACGGAACAACCGAAGTGTATAAAGCTTGAAAACACATAAGAAGTCATGAATTATTTTCAAAATATGAATATGTTTCGTTTATGCGAAATTATGAAACAACAAGTTTCCACGGTTCATTATAAATATTGAAACCTCATATCAGCAAAATTTACAAAACAACATTCGAAACTTTACAACAATCGATGAAGAAATTTAGGACAACACAAAAACAGCAAAGATCAATGGCCAGCAGAAGCAACTTGAAAAGATGGTCAATTGAGAAATGTGTGGAAAACATTGGTGTTGTTTTTCGTGCACCTTTACAATTGATATTCATCTGTATTTAACTGTTTGGCCCCTGCATTTAGCCGTCTTGTGTGTGTCGTCATCTTTTGAACAGGGAGGAATTTATAATACACAACAAATGTGAGTTCTTCATGGCCGCTTGGAAACCGGAAAGGTAGGAGGTTTCTGTTTTATATCCATTTACATATCCATCTGTGTGTTTCTTGGGCCCCTGTGTTTTGCTACTTTGTATAGTTATCTTACAGTGATGATATTTTTTTACAATATAAATGTGCGATCTTCGAGGCCGCTTGGAAACCAACCAGAAAGGTGGGAGGGTTGTGCGCCCATTATCCGGATAACTACACCATATGATACTTACGTGGTAGATGGCCATTCTAAGTCAGCACCGGTTGCCCATAGGTCTCGTTGGTTTATGTGAAGTCTTTTGTGTTTTTTAAACTGTTCTGATGCCGTCTTTAGGTGTTTGGTCTCTTTGTCCATTTGGTGCTTGTGCTTGTCCACTCTGTGTTTTCACATTTGTGTGTTTTGTTGTGGGTGTTGCCACTGAGTCTTGTTGGAGATCCCTTCCTTTCTTGTTGTCCTTGTCTACTCTGTGTTTTCACATTTGTGTGTTTTGTTGTGGGTGTTGCCACTGAGTCTTGTTGGAGATCCCCTCCTTTCTTGTTGTCCTTATCTACTGTGTTTTCACATTTTGTGTGTTTTGCTGTGGGTGTTGCCTCTGAGTCTTGTTGGAGATCCCTTCCTTTCTTGTTGTCCTTGTCTACTCTGTGTTTTCACATTTTGTGTGTTTTGCTGTGGGTGTTGCCTCTGAGACTTGTTGGAGATCCCCTCCTCTCTTGTTGTCCTTGTCTACTCTGTGTTTTCACATTTGTATGTTTTCCTGTGGGTGTTGTCACTGAGTCTTGTGGGAGATCCCCTCCTCTCTTGTTGTCCTTGTCTACTCTGTGTTTTCACATTTGTGTGTTTTGCTATGGATGTTGCCTCTGAGTCTTGTTGGAGATCTCCTCTCTTGTTGTCCTTTTCACAGTTGTGTGTTTCGCTGTAGGTGTTACCACTGAGTCTTGTTGGAGATCCCCTCCTCTCTTGATATGCTTGTCCACTTTGTGTTTTCGCATTTTGGTGTTACGGATTGTTGCTGTGGGTGTTGCCACTGAGTCTCGTTGAAGATTACCTCTTTCCTCTCGTTATCGGGATTACACGTGTGGTCAGTGTGCAGCCTTTCAGGACGCGCTACATGTAGTATTGAGCTGTCAGTATTATAGTACATAATATACAGTTCTAGTCATTCTTTTTGGTGACTAATGATCATACTCTCGTAAAGTAGACGATTCATGATTCTTTCAAGCCTTCCAGAGCATTCATTTTGTCTTCCATCATAAGAACTTTGTGCAGTTACAATATAGATTGTGTTTTGATTATTATCTTTGGTAATCTGTTAAACATAAAAATTATAAGTCATAATTCAAAATGCACTGATGTCAAAAATAAACATAAAATATATCAAACAGATTTTATTACAGCATTTGTTTTCTTCCAAAGTAAATATAATATCGACGATCATATGGTTTTTTTTAGCTCACCTGAGCCATAGGCTCAAGTGAGCTATTGTCATAGTGTTGCGTCCGTCGTCCGTCGTCGTCGTCGTCGTCGTCCGTCGTCGTCCGTCGTCGTCGTAAACTTTTCACATTTTAAACTTCTTCTCCAGAACGGCTGAAGGGATTTTGATGAAACTTGGTAGGTATGAAGTACTCATGGTCCCCTACAAGTGTTGTTGTTTTTCGTCCGGATCTGTCAACAGGTGGCGCCACCACAGCCAAAAGTAGGTCACGGGGGGTACCCTCCTTTGACAAACTTCTTCTTCAGAACCGAAGCATGTATCGACAAACCGAAAGCATCAGGATGATCTAGAGAGATGTCTTAAGAAGTGTTGTTATTTTTGGTTCCACTTCGAAGTCAAATTTTTGACGCGTTTTTGACGTCTTTTCGGACTTTGTCAGAAATGCACATTTTTGCACTATTTCTTTAAATAACTCAATAAGTGTATGATTTTACACACTCATTTACTACATATTTATCATATTTAACTTACTTAATGCTTTGATATGTATTTTATGCTTAAAATTTATTTTTTTTGATTTTTTATGAATTTTTTTCTTATGTAAAAAGGAAGGGGGGGTTGATTTTCATACATTTTCTGCTTCTTTTCTATAACCACTCTTCAGATTGTCATGACAATTTGTAGGTATGAGGTACTCATGCATGGTACCCTACAAGTGAAAGAATTTGTCAAGATATCCACTTTTGGATTTTTAAGGAATATTTTTTAAGATTGTACATAGGTATAATGTATGTTTTCCATGCCAAATGGACCCATGGGGAGTAGCTTCAAACCCCGGCGGGACCCCAACAATTTTTTTTTCCCTTTTTCAGTTTTTTTTCTCTTTTTATTTTGATATTTATCGCTAGAAATGAAACTGTGAAAGAATTTTGTCAAAATATCAACTTTTAGATTTTTAATGATTTTTTAAATAAGACAAGCTATAGCTAGTTTGGCTTTGTGTACTTATTTTCATACTTCGAATTAACTTGGCCACATACGCTATCAAATATACGCTGAATTTATTTTTAAGATGTTGACTTTTTGTGTCGCCTGCGAAGCACAGCGACACTTAGGGATCACTTTGTCTGTTGTTCGTCTGTCCGTCCATCCGTCCCTCCGTCTGTCCGTCTGTCTGTCACACTTGGGTGTCACATCCCATAACTTTTGATAGGTTAGTGATAGGGCTTTGATATTTCACATTTGTATTCCTTATGAAAAGACCTTTCTAAACATTCCATATTTTTAACCTAGTGACCTTGCCCTTGATATTTGACCTAATTTCAATAAAAAAAAAATCCGCTACGCAGGCGACACAAGCATTCCTTGGATTGCTTTTTTTTCATACATGCATATTTCAGAACAATTTCACTATTTAATGATTATTTTCTCTGTCTTATTTCTGTATCTATGGTAAACATAGTCGCCATATATCTTGTGTTACAGATTTGATTGGTTCAATACCTCCTTGCCCCTTTAGTAGGGGTAACTACAGGAAATAAAAAGGTGCACACTAAAAATTTTGACTGACTTGAAATGCCCGGAAGTCTGTAAAATTGGTCTTTTTTGATTGCGAATCTTTGGCACGCATAAAAATGTAAAGAAAAAGGGGGGGGGGGGGTCATGCATGTCCTTTTTTCACAAATTTCACTTTTTTAACAGGAACTCTGCGTCCTCATCGAAAATGTTCCGAATTTTGCATATTTTCAAACCTATCTGTAGATTGCATAAAAGACAAGATCAAGTTCGAAGTTAAATTTATCACGACTATTGATTCAATATGTTAAAAATACATTTCCAAGCACCGCATTTCAGCATATTTACCAAAAATAATTTGTCCAAGTGGCTTCACTGGGTCATGAGGTTTGATACACTGTACACTGCTGTTTGGAAAATAAATTGGCTCAATTTCTGCACAACTCACTTGAATTAATATTGTCCGCTAACAACTTGTCTGTGTTAATTGGATTAACACGATTTTGACTGTACGTTACATGTATTAAGATGAAATCAATACTATTCAAAAGCTCTCATTCATAGATTTCTGTATAATTTAATATGAATAAAGGCAAAACCGAAAAGTCTTTGTTTTTTATGCTTCCGGAATCAAAGATACGGGGGCATATAGTTTTTGGCCTGTCCGTCTGTCTGTTTGTCGGAAAAACTTTACATTGGGCATAACTTTTGATAGGAAGGTGATAGAGCTTTCATATTTCACATGTGTATTCCTTGTGACAATACCTTTCCATTGATACCAAAATTTTTGACCTCGTGACCTTGACCTTGACCTTTGACCTACTTTTCAAAAACTTTAACATTGGGCATAACTTTTGAATGGTTAGTGATAGGGCTTTCATATTGTACATGTGTATTCTTTGTGACAAGATCTTTCCATTGATACCAACATTACTCTGACCCTGACCTCTCACATACTTAACAGAAAATGGTGTTTATACCAACAAAGATGCCACCGCGGGACATTCGTGTTTCACAAACACAGGCTTTATTATTTTCTGGCATACTAGCTATTAATAATGAAAGGTTTGGTGTTCAATTTTAAATAAACTTAATTTATGAAATCATTTCATTGTTTTATTCTGTTTCTGTTGCACATTAATGTGGAATTTTACAAACTGATTTTATTTTTGATGTTGCATAATCGAACTATACTAGCTGGGCATATGACTTTGGATCGCATAATCCATCTTTTCAAATCAGTAAAAAAAGTTGTTGTTATGAAATGTGACTATTTTCTCTTGTTTGTACTTTTAAAGGTTGTCTGAAAAAAAAACTTGTCTGCATCCGGCAAAAATCTTGTTAGAAAGGTTGTGGGCTAAAATCCTGGTACTGGCACTATCAGTATTCAATGTCAGTATGTCAATTAGAGCGTGCATGGGTATCAGGTGAGCGTTGTGCCCCCTGGGGCTCTTGTTCTAGTTCAAAACGATTATTTTTACTCACACAAATAGATATGTTCGATCCAAGTCGCATCTTCTTTTATCCCCCCCCAGATGCTCTTTTGACTGGCATTGAAATAAATGCTATTTGTAAACAGAATAAGCACTAAATCAACAAATTCATTTGATGACAAAGGAACTGTAAAATGATGTGCATTGATCTGTAGACTAAAAGTTCTCCTTACGTCTCTTTGAGCCTTCAGAGAAGAGCAAAACCAATGTATATTGACGTAGGAAAAATACTGCATCTTTCCCTTAGTATCAACTTAATTTGCCTGAGTTTGATAGAAAAAGTCGTGTTTACATAAGGGTGCATACACTTTTGATTTAGAAATTTAAAAGCACTAACAAACACTTTGACCGCTCCTTTACTATTGCATTAAGTGAATGCCTGTAATCGATTTGTCTTGTGTGAGTGTGTGTGTTTTTTGGTTTTTTTTTTCCTTGAGTGGTTTTATTCAAAGTATTTGTTTCTTAGAAAGGGAAGAATTAAGGGATTTTTGTGTCGATAATCAAAATTATATGACGTAAAGAAGAAGAGGTTCCTACTTTTGCGAGAAAAGCCTAAGGGGCATCTGCGTCTCATTTGAATATGGTTTTTACTATTTTGTCAACCAAAGGGGATTTAATTACGTATATACACAACGTTTCTTCCAAAGGAGATAAAAATTCCTGGTGACACAGAAATACGCAATGTTCAAAGTGACCCTGTAACCAGCCCGTGCAATGTTAGCCATTGATCTCCGTCCTGTTTATTTCTGGTCAATCATGTTTCAGTCTTGTTGGTCATTTTGTTGTGACCGTTCTCATGGTCTCTGGCTGTTTATTGACACGAGAAATGAGTATACAAAATTCCATGTCGTGGTGACTTCTACGTAAAACAATTGTCGAAAGAAAATATGCCATAACCGACCGAAATCCTTAAATATCAGCTATTCGAACTTATGTAGAGGTGAGTTGGAACGGTTGATGTCCGGATCATTCCCCAAACCCTTCGCTAGTTGCTCAAAATATATCCATTGCTAGAAGCACAGGTAAACTAAATGAAGTAGGATATTCTCCGATTGTATATCCCACATGATAAAAATACAGACCCAGTAGGAAAATAAAGAGGAAATGAAAATGGACGACTCTCAGAGACATGGTGTCTAAAATATATACTAGGCATCAAGGCAGGACACTCCTACTTGCACAGATAGCTGAACATGGTTTCTCTTATGTGGTCAAACTTGCAGTTCATGACCACTGTTGTTTGTTTACAAGCAGAATAAAAGACTAATTAAAATATACATATAAAGCTGTATTCTCTTACATGTATATCGCTTTAAGTGTGAATTTCTTCATTAGTCCAACGACAAATGGGCTATTTACCTAGATAAAGACCAAAACTCAAACTATCAAACAAACAGGTACAATGTAACAAATAAACAAACTAAAGCAAACAAAGGAAAAAAAGAACAGAATAAGAAAACTTAGAATTGTGATATGTTAAATTCTATTTGAAGTCAGATAGCAACTCCAATTAAATGTACTAGGTATGAATAAAAGTGTCAACAATGTTCCACGCGGAGAAAGAGTTCTGTGAAATTATCAAACAATGAACCCAGACTCTATGACAGAACAAGAAAAAAAATCCCCCGCATATATTGGAACCCTCCTTTCAAATGTGAAATGTTTGTAAGGTTCTGTTGTAAATAAGATGGACAAAAGAAGCACATAATTTTAAGCGTATGATTTTATAATCAGGATTTTTGTAATTTATATATTCGGTATTTGCGAAAACCAGAGTTACTTCCCGTTTGGGACCGTATCTGACGTAAACTAATTGTGACGTCATCAAATTCTATGGAGACGGTCCTTAAACTATGGGAAATGACGGTAAAAACAACGACGTTACCATGATACCATTTTCATGACGTCATAATGGTTTTACGTCAGATACCGTCTCAAATGGGAAGTAACTCTGTATTCCGCAAAGACTCAATATGAGCAATGCATGACTGTATGTGAAGAAGTTATGTATGTTATGTAAAGAGGGACACGGGGTAAATCTTTGTCCACTTGTAGGGTAATTGTTATCTAAAAACAAGGAAGAGTTTCCTTAAGTATAACATTCTTTAAAGTTGTATAAACGTTTGCCCACTTTAACAACAAAGTCAAGTACATGATAGGTGAATCTTTACATGGAAACGGATGTTTTTGTATAACTTAAAGGGTATTGGAAATCGGAACAGAAAGTTCCTCATCATCGTGTGTATTTGATATTTTAAAACATTTAGAAGAAAAGGGTTGGGTATCTTCACGTAGTACACATATAGATGAGGTACACGGACTTAACATTATTAAAATCATATCTTTACAAAGAAAGAGAGCATTATATATGTTTTCTTCATTATGAGTTATTTTCGTCTAAGTTTCAGACGATCCAAGATTGATTATCTCAAAATAGATTTAGGGAGAGACAATGTAATATACAATCATTATGTGTTTCTGCTACAGTATAACGAATCGGTTCTTTTCAGATATCCTTATCTCTGTACATCTTTCTACCATTGAAATTTTTCCAGAATTAATTTTTATATTGTTTAAATTTGATAATCTGCGAAGGTCCTCATTACCCATCTTTTTAAAATAGTTACCAGTATAATTACTAAAATTAAAACAAAAAAAAAAAACAAAAAAAAAAACAAAACTCGTATGTCCTATTGTAAAAATATCGGATGCACCTTATGCGCATGTCAACAATTGATGTCATCAATAACTCCCCGGTCGAAATCCCTTCTGAAAGGAATTTTAGGTAACCGGTCGCTGGTAGAAGATTAAGTACCCGAAACGTGCATGTCTGGTCCATGCTGCTAATTTATCTGTTCTTAAATGATACTATAGAATTTGAAGACGTTTAACATTTGTACCACTTGGTGAGTGTCACTGCTGGTGACACATGTAGCCAAGTTGATCGTTTCTTCAAATCCTTCGAAAATTTCTGTTATCAATTTTGTTTTAGATTTCTAAAACGTTGATCCTGTAGCATTATATCCCATCCATCCTACTACGTCTTTCGGTACATTTTTTGGACATAATACGGTAACTTTCACACTCTTTGGTCATATTACATTGTTCATATTGAGGATCACTGACGAGGGTTGAGTACCGGAAACGTGCATGTCTGGTCCATGCTGCAAATTTAATCTGTTCTTAAATTATGCTATTGAATTTGAAGACGTTTAACATTGTGGTTGGTTTGATGTCAAAACAGAGGAAGTCCAAATAATGAAATATGAAGAAAGAGAATCTATACATGACTAAAGATGAAATAAAATTTATGCCAAAGTAACAGCTTAAGGGTTGATCGAGTTATGCAATCAGGGAGATACCCCTTAGTTTTCGATTAATAATTTATTTAATTTGCGACTTTACAAACATATTTCAAGACAAGCACTGAATCATGAAATTTCACAATCTTACATTGTCTGACGTAAAAATTAATGGCTTTGGATGAAGTTGACTTGTGATTAAGTGTGAACAGATGGCTATGTCCCTATACAAATATTCTTATCGCTTCCATAGAAGGCAACGCAAACGTCCTCATTTCTGCCACCTTGAGGTGCTTTATTAAAGTTACCCCCAAGGACCACGTACAATCACTATGAGTGATCTGGGCATGATGCATTGTTCCTTTTAGCATTATCTAAGATAACTATAGAAAATTTATAACAAATCATGGACCCAAGGAAATTTGTTTACCTTATTAGTAACGCACGTTTCTATTCGTCGGATGTGTTGCAATTCCGGTTGAGATAGGGGCTGTATACGTAATATTGCACTATACATGTACATGTATATATATTAAGACTCAAATTTTGTAACACGAGACAGTCTGATTTGAGACCGAATACTTCCGAAGATTTAAGATTGAATAATTCAGATTGAATATTGACAGATTGAATATTGACAGATTGAATATTTCCAAACTTTTTGCAGCTATGTTAACTTCCGACCATTTTGTATATACATCGTATGTGATGATCGTATGGGGCGTATCAAATTTCATATCTTTATTACATACGACCGCGCCTTACGGTCGGTACGTGCGTGAGGGGTGGGGCTTTACCGTCAATGCGAAACTGGCTTGGTTCGTACAAGAACTCCCCTCCCTTGTCATTCCACTGTGTGTTTTTTACAAAAACTATCATGGTTTCGCTAACGACATACATATACGTGTACCCGGAATGATTGTGGTGGCATTATTTATTACACATTATTTTCATAGGTAAGTGTATTACTTTTTACTTCTCTTATACATTTCCAATACCATAAACAGGGTAATTTTTGCTATGGTCTATCTTGCGCTTGATTGGTGAATGTATGCGATCCGCAAAAATATAATTTCGGCGTAAAAAATGCAGTGATGCATGATGAATCATTCCGTTAGTGTGCGACGAAAAATAACGATATACGGTAGTATGAAAATGTAGACCGAATTCAGGCCGTAATTGTTGTTTTATACTGATGGGTTGTTTTAAAGTCAGTCGGACTCGTTTGGTAATAGCATACACGAGCTCGCTCTAGCCGACAGAGCACGGTCTGATTTTCGTATGCCCTTTGCTTTATTCCTATTCATTTACATAATGATGTGTGCGTTTCTTCTGTCTTGTTTGTATGGCCATCTTGCAGTGAGGAGGTCATTATAAACATCAATTGTGCATTCTTCGAGGTCGCTGGGTAACTGAGTTGGACACTTTGTTTTTTCTTCACTTCCAGTAGACTTGCTCAAGTCCTTATATCAAATTTAAATATATGAAGAGAATTTCAAGTTTTAATAGAATATTAGATTTGAAAAGAATTGCCCTTTTAAAACTAAAGGCAAAGAACAATTGTAGACTTGCTCAAGTCCTTATATCAAATTAAATTATGTGAAGAGAATTTCAAGTTTTAATAAGATATTAGATTTGAAAAGAATAGCCCTTTTAAAATTATAGGCAAAGAATAATTGGCTGCAAAAATAAAATCACGAAACAGAGAAGCTAGTTAAGGGATTTCACTGAGTATATTCAAATGTATTTTGGAAAACGATATGATTTTGGAAAAATTATATAAGGACTTTAGCAAGTCTACACTTCCAGTTGCTACGGAAAAAAACTTGAAAGCACTTGGCTGTCACTGTGAGAGATATTTGTCTTCCCAATTTAACACGAGATAAAGCCGAGTAACATTGATATAATGATACAAGAAACAGGGAGAATCTGTTTCTTATATCAAACATATGTTCCCATTTAAATAGTAGTTTGACATGTGTGTTATCATGAAATGAATAACTCTTTTGATATCAGAGATAGCATCTTTCTAAATCTATCAAATGTTACAGATTTTTTAATTAATGACAGTGTCAAATCTGAAAGGAAACCAGACGAAATGATAAGCACAGTGATGCTATCACGATATGCGTTTCTATTTAGAATAATGATAAACTCGCACAAATTTGTGTTTATTATTCTAATTTCCTTATGAAGATTTTTTGGCTGTTATTTAATTTTGGACTATAATACCGTATAAATATTCGCAACTTGTTAAAATCAAATTAAAAACTTGTCTACAACTTTTCACCATTGCGAAATGAAAAGTATTTTCCCGATCGCGATTATGCTTTTTATCATTCTTTGTTAAGCATTAGATTGAAATCCCCAATACCTACTTATATCACAATAAGACAAGAATTGTACATATTAATACAAATTAAAAGGCATTTGAAATGCCAATACATCATGTATCTTAGAAAGATAATTTTTTCCCGAAGCTCTTTCTTTGTGCCTTTTCAAATCACTCCTTAAATGCCGAAACACTGTGGAACTAGGTGGACGATATCCTCGGGGACTAAACAATCCACCATCAGAGATACCAACCAAGTGCTTGAAAGTGTCAGTATTGGAATATATGATCTATTATAGAATTTTAGTGCACCGAATGCGCATTTTAACAAGTTATGTCTCATCAGTCAAGTTCTCATCCTTTCTCTTATTTTCTATTTAGGAAAACCATACAACCGCTACAGCTACGTAACAGTTAAACTTTACCGTTGATATCGTTCATGATTGTGTTCTTATTTTCTATTTAGGACAATCATATACCCACTAAGATTACGTAACAGTAAGCCCATACCGTTGATACCGTTCGTGATTGCCTTCGTCTTCTGTTCGCTGAATGGATACCTACAAGCTGAGTACCATATGTCATACACCATGATACAACCTGACAGTTTCTTTGTTGCTGGTACGTACATGGTATTTCCTTCATGTGACGTAATTCAAAATATCCTGGAACCTTTTGATTTTGGAGTAAACAATTTTCAGGACGAGCAGTGGTCCAGTTCATGTTTTCATTTTTTTTTTGCGTTCAAAATGTAGACAGAAAGGATGTTTGGGTATTTTAAAATTCATTTTTGTATTGAGTCTTTGCGGAATACAGAGTTATTTCCCCTTACAGACGGAATCTGACGTAGAACCATTGTGACGTCATGAAAATGGTATGGTAACGTCGGTTTTATATACCGTCATTTCCCTGACTTTGAGGAATGTTTCCATAGAATTTTATGACGTCATAATCAGTCTACGTCAGATACCGTCTCAAATGGGAAGTAACTCTGGTTTTCGAAAATAGCGAATAGGCCACTAAAACTCCAAAACGGATTGTAAAATCATGACTTCTCCTTTCTAGGGATAATCCTGTTCTTTTGTGGAATGTTCGTCAATATACACTCGGATAATATTCTGAGGAGACTGCGCAGTGAAAGTCAGCGTGGATACCAAGTCCCTGAAGGTACTCCACTCACACATTTAAACGAAGCAACTGAATTAAATAATGTGTAAACACACTAGAATTTTCCATTTTTCATAATTAACATAAAGTAAAAATATTTTTTTTCAAGAATTAAAGAGTAAAAGAATAATGAAATAAGAATGAAAATAAATTAAAAACCATTGAAAAACAATTGAAACAAGGCAATCTGATACTCCAGTAAGATTATATTGAGTAAGTCAAACGATAGTAATGAGTAGAACCTTCGGTCTTTTCGAAATACACAGTTACTTCCCATTTGTGCAGGTATCTGACGTCAATGCATTGTGACGTCATAAAATTCTATGGAAATCAGCACGAAATTCAGGGAAACAGGGTTACATGTATGACGTTTTCAAAGGAATTTAATGACGTCACAATGCTTTTACGTCAGATACCTGCACAAATCGAACGTAGGACTGTAAAATCGAAAAATCCAAGAATCGTTCATACATTTTCAGGAGGAATGTTTGAATACGTCTCCGGAGCAAACTTTCTAGGGGAGATAATAGAGTGGACGGGACTTGCCATTGCTTCTCGCACTATGCCCGCAATAGCTTTTGCCATATTTACTTGTTGCAATATCGGTCCACGTGCGTGGCATCATCACAGGTGAGGGTTTTTTTTCAATTCTTTCGAAGAAAGGGAGGGCATTTTGAAGCAGAAATGTGTGTATCTTGGCCCAGGTACCCACATAAAGGACATGCCTTCTCTTTTTATATTATATGTATCTTATTTACTCAGAAATTTAGGTGTAAAAAGAAGGAATAAAAAGATGGTTGATGAAAAAAAAAATGAAACAAATAAAAATACAAACAATCGAATACACAAATTTTCGGCCTCTTAGTTTTTATGAAGTGTAGAAAACGTCAATGTAAAGATGGATTGTACACATTGTCGTTTTTTACACTTTATACAGGCCAAGGGGCCGAAAATTTGTGTAGTCGAGTATTTTTATTTGTATCATTCCTTCCCTCTGAAAGAAAATGTACTGAAAAATTTATGCATCTGACGGTATGGCTTCAATTTTAATACTTCAAGGTCAATGTCATGCAGTTAAGTTTGATACTGATTGAGAAGAATTTTCACAATAAATACACATTTAAAAATGAGAACAATAGTTATTATTTAGGGAAGGAAATTTATGCCTGATTTTAAACCATTTCAAAAGAATGTAAAACAACATCATCAAGGTCAATATCAAGTTAGCAAGGTCAAATATTTTACCCCAGACAGGTAAGATGTTGTCATGAAGATCAATAAATGAGTGAAAATCAAACCCCCCCCGAAAATCAGAATCCAAAAACATTAAAAGAAAAGAAAAGAAAATTGGCAAACAAAACCATGAAAACAGAAAAAAATCAGCTAAAATTTGTTGCAAGCCGAATGATAAATGTTTAACGTCTTCAAATTCATTTGCATCATTTCAGAGCAGATAAATTTACAGCATAGACCAGACATACAGGTTCGGGTATTTACCCCTCGTCAGTGATCCTCAATCTAAACAATGCAATATGACCTAATTCTGTGAAAATTATGTCCTATATATACCGAAATATGTAGCAAGATGGCTGGGATATGATGCTACAGGACCCAGGTTTTAGAAATTTGAGATTATTTTGTAAACAGAAATTGTCAAATGTGTTTGAAGAAACGACCAACCGAAATTGATCGAACTTGACTGCATGTGCCCTCGGGGACTCCTGGTCTGCCAGCAATGACACTCACCATGTCGAACAAATGTTTAACGTCTTCAAATTCACTAGCATAGTTTAAGGGAGCAACCATTTGATTTTTATGGGGGGGAGGGGGGGGGGGGGGGGCAGGGAGACTTTGCAAAAAAAAAATTCCGGATCGAAATTTTAGGGAAAAAAATTTTCCGGCCCGAAGGGCCAGCGAAAAATTTTTTCCGGATCATAATATTGCCCATCACCCCTCTCTTCCGACCTTTCAACTGCCCAGTAAACACTTTTTTGTGTATCATAAACAAAGTATAAAAAATGGAACAAACTTTACGCAATTTGGATTCAAAAGTCATTAGCACCATATAGCCTGTCTCCGTTGAGTATATGATTTTAGTAAACAGATTATAGGCACCATATGCCATTGAAGAAATTAAAATGAAGTGATCTGCTGGCAAGAGATGAACTCATTGTGTG
The DNA here is from genome assembly GCA_028142955.1 of Pinctada fucata. Lineage (NCBI taxonomy): Eukaryota > Metazoa > Mollusca > Bivalvia > Pterioida > Pteriidae > Pinctada > Pinctada fucata. The sequence continues at coordinate 22,872,941 of AP027104.1, forward strand.
TTTGATGTTTAATATGGCCGAAAAATCACGCTGAATTATTTAAACTTTAGGGTAATTTTCAACATTGGAAAATTACCAAAAAAAAATAATCCGGCCCGAAGGGCCGCCGAAAAAAATTTTCCGGCTCTTAAAATGGCCGAAAAAAATTTTCCGGCTGGCAAAAGTCTTCCTGCCCCCCCCCCCCCCCCCATAAAAATAAAATGGTTGCTCCCTAAGAGCAGATAAATTTACAGTACGGACCAGACATGCACGTTTTATCCTCGTCAGTGATCCTCAATCTAAACAATGTAATATGACCAAAATATGTGAAAATTATATCCTAAATATACCGAAAGACGTTGCGAGATGGCTGGGATGTAATCCTCAATGATAATAAGATCATTTGACGTTGGATATTAACTTAGTCAGCCTTTCCTGCTTACCAGCAATACACGTCGAAAGAGTCAAAGATGATGACTGAATGTATCAAATTTGATTTAAATGCTAAGATCCCTATCATCAACCACAAACTATGCCATACAAGAGACTTCGAAATATATACCGTGTCCATATTGTTCAACGAATGATTATTCAATATGAATTAAAAACGTTTTCAAAAGTCGAAGAATTCCATTTAGTTCCAATATTATGTCCCTACCATAATAGAATTACCAAAAATTGTATTCTCTCTGTATTTTCAGATTCTATTTGGAAAAGTTCGAGACATATCCGAAAAACCGAAAGGCCTTGATACCTTACATCCTCTGAAAAATTGTGCTATTTTGCAATCTATTGGCGTTTCATGCTCTTCGGTAATTGAAATACAAGTTCTAAAATGAATTCGAATGGAATATAATTGGTCAATGTTTACAATGACATTCAATAAAACAGACTATGTTGTCAGCATATGGAAACCCATTCGCGGATCTTGAGGGAGAAAGGGAGGAGAGGGGATTCAAGTGGATCAGGACTACCCCCTGGATTTTGACAGATGTGTGTAATATTTTTTTCCAATTCTTAGAATGATTTCCTCAAAATCATAGGCTGTTCCCCTGTTTTTCAGGAATTTCTCCATTTTGTACAATATCCGCACACAAAATGAATATCTGATGTTTTGATTTAAAAGGGTTTAAACGGAACTGAAAATATTTTGTTTCGTTGAAATCGTCAATGTCATTCTGACTGGCGCAAACAATTTAGATCAAAATAACTGAGTGGGAGAGCGAGAGAGGTCAAGAAGTGTTTTGTTCCTTGAAGAGCGTTTTAGATCTTGTGACAATTAAAACTATGTTGATCATAGACATCTCACTTTGTTTTCCATATGAGCTCAAGTAGGGTTAAATATGATAAGAAGTCAAGGAATATGAAGGCACAAACCACTTAAAACTTTCTTAATTAAGATCAAAGTACGTGAGAACAGGCTATCTCTGTAAGTGTGCTTTAAAGGAAGGAAGATAACTCCCGTACAATATCTGACAATTTGTTTTTACATATTTACGCATAACAATGTTTAATGCAACGGGCATACAATGCAATAGATGAATGCACAAATACAAGAATGCCAGAATACAACAATAGACGAATGCAGGAACATTCGAATGTAGGAATCCAAACAAAGCGATAATGCACAATGCGGCAATGCGACAATGCACCAAACATAAGAATACAAGAGTTTGAGAATGCAAAAACAAAGCTCGAATCCAGCAAAACTACCCTGCACTGATTATATCCGGAGGATAAAAAAAACCAAAAAAACAAACCAAAAAAACAAAAAACAAAAAACAAAAACAAAGAAAAAACAAAACAAAAAGAACAAAACAAAAAAAAAAAAAAGAAAAAAGAAAAACAATAACAAAACAATACAAAGCTCTAATCCAGCAAGACTACCCTGCACTGAATATATCCGGAGGATAAAACAAAAAACAATAACAAAACAAAACAAAGCCAACATCAGATATAACAACAACAAACAACGGGGACAACGAGAAAAGCTCAAATACCCACACGGAACGGAATGAAAACGAAGTGTAGACCATCAAAAACATGAAAAACGAATGACAACAATCAAACTGAACAAAGACCAATGCGCATCCGGCATCGGCGACTTTGGACTGTCATTTAAGTCATCCAGATAAAGTTTGAACAGCAGGTTTCAACTTCATGTTAGAAAGTCAGGGTTACGATAAAGGATGAAAAAGGAAATCATAATTCTTGAAAAGAAGTTTTGGAGAAGAATTTCGGCAAGGATAACATGCAGGTTCAGAAGAACACACGCGCAGGATTTCAACATCAAATGGGCATCAGACATAAAGACTTCAACAATTACAGGGGACAACGAAACTTACAATAATAACCACGCTAAATGAACAAACAACCAAAACATACACACCGGAACAGGAAGGATGAAAGACGACGCACAAAGCTGACTTGATGAAACTCTCAATGTGTCATAGATTCATTAGTATTTTAAGCTCATCTAGTTGAGCCAAATATATCCAATGTACAAGCTCGTTCGGCATCTATCGTTGATTTTTCCTCATATTTCCGACATATTCCATTAGTTGACTGTTGTTGAATGAAAATTCACGGTACTAAAGATTCTTTTCCATATTAGTGTTGTTTCGTTATCATCAGGTATCACCGCCAAGTTCTTTGATCGCTGACTTACATGATGATATGCAGGACGACATTCGTAATGTGCAACCCCTAAGTTTAACATCATTCTGTATATCTGTATTTAGAATTAAGGTTGAATACCAAATGTATGATATGTAATATCGTTATTGCAAAAGGTTAAAAGTTTTTAAAACAGAATATGTTATTGCAAAAGGTTAAAAGTTTTTAAAACAGAATATAGTAGAAACTGGCAAGCTTGTGCTGGCTAGAATTTTGCTGACAAAACCGCTCTGTTGGTTGAAATCTAGAATTATTTTGGCTTGACTGAAATATTTTGGCTTGAAGTACCCATGATGAAGATAACATATTCGAAACTTGCAGTAATGAAACTTTCCCATCTGTGAAAAAAGAAGTGCATTAGAAGGGTAAGGGAAAATGGAGGGATGGTTGACGAAAGGATGGAAGGTAGGAGATAAGACGATAACTCATAAGGAAAATAGGGAGGGAGAGAAGAGGAAAAGGGGAGGTCGAGGTAGGGAAGTATACCATAGAGAAGGCAGAGGGATATAAAGAAAGGAATATAACGAAGGAAAGAAGGACGGGATAAAAATGATTGAAGGGAAGGACTGAGCAGTTGTGTATGTCATGTGACGATCCTGTGCGGTAAACCGATTTGAAAGTGGATAATTTAACTTAAAGTTCTTTGTCAAACTTCATCCCAATATCATTCTTCAGCTTAAAGAAAAGACTTCTGACAGACAGACCGAGGGGATTTTTCTTTTCTTTGACACTTCTGGTATTTTATTATACTATTGGTTGGGACGTATGACCTATATTGAAATAACAATTTCATTTCAAATTTTATTTTTTTTGTTCATATTTTACATATGTGTTGCTCTATCAGCAAATGTGGTCTGTTTTTCTGCGTCAAAATCAAGATAATTTTTTATATTTTATACACATTTTGGATTTAGTCGAGTTTTACCTTAGGTCAACTAATCTAAATAATTCCCACGTCCATCTTTGTTATAATCGAACCTTTACCAAACCCCTTGGTCATCCTTAAACTGAATCATTTTCATACCAGTCTAATTGTTTGGTAGACGGTCGACGTCTATTGTAAAGTAAAAATGCTTTCACCTCTCAAAGTTCAGGAAAATTTATTATCTTTTCATAAGCCTGTGTAAGTGATTTCGATTAAATTCTTTCATAACAAGGTAAATGAATATGACAACAAATAATCGAGATAGTTTTAACACATATCGGGGGAAATGTACAAAATATGTCATTCTATCTTTAAAAAGGACAGAAAATGACAAGTTCTTAAGACTGTAAATAGAGAAAGTATTGAAGATTAACCAACATTTATGATATTTTTCATGTCAGTTGAATAAATTGATAAAGAATGAATGGGATGTAATATGGATTTTCCACACAATAGATAAGAGGAAAAGGTTAGGTTTTGGAGCCTTTTTAATTCAGTGCAACTGTGTAAGGGAGATAATCTCCTAGATCGGAAAAAGTGTTTTGAAACAAACTTCTTTTGGAGTAGGCACGCTCGATCTTTTTCCCGATTTGTTGTCGTAATAAAAACATTTCACATTTTGATATAAGAGACCTTCCGTATCTACCTATTTGATATCGTAAAAATGAAATAACAGAGGAAAATCATAGTTTAAAATTGTTTGTTATTAAGTTAATTTTCATGTTGGAGTTTTCCCGGAAGTGAAACAATTATTCTAAAAAATAATACAATGAACGGTACTAATTTTGGAATTTTCTATAAAGAACATTTTGAAAGTCCAGTATTTAAGAGATGTGACGATAAATTCCATAATCGGAATACAATTCGCTTTCCATTGATTTTGCCAAAAACGTACCTTACTAGAAAGGGACCGCTGATGCTATATTCGAATGGAATGGCTCTTCCAAAGTTGAAACTAAGTGGGACAAAGAAATCAAAAATGTCGGAGGAAACATCAAGAAAATCGAAAACCAAGAATATGCGGAACGGAATTCTTCCTCCATTAAAGCAAAAGGACTCTCCCGGAGTTGAAGAATTAAAGAAGGACTATCAGCTACCAACCTTAAAAGCAGAGGCCCTGCCAAGCATGTCAGCATTCAGACAATCTGTGCTAGAATACAGAGACAAGAGCGAACGAAAAAATGGTGCTTTCTGGGAAATCGTGAATGGGAAATATACAGTGAAACCTGTCTAAACCGATACCTGTCTAATCCGATAACCTGTCTATTCCGATAGAATTTTTTGGTCCCAAAGAATTTTCCATCTTTTCCTATATAAAATAACCTGTGTAAACCGAACACTGCCTACTCCGAATACCGATATACTTTTTTGGTCCCAGTGACATTTTATCCATGTATTTTACACTGTCTAAACCGATATGTTAGAACAACACCTACCTTGACCAACCCATGTTTTGATTAATTATCACCCCAAGCTGATCAATTAAAACTATAGCTCAATGGACTCTATTTCTCTTATTAGTAACCTGTCCAAGCCATGGCCAGTGTCTTTATTGTTTGTATTATGATGAAATTAATTTGTATGTAAACTTATCACCAAGTACAAATATGAAAATTCTTAAGCCAATTCCATCTGACTTGAAATTTTTTTCATGGAGTAAACATTTAATGTAACTTATTATCACAGAGAGTGATTTTTATAAGAAATTAATAAGAGTTTTAAAAGTTCATGGTAAACATGAAAGCATTACTAGTTGTTTTACAGTTTTATAATGAATTTTTCACTAGGAATATAAAGATAATTTGAAGAAATTATCCGGATGCTTCAATTCTATTAAACCTGTGTAATCTGATAACCTGTCTATACCGATATTTTTTCTTGGTCCGAGTCGATATCGGTTTAGACAGGTTTCACTGTAAATCCAAAGACTCTCTTCTTCAAAATTCGCCATCGAGGATCAATTATACCGACAGGATGGCCACAAAAACACGATCAAATCTACAAACAAAGAAAACTGGTTTTTCACTTTTGCCAGTACCATCTCCAAGGAATAGCCAAACTCCGGCCAACAGCAGGTCACCATCAAAAATGGCCGACGATGATTGACACGTAATGGTTATTTCTTATTATTATTTTGTCTCTTAGTTTAGTATTTGTTTCATAGAGAAATGATTGTCTTAGATTTGGTTTTCACGGGTTTATATTTCTGGATTGACATGTAAAATTTCCGTGAAATAGTATATTAGGAAAATAGAGAGTTACATTTATAGAATAATCATAAAATAAAGAAAAAATATGGAACCTTAAAGAATGGATCCACTACACAATAGGTGTAATATCTTTAATTAATGAGACTTTTAGCTCTACACAACTTTTATTTTTTTGTTGATATTCTTGCTTTGTATCTTGTGTTGCTTTTTAAAAGCGTGTTTGTTTGTTATGTTGTTTTACGTTACGTGATATGTATATGCCAACAATTTTGCTTGACAAATCGCACTTGATTTACATGAGTTCCAAAGAGTTTCTGAATGTAGAAATTGAACTACATCTCTGTAAATGATCTCGAATACCATACAATACCTTTAACATCATCAATATCAGGAGAAAAAAATGTTTTTTTCTAAGAACAAAGTGTTAGAATAGATTTAATAACTAATACGATTAAAATCTTAATTATCCATCTCACTTGAAATCATCATTTTTCCTTTTTTGTTTTCTGTCTAGACCTTCCCATTTCATTCATATTGATTATGTGTTTGTGTGTTTTCATGCTTGGCGGGAGGGTAATTCTAATTGTAAAAAAAATCAGGACGTATAACAGAATAATTGAATTTAAAGAATAATTTTTCCTGGCATGTTTTCTCATTCGAAGCAATCTCACAGAGAGCTTCGCAAAAAAGGGAGCTCATAAATGTGATTATGCAAA